>OX155954.1:30663413-31190913 GCA_944548615.1 Micropterix aruncella
ATATATATATATATATATAATATATATATATATATATATATATATATATATATATATATATATATATATATATATATATATATATATATATATATATATATATATATATATATATATATATATATATATATATATATATATATATATATATAATTTTCTATCTATATTAGATTATCATATAATATAGATAGATAATCTTATAGATTTTTTCACATTACGCAATAGCTTCTTATATAGGGCCTGCCAGTCTTACAATACCAATTTTTCCGACTTCGATGTATTTGCAACGTCCTACTGGTGCAATTAACCCCTAAACTTGTGAAGTAAAAACTCGGCCGTACGTTTTGCATCCCGGAAGGGACGTTACGCATTCTAGTTATTGTTGAAATAATACAAACTAGTAAAAAAAATTGAGTACATCTACATATCGTCGATCTATTTGTGAGACTTTTTTACACGACTGCCCAACAGTTCCGTTTGTTCCGTTTATTTATTCCCCAATAACTTTTAAACGCTTCCACCGATTTAAAAGTGTGTAGTATTGTTAGAATCAGTATGTCATCCCGAGTGTCATAAAGTACCTTAACTGTCCAAATGTGAAGTAAGTAGATGTCTAAATGTCCAAATGTCAAAAAATTAACATAAATATATCGCGTCTAATTGAGTACATATCGGAAATATTCGTATATCAATATGGATTAATACATACACCACAAATATTTAATTAAAAATCTTAATAAAAGTAATTTAAAATACAATAGTTCACTTTCTGTAACGGCAGTCGTTTTTTTAATTCTGTTTAATATATTTACGTTTTTTTAATTCTTTTTAATATATTACATGTACATGAATAATCGTGTAAAATCACGCTTCGGATTGTGCTATCCATGTTTCAAGGGCACACATTGCTTAGTTTTCTTGTAATTCTTATTACAGTGGCATCTCGTAGGCATGAGTTGTTGATTTTATCCATACCTCTTATTTGCTTAGAACAAGTCATTCCTCGCAAACAACTTAACTCGTTGACAGTTTTAATTATTAGTGCAGTAAACTAATATTGTTGCTAGTGTTGTCCCAATTACAAAACTTAAAAAAAAAATCTTGAACGATGATTCTTTATTATTCCAGTGAACATTGCAGTGCCTTTTAGTCAAATCGTTTCTTTTTTACCTGATATTATTTTTGATTATTTTCTTACATCTCGACTATTAATTGAATACCTTTTAGTAATTATTTTTAGATCATTGATATATTGGAAAAATTAATTTCGTGCGATGCAGCTTGGCGTGAAGTCTGAAAGACCGAGCGCAATATTTTTATTTTTTCATTGGTTGGTTATTAGTTATCACTGATTTTTTTCTAGCTTTGGTATTGTTATATATACAGGCTAAGCTTTAATTAACCATCTGTTAAGATTTTAGAAAAAATAAATTGAAATTATTCACTTTTTTCATGCCCTGAAAAGTTTGCTTGCTGGCATGTACGAGGTCTCACTTATAGACGACAGTATTCTTATCAATATAACTATTATCTCAGGTATACACTCTTACATATAATATGGAGTACTTACATGATATTAGTGCATATTATAAATTATATTATAATACCTAAGAATATACCATCATTGTTTATTAATTCTTAATATAACGTATATTACATATATTAATTACCATATTATATATAGGTAAATATTATTATATAAATTTGATGCCACTATAAACTAGTTAATTATCCTACTCATTCATTCATTTCTTATTTTTCTCCATTCACTGTTCACTCCTACACCTTCCATTCCTCGCCTGATAAATTAAATAAATTAAGTACCTAAATTAGAAACCTAAATGTTTATTTAATTTAACGTTCAATTAATAATTCCTAACTATTTAATGAAATTTAACAATATCTACATAGTTTGCGCGATTTTGATTTCTTTAACTCTTCGAAAGATAATTTATGGTTTTTGATAGAAGCGCAAATTGCAACTGTTTGTTTCGAAAATATGTAAAACAAAATATATATGGTATTATAAACAACGCCCTCGTTTTCTCTATCGCATTGCAACGACCGTTATTTCACTTTCCTGTCGCTACTATAGCCCGACTGGATCAAAAAAGGTGCGTTCGGCGGACTTCAGCTTTCCATTCGGTCAAAAATTGACTATCATTATTCGCTGTTACGAAACAATAATGTTGAAAAAAGTAGGTAGGTAATCATTAAAAAAATACTTTTCTAAAATTACTTTCTTGAGTTCTCGCAATATAAAGTATTGAAAAAAAATTGGTTCCGCTACCCGACCGAATACGGCCCTGGGGCGAAAAATGCTACGAGCCGCCAATAAAAAAAGGTGAAAGTGGAGTATGAAACATATGGGATTCGCTAAAGAGGAGGGGATCACTTTGTGAGCTAGTAAATCCAATTCAATCCTTATAGTATTTCGCTGTTGCTTACGTGTTAAGCTATGGAGACGTTTATCGCATAAAAATAGGTCAAATCGGAATTCGGAGAATTTTATTTATAGGTTTAAATAAGTGCGTTGGGCTGTAAATAACTACTTTTCTTGAAATGTATTTGAAAATCGTAATCGTAATTGTCGAAATGGTTGAGGTACAGTTGGCTTTTTAAGTATGGATCGCTTACATTCGACCATTCATACTTCGAAGCTATCTACTGTGCAATACAGGATACATGAATCATACAAGAAATATGACAATAATCGGATGTCTTTACGCGCGACGCATCCTGTAAAGGATGAAGCAGGTTTACAAGTTGAGATGATGTCACTGTCCTGCTACTTTAGGCTTCCATAATCGGATTATCCTGGCCGCCACTACTCCAGAAGTGATGGCCTTCGCGGTTACGTTAGAGTGATTTCGTTTTCAATTTATCCCTCTGATTGTAAGCGTTTCGACAAGTGAAACAAAGATGTTTAATTTGGAGTTGGTTTAGTCGCTCGTTTGATTTCCTGACTAGGTTGTTTTTAAGTCTTGCACTGCTGATTCCGACAGTCAGGCGCTTATTCCTGTGAGATTTGGTCTGTTGATAGTCAGGAATGCGAGAGTGCTGCGTGAATACTTGGATGAATTTGGTATCTAGCTATCTAATAGTTCCGTGCAGCTTGTACCCGATGACCTGTTTGTTATTTTGGGTTGGTTTAACTCCCATCCGGTAGCCTCCTAGAAGAAGGACTAACCTGGAAAGGACTCTGTAATCCCTGTCACAACTATCTTTTTCCAATCGACAGTGCACTCCGGCGAATCAGCGGGAATATTGAGGGTCTGGAAATGTACGTTTCCTAAGCAGCGGGGATGGTTTTTGACCGCATGTCAGCTACTTTTAAAATGATCCGTTCCACCCGATCCCGTGTGATCCGTTCAAAAGGCGCCAAGGTACGCAATTACTGTTAAGACTGGAGTACGGGAAAATCCGTTCAAATCTGGCAGTGAGGGCGTGAGATAGGCCCGCTGGGTTCACTTCCCTGTGTCTCGCGGTAAGGCGTTGGACTCTCATGGGTTTGTTGCCGTAGTTAGACGGTGTACTGTGATGCCCCTAAGTCTCTGCGTTCACTACATGGGAGAAAAAAATAACCAATATCGTTATATCTTCCTGGGGTGGCGGGGTCACCCGTAGTAGTTGAGAACTCTCTCGTGAATGCTGAGTATGTAGCCGCTACAATAGTCTCTTAAATGTCGAAAATTGAAGTAAAATTACGCAACCCGGAAAGCTTTCAACGGGCGCGGCGCGGCGCAACGGCAAATGGTAAAGAGTAAACTGGGAATATTGTCCAGCGGAGCGAGCAATCGCTAGGAAAAAGGGGTGGCTTGCTTGCGATGAAAGGCTCGCTCTACTTACTCCCCTCAATCGGCTTTAGTCGCTTCGCGGTCGAGATTTTTCACTTGCTTAAGTGAGTACTCTCGCCTTGCCGCGTACGTGTCGCCGCTAAATCATTGCTGAAAATCCCGACATGCCAGTCGTTACAATCTCTAGCTGCACCAGTAGGTGTCAGTGGAAATGATTTCTGTTTTTTGAAAAGGTTGGGTTTTATACACTCTTTTAAAACTTTTTCATAAAATAGTATAAACCAATATTCTTTACACTTAGTGCAGTCCTCCTCGGAAACATCTTTTTAATACTCATCTATTTACTCATCTAATACTCAGCTATTTACTTTAAACGATCTAAATCGTCGATTTGCTCAAGAAGTCACAAGGTGTCAAGTTGGGATTTTATAAAGGATGGTCGTGTGAGAGCTGGTATTGTTATGGTGCAAAATGACGCAACGTTTACGGTTGCTTTTACGGAGTTCGTCAATAATTTCCGGCAGTAAATGGTCGTGTACCAATCATCGTTCCGGGGTACAATCATTCTCCAAAGCAACAGTAGTCACGTTTCGCGGTAAGTGCTGTGAAGTTTCGTGCGCGCATGCAAAGATAAGCGCGCCACTATGGTTGAATTCGGCTCATCTTGAAATACCCAAATAATCGATTGCTGCTTTGCTTCGCGGTAGTAGCTGTAAATGCGTTGCGTCACCTGTTGCACGTCAAATTTGACGCCACTTTGTTGGATCTGGTAAACGTGGCATTGTACCGCGACGCGTTCCGTTTTTTAAGCCTCAGTCAAATTGTATGGGATCCACCGCGAACACAGCTTTCGCAAAGCCAAATGTTTGTGGCGGTTTGATTGTACCTGACTCATGTCTATGCTTAAGTAAGGCTGAATCTCATGGTAGGTCAAATGCTGTTGACAGCGGGGGAGCATGACGAAGCTATTCACTGAGATTGACAAAACCGCGTTAGACTTCTACAAACCAGCTATAAATTGTCGTTTTGCCCGGCGCTTCATCGCCAGCAGTTCGATGCCGAGCGAGGCTCTACTGAGCTGTCAAATTACACTTAAAAACGTAAAAAATTAAACAGCGAAAATTGTCATGAGTTAAATCCATCGTAACGCAAATCAGTTTTTAAAATGACGCCACAATGAAAATACAAATGACAGTTAGATGAAACGAACTTTATTCTACAAACAAAAAGTTCCATTTTCAAATGCTGCAATTATATTTAAAAAATGAAAATTTCAGCGGGACCTATTACGAACGGTTTGCCGTAATTATAGATCCAATAAAAATGGTTAAATAAAATCTGTAAACTATAGAATCACGTGGAAGCATTTGCTGCTTCGCGTCGCCGGACGGCTTTTTCCGTACTGCGGAAATTATTCCGCAGATCTCAGGCACAGAGACTTGCATATACAATGAATGACAAAAAGGTCCGAAAATTCGACCGTAGTGCGCGCACTATAAAAATGCGTTTTTTTCGCCCGGCGTAAAAACTTACCGCAACCACAGTATACCAGATAGTAGCTTTTCTTAGAACAAAATTAAAATTGAAGCCAGCAGCGTCACGAGTCCTTAAGGCTCGCATATGGCCGCCATATGCCTGGTACTCCGCCGACGCAGATGTTCAAATGTTAGAGAAATTCGCCAAAGCTAACCAAGGCATTCGCCGAGACATATCCCCCTGCTCACTCCCTCAGTTTGCAGTCGTTTCCATGCCCTGAATAGTTTTCTTTTTGGCATGTACAAGGTCTCACATCTAGAGCAACGATATGGAGTCTTTACGATGGAAATGATTTAGGATTTCTTCAGTAACAAATATCGTCAACTTATGATTATGAAATTCTAATGTTTAACCCCTTTACAATGTGGAACAAATACAATTAAAAAAAAACAAAATATCGTATCGCTCATTTTTATTCGTACTTGGCACATCGCTTCATGCACACACATTTGCCGAGACAAGAGCGGTGCCGCGCGACAAGGAAGTCTTATTATTCAAAAATGTTCAGCTCTTCAAAGAGGCACACATGCAAACGCGTACTCGCACGCACACTTGCGTAAGTGGTCGTCGACCAACACGCTCTAGAGTGCGTCTACTGTTCTCTGGGTATACTGTGCCGTAACGCACAGCACCGCAGTGCGCGCCTGGCGTAAATAGGATAAAACAAATTTACCGCCTGAAACGTCGGGTGCCAAAATGTTTTTATCCTATTTATTATGAATATTCTATTTCAATTGCAGCCTCATTGCAATAAGCAGATCGAAGCACATTGAAATGTATTGAGGACATCCCGCCCGTCCCGCCGTAGAGGCCGCCCGCCTGTCGCGTGGCGTAGTCAGTCGTAGCGATCGTAGTCCGTCTGTCCGTCCGTCGGCCTGCGCCACCGCGATGGGTACATTTCAAGTTAATTGGCCGCACCGTCGTCAATCCGAGCGGAATAATCGAATCCCTGCTACTGCGACCTGGCCGACGATGATTTGTCAACTTCTTTCTTTCCTTTTCGCCCCAGACCGTCTCCCCGGATCAATGAAGTTATAATATAAGAAAAACGAACGAAGTTCAAGTTTTAAATCAATCAATTACTTAATTCATTTTTATGTTAATATGCCATTTCAATTTAAAATGGATTCTCTGGTGCATAGGCGTAATTTAAATGAAGCTGTGTATATTTTCAAAATATTCAATGGAATATTTAATTGAAGTAATCTAGTGGGAGAAATTAAAATTAGCGCTTTATCAAGAATTAAAAGAAATAATAACTTATTCCTACTGCCTCGTTTCAATACGATTGCATCCAGAAATGCAATCATTACTGGCTGCTGTGACCTATAAAACAAACAGCTAGGAAATGTTGACATATTCAATATATCAATTAGTGTATACAAGCAATCAGTATCTTAAATCCTGAAGCAAACTGAGTTAAGACCATATTATCATTTGTATATCCTTAGGATATAGGATACCTACTGACTTCAATTTTATTTACTATGGAAGTTTAGTTAGTACTATACTTTATTTATTATGGGCACTTTATCATAAACTTTTTTTACTACATATTTATTTTAATTTTTTGGAATGTATTAACATTTTGTAAATTTGTATACCTACTAATGTCACACCTGTGTGTTTTCCTTATTCTATATTTAAAAAAAATGACAAAAGTGTATTTATTAATAGTGAATGCAGCGAAGAGAAGACTGATGACGGTGATACGGAGAACAAAGCCCATGGCAGAAACCTTATAAGACCCCAAAAGCTCTCTACTTAATGTCTAGGTTGACTACTTTATTGACACGCAGTAACCGGTTGCAGCACATTTGGTGATGTTAAACGTCAATTGGTAGGACATACTCCAGCTGTGAATTGCCTCAATGTCACTCTGGAGCTCTTGATAGGTCTCCACAGTGCTGTCCTCAGAAATAACTAATAACAGGATGACGATTCTACGACGTCCCCCACCTTGTCAACAAATAGGCTGAACATCTAGGGGTGTTAATACAATGGGCGAACCCCTGACCCCAGGCAGTGTTAACTGCGTTAGGTCGTCCTATCTCCCATGAAGCGAACGTGGAGACTTGGCGGATAAGGACAGTCCACCGACAAACCTGTGAGAGTTCAACACTGTAACGCGAGGTACTGGAAAATGAAACTAGCGGGACGACCTCCCGCGCTCACTACCACGGATTTGGACGGATATATCCGTCCTCCAGTCTGGTCACAGATTCGAAGTCGCTTATGCAGGCTCTACCTGATGTCAGCGGTAATTCAGTTCGAATTAGTTGCTAACCGTGGACTGTCATCTCCCATAGGATCGGATGGCCATCGCATCGTTTCAAGGTTGCCATGCTGACATCAGCTACCACCCTTGCTGATTAGGAAACGTATCACACGGAGTGCAAATCCGTTTAGCAAACGCCGCACAATGCGCAAACCGCCCAGTGTCACCTGAGGTTTTTCCTCGGATTGGAACCGATGTCACCTGTCCACGACACAGCCGTGACAGGGTTCACAGATTATTTTCCAGATTCGTCTCTCGTCGAGGAGGTTACCGGATGGGAGTTGAACTGTGAGTAAAGTCAACCCAAAATGACAAACAGGTCATCAGGCTCAAGATGCACGGAACCGTTAGACACCTTAAACAGTAAGTGCCCTAAATTTGACCGTTGACTGACACCAGATCCCGAGAATTAATTCAGCCGTACTGTACAAATTGCTGACAATCTTTTATGTATGTTATCGGCAACGAGTTGAAGAAGATTGGTGGAACATCTAAAATCCGATGATCCACCTAGAAGGACATGATTGTTAATGCAATGGAACGCCTTGCTAAAGTCGAAATAGGCGGCATCTACTTGGTGGCCAACAGGAAAATGTAGTACACTGGTTACATACTCTGTAAATATAGGTAAATTGGTACCAGTAGATCCTAATAACCTGCCATACCGGCAGCAAGCCATGCCGAATGTTAGAGTGTCGTCCTATAACCCGGCAATAAATATCGCAATGAACAATAGTTAAAAATCGTTTGGCAACCGTTGAGAAGATCACTACAAGTTTCTTGTCTCTGCCTTTGAGCCGGATTTATGTATCGGTGAGACACGCGACACGACTTCAATCTGCGGTGGCAAATAGCATTAGCAGCGATGTTGATGTTGAAGAAACCTGCACTAGCGAAGGATCGAGCGGAGGCGATCGAGCGGAAAATAACGATGAAAATTATTTGGCGAAAACTGAAGCATGAATGGTTATGATGAAACGCTGCAATAAACGTCATTGATAAATCAAAAGAATAAGGAAAATAAATTAACCCATTCCATTAACTTGCCAGGTTTTACTTCGCCTGTCAAGAACTATAAACGTTATCAAATAATACATGCGTAATAATTCTTTAAAAGGGTAGAAAACTACATAATAGATATGCAAATCCTAATTGAGTCAAAGTCAATCACGTAAGACCAGAATAGGAGACAGGTAGACAATGGCACGTGTATCATTCTCAAACAGGAAATGAACGGTGTTCACATAAGGAATTACAATCGATTCTGAATCGTCATTTGCTGTTTTGAATTGAACCGAAATTAATCGTAACAAGAGCGCTAAATAAAAAATATTCGAAGAGTGTGCTTCAAAATGTCATAATGATGCAATAGATAACTGTTTCCATTTTTATAAAAGGTTAAAATACTATTTACAATCGACGAAGGCAAAGTGAAGCAGTTTTATTTATTCTAACAGTTTTCTTTCTGAATTCAACTATTGTGGATGCTAAGTTTATTATAACTTGCAGTTCATTCAAAAGAAGTGTGATCAAACAAGTAAGTAAATGAAAAGAAACGATCCTGTTTTATCTTGAGAGTTCGGTATTTTCTCTGTTTGTCTGTAAATGCGTGTCAATAAATCTGTAAATCTGACAAACCACCGTACCTACTATAGATAGCCATACTCTATACTTCGTAGCAGTGTACTGACGCCGCGCTTGCACTGACAAAACTCCAAAGTAGGTGAACCTTTTTTAAATGGCTGTTCTTGGTGCGCAATGTACGTCGCATGGGTAATGGGCATTGCCGATAGCAAATTTAATTCTGGAGTGCCATTCGCTGAATTTTATGTAGTCATCCGGAGGTTTGCTTTTCTTCCAATTGGCATGAAGGCGAGCCTTCTCACGGATGCTTCTTTAATTTCACCCGTGAAATGAATAGAAATGGTATCTTGCATGGAAAAGTTAAGCTCGCAAACATTGGGACACATTGGGGGCTATATTGAAGAATTGTAAAGAGATATTGCCAAAAAACATAGAAGTAAGCAAACATTAGAGTGCCTATTTATGAAATATCCCCCAGTATAATACCTACCTATTTCTATAAATCAAAATATGTCAAAATCACTTTATTTTTGGCTAGACGAGAAAACTCATCCAGCAAATAAAATGCCTTCTCAACCAGAAACATTTTTCGGCGCTAAAACTGAAAATCTGAATCCGTTCAATAAAGTCAGTGAGCAGCATAATAAAGATCTACCCGAAATAGGTCTATCAGAAATAGACATAAGCTTTCCGATTTCTTCGGAAATTTTAGAGTTACCAGTAAATCAATTCAAGCATCGTTTTAAAGACCTACCTGTAAAAAACGTACTATAAGATTGGTGATTACTTGAATAATACAGATAGCGATTCACTTCGCTAATAATTCTACGAAAACTAAAGCATTATTTTGCTACAACATCTATACTCTGTTCTTTCTAATTCATGTGTTCAACAGACTTGAAACAATAGATAATATCGTGATCAAAACAGTGGCTATCTGATTTTCGTTTTTTATTTTTTTTCCAGTGGAGCTCAGAGAATTCGCCAAAAAATAGATGATTATTAAATTAATTATGTTGACGTTCAGCATATGTATGAAATGTATTTAAGTCGAATAGAAACCCTTTTATTTGAATAGAAAAAGTGAGGTCTCAATTACGTTAAATAATAATTCTTAGATTCCTAGGAATCGCACTCCTTTTCCTACTCATTACTCTCTTTTAGCTCATTTTCGTGGTATACACCTACGACCTCCGCTCTATCTCTCCATAGATCCCTATAAATAGGTTGAGTGTTTTGTTTCGTCAATCAAAATTCGATTATTCTTTAACGTATCTTAAATGCGGTTGATCACAACGACGATGGTCATCCATAACTCATTAGTATTTTTTCTTAATTCATTAGTTATTAGTAAATTCATTTCATGCGCAATAACACGCTCTTTCTAACGTAATAACGATGGTGGGTGCATGAAAGGGATAAATAGATTTTCTGATATACGCGGCTGCCAGATTATTAACATTGTCAATTGTAATTTTCTGCGATTACAACGTATGAAGTCATTCACGGCGTCGAACAGTGCAGGATTTATATATTAAAGCTACACAAGCTATAGCACAGGCCCCTCATCGTCATCAGAATGTTTGACAGCCAAAAGGGGGTCCGAAAGTGCAAAGGGGCCCCCTGAGATTTCGATGGCCTAAGGGACCCTGTATGGGTTAATCCGACACAGGCGTCCCATAAGTTTTACGGTTGGCAACGCTCGCCAACATAATCAAAATGAGAATACACTCTACACTTAAAGAAGTTTTCTCTTTCCAGCATAGTGAAATACGTAGGCGCATGAATGAGAAAAATATATTTCGTGTGATATGCCACCGAACCGCTCCGCTGGAAGTTTTGGTGGGGTGGTCAGCGATTAAAATATAATAATTTTTTGATTCCGTCATACCAAAATTGAAGGTCAAGGGACTACCTGAGTTTAATTATCAGACTGAATAGATCGTGGGGGTTGCTCAGTTAGAACCTTAGTATATACCTACCTTTTTACATTTTTACCTTACGGCGATCTGTAGTTGTCTTCGGCCATTCTGTTGAACAATTGATGTTTTCGAACTTCAAGAAGAGTTGTTTTTGGGATCGGGCAATAAAGTTAAATTAAATTCCGTCTCCTATGGATATCAAACAGCCCGTTATGAACGGGCTTACATTCTAGTCTCGGGCTAATATCATAGTATTCTCTGCAGGGCATTTAATAAAGCACAAACCTTTAAAGAGTGGAACAAGCCTCCCCCAGCAGGTGATGGCGCCTTTACGGTTGAACTGCCCCAGCGCCAGCTCCATGTAGAACAGTGGAATTCCGCCAACGAACAGCATGATGCAGTACGGTACCAGAAAAGCACCTAAAACCACAATCACAATTGGAGATCACCGCATCCGATACTGTAGATAACGAGGGTCTGAGAAGATTGTTGGCCTAGCCGCATATTATTATGGTAAACCTTAGCATATCAATTAGAGTGATCGCCTCAGAATACCAGTTAATGAGTACTGAAGCTACGTGTCGGAGAAATGATGTAGTACAGCACGATAGCATACCGATAAATTGAAGGGTTGATCGTCCATTTTTTTGCCAAATAAGATTCTTTCAAACCGATATTTAAAGCACTTTCACTAAGGCCATTGCAAAATGAAAAATATAATGGAATAGGATAACTCAAATCTAGATATCTCCCGATTTTCAAAAACGATAGATATATGTCAGAAAAAAACACAAAAGTTTAAACGTCGTCAAAGAGACTTATTTTCGAGGCATAATTTTTAACAAAATTGCAGTCTTTAAAAAAAAATTTTTTAAATTAAATTATACGACAAATTATGTCATATATTTGAGGTTTCCTTTGCCATAGGTAAGAAAATTATCAGGGACTGCTTGGAGCAAGAATATCGGGCATCCTGGAAACAGAGACAAGGATGTCGCCAGGCAAAATCCATGATGGAGCAACCAACCAAAAAAAACCAAGGCCCTACTTGACAAGAGCAAGACAGCATACATATAGTTGGTCGCTGCCCAGGCCTCGCCGCAAAAAGACACAGTTTACTGGGACGAGCCTTTAGAGGTCTGTGATCTGTATGGACTGATAAACAGTACCTTCTAGCAGACCACTCTAACAGTACCTTCTAGACCACCACAAACAAGGGGTAGTTTATTGATTCAGGTGACATCAAGGGCTGGATACAAGCCCCTACTCCTTTTATTACTACTACTACTATGTCACATATCCTAAGTTATACGTTTGAATACCTAGAAGTTTTCACTACCGTATTAATTTCCTTAAATATGATCAATTTAAAGGAATCAATATCGCAGCGCGAAATGTCTGACAAAACCAAGCTCCAACGTCGCGATTATTAAATAATGTGTCATTCCTGTCCCTGCCGGAGAACAGCGAGGAAGTCTCGAGTGTGGCTTGCGCTTGTTTTAATCGCATATAACGGTACCGTTGATGTTGTCTAACCAATCGAATTCGTTGGGCTGCCCCACGAGTTTTGTTATATACTTAGGAGTTTTGGTATGCTCTATATGTCAATTCATAATTTTGGGAAATTTACTACTCAAATATTTCCCATCCAAAAATGGCATATACGAGGCCTTTGCGTCTGTTAAACCTGTCAAGTGTGTATCTAACAAAGAAAATTGTATTTTTTTTTAATTTTGTTTTCTGACAGTAGATTATTCGACATGAACGACTGAGTTGAAAATCATTTGAAACGCTGTAGACACATTTGTCTGGCTATTTTCGCAACCGTCCCGGTACGCTCAAGCGGCCCGTTGAGGTTATTATCGTTATACTTTGTTACAAATAATTTGAGTACTTATTTACTAATATTAATAATAATGCGAATATTAATCAATGGTAATATGATGAATCCGTCGAAGGAAATATTTATAAATGTTTGTTAGATACGTTGTTTCGAGCCTACGGTCTACAGAATCTGTGGAGTAGCGAAATTTATAAATCTAAATATTTAATGAAAAATTTATTAAAATGACATGTTGACAATCAACATCTAAAAGTCTATGCTTTAAATGCCCCGTACTCAATTAAGATAACACCGCTATGTTCCTACTAAAAAATGTCAATGGTATGTGCATCGGCAAAGTTGTCACAAGGCATATTGAGGAGTTACGACAACCTCATGAGTCCTCAGTTTTTACACAATAGGGATGTGAATTTTCCGGGCTGATTGGCATTGTATCAATCTACCTTTTTGAAGACTGTATACCACAAACTAATTATTCTGTATCACAATATTGAAGATGTTACCAGAATAAGTGTGCCGATAGAGAGGCACCAACGTTAGATTTTGTCGCTTTTTTAACAGAGAAATCCGAAAAAAGAGCGATGTATAGTATCTCTACATTTTACAATTATACAATTTAAGGCAGTTTGTCTGCAAGTCTTTGTTTTTAAGTGATTTATTACTACTTGTGACATACCGAATCTAACATCAAAATCAAATGTCAAGCTGTGTATTTGCTCATCTCCATGACCGCGAAGATGTTTTAAACTAATAGACCAATTAGGATAGGGGTTTTACTATAAAAATATCTTCAATATTCTCATCTATTATAAGCCAAAGTATGTCAAAATTTGTTCCAGTGGTTCTAGCTTATGCTATGGGCAGTGGCGGTAGAAAAGTATATCATGACATTAACAGTGTTGTCGTTTCTGCATTACAATCAAATCAAATCCCCAATTCAGCCCTTCAATAATTGAGCGGTGGTCAGTCCGATTACAGGGGTGGGCCGGGCAGGCGGTGCGGGGCGCTATGGGGGTCATATTTGGGCGGATGTGGAGGACCCTGAAGTGGTCGCGAATTAATTATTGCTGTCAAACTGCTGACGACACTCGTCACCGTCCATCGCACTCGGCAGGGCCTGCCCTGACTTCAAAACCACAATTAGCCTTTCACGCGGTCGTTAATCAAACCGATCGAATTAACGACTACGCTATTTTGAGATTTTAATTTGCGGAGATTTCGTCTGTGCGTTTTGGTAGGTTATGGCACGTTAATTAATTTTTGCTAATTAATCAACTGTTGTTACTATAGATGCTTTCCCCCGCATCCACGCGGAAAACCCTTGCTGTGGACATTGTAGATATAGTCAATCGTGTATTTGTCAATTG
This sequence comes from Micropterix aruncella, assembly GCA_944548615.1. Taxonomy (NCBI): domain Eukaryota; kingdom Metazoa; phylum Arthropoda; class Insecta; order Lepidoptera; family Micropterigidae; genus Micropterix; species Micropterix aruncella. The sequence continues at coordinate 30,677,741 of OX155954.1, forward strand.
ACATTAAATATTTTTTGCTTTAAATTATCTTACTTGTCCGCGTGGTCTGGGTCGACCTTTCATTGCACTCTCCGTCTCATTAGCAATGACATCCACATCTATATTAACCCAGACTCGTTAGATACCGCCTGCGTTGTCCGAGTTTTATGCTTACGTTGCCTAACTTACGTTTCTGCTTAAGGCGACGATGTATGTAAATTTCGAAAATAACATTTTTTGATGATGTTAGCCAACTGAAAAAAAATATCGTAATTCACGGTACCTTTCTTAAGTACATAGCTATTTCAGATTTTAAAAATAGGATTGAAAAAAATGAGAAAAATAAATAAACCTGGGAGCTATATAGGAAATTTTCATTTCCCTCACACTAAACTGCACGATCAACAAACTAAAAAAAAATTACTACGGCATTTTAACATGAGTTATAAAGTGGAATGCTATCGCACAAATTAAAAAAAAGTTTTTCTTGTTATTTTTTTTTAATAAAAATTCTAAGTTTCATCCATATTTACTGTTAAATATTACTTATTACTGTGTTTTTTTTCAAGTTTGTTTTTTTTTACATAAACTATGTAGGTACAATAAACTTGTAGTACTGACAATTATTTTTTTCAAATGAAATATCAGTACTTATATTTTGAAAATAATATTTTGCAGAGCCCGTTTATATTATTTTTGCTTATGTTGCCATATCGCGGTATTATTGCGCTTTGGTTTTGGGTACTAGTGATATTATCCGGAGTTGCCAGTGTTATATCCGTGCTCAATTACCTATGTATACCAGTTTTTATGGCGACCGGTTGAACGCTATATAAGTTGATGTGCTGCAGCGCCACTTAGTGGCGAATTACAATAAAGATAATAGCCCGAAAATATGCGTGGTCAATTGTCTATGCATACCAATTTAATGGCGATCAGTTGACCGGTATAAAAGTAGACGTGACGGCGAGTTACTAAAAAGTTTACAGCGCGAAAATACTATGCGGTCTTGTCTATGTATACCAATTTTCATGGCGATCAGTTGAGCGATATAGAAGTTAATGTGTTTCAGCGCTGTCTAGCGGTGAGTTACAATAACGCGAATGCCATAAAAACCTTCTCCATAAAAAAAATACATATATGTGCCAACTCTCATGGTGATCAGTCAAACGGTGTCGGAGTCTATTAAGTTCGGATAGTCAGACAGACAGATATATCAACATACATTTTTATATAGAGAGAATAGATTACTCAGTTCCGTACTAAGTTTTGACAGCTAGAATTTTGCTACGAAACATAACGTATGACGGCGGAGGGTAGTCGTCGACCTGACTTCTTCAACCCTTGAACCGATCCGTTAGTTTCCCAATCCCGAGCGACTACAACGGGCAAAGGGCGCCTCGGTCCGCGAAATATTCAGACTAAATAACCGCTTACGTCAGGTAGAGGCCGTGTAAGCGACCTAGAACTCGTGACCAGACAGAAAGACGGAGAAATCCGGCCAAATCTGGTAGTAAGTGCGTGAGGTAGGCCCGCTGCGTTTACTTCCCAGTGCCTCGAGGTAAGGCGTTGGCGGAGCTAGATTGTGGAATGTGTTGTCTCTATGCCTTTGTGTAATCACCTCAAGGCTAAAAGAACGGTCTATATCGTTATACCAGTCTGGGGTGTCGGGTTCACCCGTTGCATATGGCAGCTCTAAATTGAAAAATCTGATACCCTATATAAACAACGGTTTTTGGGTAAAGGGCCCTGCGGGTGCGTTTTCGGTGCCATTCTCTTGATAATTTTGCACTCTACGATCTCCTGTATATTGTTTTTAATTATGGTTATTAAAAAAAAAAGATTTTAATACTTTTTTAAATACACATCCTCGCGTCTCTTTCAGTTTTTAAGATACACACTTGCAGACATGAGTTGCAACGCATACACTTCTCTTCAAAATACTTCCTGCAGTCGGATCAGATAATGAGTCTCTGCCATGAGATGTGATTCCGTTTATGGACACGTGTCCAATTCAGAAAATCGATAATTGCGGGTTAAACTTTCGGCTAGCCACGAATTCTGGGGTGATACTAGCACAATCTTCAACTCTTCACTTCAAAATGTGGCCGAGATGACGGCGGTATATGCATTTTTAGCCGAGCTATCAAAGTTTGTAATTAGCTCGTCAGAATCTGTCACTTTATTGGGAGCTATTATCTCCTCACAGCCATCAGACATTTTCACGTCAAAAATTAACTGTGGTTCCGGGGTAATATTAGCAATTAATTGCTAGCATTGTCACCAGCGCAGCTGTTGCAGCATGACCTATACGGACACACATATAGACAGATATTTGTATGCCAGCTCACATTATCATCCTTACCATCTACGTTTAGTGCAAACGTCACTCGTGAATCGAGCACGCGATCTATGCGACGCATGAGATAGAACATGTCAATGATATCCTTAGGAAAATGTCTCGACACACACACACACAAACAACATCAATACAATATAGGCGAAACTTAGAAACCGACCAGGCCACGAGCATTCTTACTGCACGCCAAAGGCGTGACAGATCGAATAAGATGCTAAACACATTCGATTCTAAAAACCATCTTCAAACCGACCCAAAATTATAGCTCGATCTCTGAGGCCTGCAAAGGACGTTATACTACTGTAAATTCTGGGTGTGTATAATAGCAAATGCAGCTGTCGTTGGACAAACGAAACGGCCCACAGCCACTTGACTGATAGAACACAACAAACTGATAAACACATTCAGCGAAAAAAACCGGCGATCTGCGACCACATATTGAATAGCGAAACGAACCACTGGGTGCGGGTTCAAAACACCATTGTGCTATCCGAAGATCAATATTACTTTCCCCGCATGATCCAGGAAGCCATTGAAATAAGAAGAACTGCGATCACATATTGGATAGCGAAACAAAGCACTGGGTACAGGTTCAAAATACCATTGTGCTATCCAAAGTTCAATATTACCTCCCCGCATAATCCGGGAAGCCGATGAAATAAGAAGAACTCCGAACTTCAATAGAGACGACGGTTACAAACTCTCTATTACGTGGGACCCTCTGCTAAAAATGTTCTCAATCTTCATCGCCGAGCGCAAGGACGTAACACAAGATACAGTGAGTATCGCGTGAGCGCTGGATTTTCAAAACTGGCGCGCGCCGAACCCGCCGTCCTACCGCCGTTATAATCTGCGAAGTGACAGCAGCAGTTTGCCGCCTACCCGCAGAACAACGTATAACGATTGGCAGTACTTCAGTCTACTCTGGACAACGGCGGTTGCAACATCGCCGAAACGTGGGGTGATACACAAAAGAAATCTTTCTTATCACATTTTAACAAGAAATAATTTTAGTCAGTTAATTCATAAATCGCAGATACCGCGTTCAGAGGGTATTGAAGGAGGGAACCGATAGCAAAGCAGGAACCATTAAGCGCGGAATTATAAGCCCCCGCCCGCGCCCTCGAGGGATCCAAATCCGTTTAGTATTATTAAAGTTTAAGAGGGCTCGGCGATATTATTGTCCTACAGTCCTCCTTTAATATCCGCTACGAATGATTTCCTATGGCTCCATTGGACAGATTCACTAGGGGAATTTATCATGTTCAGCGGCAAGATTATTTCCCCCTCCGATAAAGAAATGAAATAACGAAGAATTTAAAAGTATACAGAAGTGTGTAAGTAGAATGAAGTAACGATAATAATAAAGAACCCCGGATAAATGGACACAAAAAGAGTTAAATCATATAGTTGGAATAATAATAATAATAAACTCTTTAAATAAAGCTACCGGTATATCTTAAGTTTATAATACAATTATTTTATTGGCTATACAAAAAAAAACAATAAAAATGTAATGATAAAAACAAACAGAAAACTGAAAAAAAAGAAAATAAAAAAAAGGAAAACTATTTATTAAAATGAAATAAAAACGCAGAGGAAAGGAGTAATATGATGGAAGGAAAATAAATGAAAATGAGGGGAAGGAGTAGGTTTGGCTAATTTATGGTTCTAGGATTATAGCTCGGCAATCGCGCCTCGCTCGACCAAAATATGACAAGAGGCCAAGTATTGGTTTTGGTATGCTTGTTTTTACATTTGATGAATAGATGTTCCTGACTTTCGACGAAGACGTTGTAGGTTTAAGGGTTCTTTATCGCCGCCGGATGACCACTCTCCATTCATTCACCATAAAAATAAAGCTCATCCTCCACGAAAATAAAATCAATCGCTTCGTGATAAAATCAAAAGAAAAAACCAAAGATAAAACAAGAAAATGCATGTTATTTAATCGGCGAATGTCGTTTACTTATATTGGTTTGACGGTTATATCGGAAAATTTGGGAAAATTTTCCATTTCAGAAAAATGTATGATACAAGTTGCAGCCAGCTTCGAAATCAAATTTTAAAAAACCGATCTGGACTGAGAGTTTAAACTGTTTGAGTTAAAAATAGATCATGTAATTAATATATCTAAGTAATATATCTAAGTATAAATTACTGAAAGAAATGTAATGAAAGAAATAACTAAAACCTTCGTTCTGGATTTAGAGTATTGAGTTCAAAATAGAGTCTGTTGAGAGATTAAAAATCATGTAAATGCACTGACGAGGAAAAAATTGGGCCACCTGTAAAATTCTAATTGGAAAGTGTTTAAATAAAACGAATATATTTTTGATGATAAAATTTATTGCAAAAGAGCTTAGGCAAAGAAAAAATACCAAGGATTATCAGTTTTTACATGGTTTCCCCAAAAGATTCAATAAAACTGTTTTTTAACGAAATCGAAAACTTAAATGTATCGAGTAAATTAAAGGAAAAATGGAAAAAAAAGGCACAATATAATTTATTTTTTAATTAGTAGAGGGCATTTCCCCTTTACCTTTACCACGGCTTCACAACGATGTTTAAAAGATTATTTTCGAAAAGAACGATGTTTACAAGTTTTTTAAAGTTTTCTTGAGGAATACCATCCCATTCTTCAAGTATGGCCTCTTTCAGCTCCCGGATGTTTTTTGGAGCAAACCTGCGACTTCTCACTTGTCTTTTTAAGTTGTCCCATACGTGTTCGATCGGATTTAAATCAAAGTTCATGACGGGCCATCACATTGCTTGCACATCGACCTCCCGAAGGTACCGATTAACTGAACCAGCAGCGTGTGGACGAGCATTATCTTGCAAGAGCAGGAAATAAACCTCCAATAAACCCCAATAAACCCTGCGAAAGGCACAACATCTCTAATGTATCGGTCAGGTGTTGAAGCACCGTTTACAATAAAAAGCAACTCGGTATTTGCGTCGAAAATAAAACCCGCCCAGAATATCACTGAGCCTCCTCTATAAGGCACTCTCTCCGATGTGTCATTGCGCGTTTCTCTCTCCCGGTCATCGGTATACGTGCTTACGATCGTCGGAACCATGAAGAGTCAATTTTCTTTCGTCGGTGATCAGTACCGTCTTCCACTGCTCCAATGTCCAATTTACGTGTTCCATAGCAAACCGCAATCGGGCAACTCGATGAGCCCTTGTGAGTTTAGGCCCAGTTGCTGGCCTATTTGTCATCAGGGAAGCTTCTCTGAGCTGTAATCACATAGTCCATTCACACTCATTCACTCCTCGATTTTATCTTAGAAGTAGTCTAACTTCAACTCTGCTGAGGTGGGATTGCGGATATTGTGACCCCGCTATATGCGGGGTCACAATATAGCGGTTGTCTCTCTGCCAAATCGCTCGCCACCGACCAGAGCCTCGATGTCGTCGATGAAGCCACCAGTCTGTAGATAACGATGGTATACTATCTGAATAGTAGAGCGGCTTACAGCCAGCGTTCTTGCAACTGCACGTTGATTTCGTCCTAATTAAAGCAAAGTCAAAATTTGGGCAATTTCTGCTTCGGCCAGAGCCATATTTCAAATATCACTGATCGTCGTCTTGTTATAGGGTTGAAGCGTCTCGTCGTAGTGTAACGTTTAGCACAAACACAAACTAAACTGATTTAAAACAAACGATGATTTTGCACCTCTAAAACCTTTTAAACGAATTGGGATTTTACCTGCGGCCATTACGAAATATATTTTTACCTGCAGTATTGTCGGTCAGGTATATTGTTAGGTACTTAGGTGCACTTTTGAGAAGTTTAAAGAGTAGCTAAGACACTTATTAAACTTCCTGCAGAATAATTTTATGACCCAAGTATTTAAAACTTTCAATTCTGCAGGTGGCCAGTTATTTTGCACGCCAGTGTATTGCGCAATAGGTTAACTTTAAACACTCAATCCAGAAACACTCAATAAGATTTGGGTACTTTCTTCCATTAAAATGAATTCTCCTCTTTCTTCCATAAAGCTTTTTATAATTCGATTTCATGGCTGGCTGATATCCATCCAGCAACTTTTATTAATATGTTTTTAAAAATGTAAAATCTTCTCAAATTTTCCGATATAAACGTCGCGTGCAATTTTATTGGTATATAGGGTCCTTACCTGTGTAATTTCTGTTTTTTAATACTGGCCAATTTAAACTTGGGTAACTTGGGTTTGAGTTGGAATTTCAATTTATATTTTTAATCAATGCGTTATACAAAGCGGTCGAGTTTAGAGGCCGTGGACGAAATCGATGTGGGCCGTGATACCTCTATAATCAATGGTATAATATAACTATAGGTAGGTGGGATTTTCGGAGCCAAAGAGATACGTCCACCCTTTGGAAGCGCTCGGCGGGGACTAGCTGACTTGAGACGTGAATCGTATCATAGGCGAGTATCATAACGCGAGAATGACATTGTTTTAAAAGACTTTAATGCCAATTTTAATTAATGTTTTGCATTTTTTTTCGAGGAAATGGATTGATATTGAACTAAAGTTTATTTCTGTTGTTTTTATTTTATGAACGAGAGTTCTAAAAGGCCAAAATCAAAAGCATTTCTTCGCCCATTTTCTAAAAAAAATGACAAAGTTAAATATTTTTTTATCAACAATTTTATATGAAAGTAGTAAAAAGTGATTGACTTATTATATAGAGGACTTTCACAACATTACATTGTATTTTTTTTTATACCGTTTAGATTTCAAAACGATTCATAAATATGTTATATTCTAAACCTCTTACAGCAAAAATTCACAAACAGTCGCCGGTTTAAGGTCAATTAATCAAAATTCTATAATAATTTTCAAAAAAGTAGCTCACTCATTAGTCAATAATATAATTGATCTTTTATGTTGTGCAATAAAACTTATAGAAATACAGTATTTTAACCTTAAATTCACGTCTGCAAAATTACGTAAATTCACGAAATGCGCAAAATTTCGTGTACGGCCTCTTTAATGTCGCCATTTTATTGTATAAGTTTATACAGCTAACAAGTGTTTTGAATCAGATATACTTTATATGCCCAGCGATCACAAGCGTTACCTCTATATGTCTTTTAAATCACTCTTTTGTGTTAAAAGATTTTCGTTTATTACAGCTTGCTAATTGGGGTACCTACTGCGGGGACCCAATCAGCTTTAAACACATTAAACGTTAATATAAATATACATTGAAATTAATATAAATATAAATAAAGGTCTCCAACTCTCCTAGAGATGAGGGCAAACATTTTGTGCCTGAAATTATAAAGTAATATTATTGAAATTATACTGGAATTATAAAGTCACAAATAGCACAAAGCACGAAAGCACGAAGTGCTACGAATTTAATAACATTTATTATGTCGTAATTATTATTTTTGTTTGTTTTATGTGCTATTTAATATATTACAAATAGTGTATTATACAAATAGTGTATTATATGTAGGTGTATATGTTTTAAAAATTTTATCATATTTTTTACAATAAATTTTAGGGAATATTATGTGTATAATATTAGGTTGTGTTATGTCATGATATCCCTTTCAGACCTGAGATTTTTAAAATACAGAAGTCCCTGAGTCCTGGATATTGAGGCTTAATTTTTTGAATGACAGAAATGGGGTTAAGTGAGCGAGCCCTTGCCGGAATCGCTCTCGGTTTCCGCGCGGAGAGTGGCGCCAGCGCAACCGGAAACGGGGCAAAACGCGCGGCAGCCAAGATGGCGACGGCTCGGCGCGCGACGCCCGCTAATTTAAAGATGGCGGGCGAGGTCACGGGAGGGTGTCGCGTCTCTCGTCCCGTCGCGCGACACAAATTGCCCAGTAATTGGTCTTTTAAGTTGGCGCCTTTGAAGCCCCCTGCCTCCTTTGTATCGGCAAGTTCGAGCTGCCGCTAATGTGACGTCCGCTATTGAGTTGAGACAATAACGGATGCGACAGACGACGACGTCACGAATCAGTTTAGTGACGTAGAAATGAGACGTATGGCCCTGTGAGACGCGTGTGTGACGTCACGTGGCGTAGAAAAAGGAATCACGATTTGCGAAATATATATCCAAGAGGATTTGCTTCTGAAAAATACCTACTGGACCAGGCGGATGTACTACAGAAAATATTGATGTATATAATTATCTCATTTTGTTTCCGAAACACTGAAAATCTAGCTTATCCATTTCAAACATTTTTTTCTAAGAAGTACATCCTTATCGTCAATTATTTAGTGTCATTGTTGTACTTATAAAGTTAAAAAAGCAATTATATGCGAAAGAGTCTATCTTGTCATCATATTTTTAACCGACCCAAATTATAAGGCAACGTTGTTTGTTAAAATAAAAATACAGTCCACATTAGGTTTCGCCTACATACCTCTCTGAGTAAATAGTGTCAGTGCAAATTTGAACAAAAGGCCCCTCCTCCACTTACTTATATTCATTATTGTATATAGGATGTAATTACTTTATACCTATCTACATTATATATTTATATTGTAGCTACATTATAAATTGGCGTATTCATCTGAGGAATAGCCTCGACCATGTTGCTGAACAAGTTCACAAGAACTTCATTGGGACTCACGGGATCATATAGAAACATTGTTGAGGGAGAATGTTCAAAACATTTGCTCCCATATTAATACGATGCTTCAATGTAAAATTTAATTTCTCTATCTTAAAATTATGGTGAGTCATTTAAAAAATAATGTCAGTCTTTATTACTTTATTTTGAGTAAAACAACTAAGTACGAAACAGTAAGACAAAAAAATACCCACATAATATTATTACAAACGTACCAAAATTTGCATAATAATATCTCCATATTTAAATTAACTACCTACTTAATGTATTATAAAAATACGAACAAATACATTTCAAGGATGGTTTTTGTCCTGAATGGCACTTTATTTTTTTTCAGCTTCTTTAGCTTCCTAGCGGAATTGGATGAAACGTCGATCGTAGAAGAAGTTTCATTTTTAGCCTTCGATCTACCATGGACCCCGGTGCGCCGCGCCGGCTGCACCGGCTTAGTTACGCCAATGGGTACTAGCAAGCAAGGTTTAAAGATTGATTTAAAATATCTATGGCGATAAAACGGGAATCGTATGTGCATATTAGCCTGTAAGCGATACAGTTTTTCCCGTAAATCGTGTTGGAGTGAGAGACCTCAAACGTACGAGAATTGCGAATCACTCGCGATGGTACGTTTTTGGGCCCCATTTTTACGCAATAAACTCAACGGTAAGGGTTATTTGAATCAATCGTTTAATTTCTCCGAGAATAAAACCAATATTTCCGAGGGGTGGCCATCTAAAGTCAATTGTCGCCTCGACCGGGGACGGCCGGAGTGAAATTAAAAGCGGCGGGGAGATTCTGATGCATTCTCGATTGAGTTATAGAAGGTGTGGAAGCGAGCACTATCGCCGCTCGCCGCCCGGCCAAAGGGGAAGAAAGAATCGGAGAGAGTGTGGGAGGGGGAGGTGGGAATTATGAATTTCCACTGCAAAGATAAAAGCTCTTGGGGGCAATTACTCGCCCCGCGTGACATTTGCGCCGCGGAAATGTTCGCATTGTCGCGCCGTGCTTTACCCTCAAATGGAAGTCGGGCGGAACTTTTTTTGCCAATGTCATCTCGGACTTCATCTTTGCATCGGACAGTGAAATTCTATTTACAGGGAATAAAGCAGCGTTCGAAAAGATTACTACAGTTATATAATTACTAGCTGACCCATGCCCACTTCGTTGGGCGGTAAACATTTTTACTTGCGATGAAATTATGAGTGTGGTTCGGTTAGAACTGTGTGCTATGATTTATTTTCTGACTGCCAAAAGGAGGGTTATATTTTTACTGCATATGTAACCCATGTATGTATTTGCATGCCGATTTGGCTATATTACCGAGTTTCAAATGAGTGAATGAAATGATTATGATTGAATAAATTATGTTTATTTTAATTGTTCAAAACTTCTCTGTATACTATATTAGATGTAATGTTATTATTTGGTACCATTCTTTCAGGAGTTCCGACCCGAGATACGGTCGCGGTTTCATACCTATGTCGTATTATCACTTTAACCATTTATGCAGTAAAGGGAAAATTATATGCAGTAAAAGGGAAAAGCTTTTGTTTTAAACACTTGAGACGATAAATTTACTTATTTTGATAAGAATTTATAATTGTTGATTACCTATATGACTAATATATATTTTTTTTTTGATATGAAAAACTACTTCTTGTGACTTAAATATAAAAGTTAGACATATACTGTCGCTGACTGTTTTGTAGGCAGTATCAAGCTCTAAAACTTTTCTCCAGAACTCAATCATATATCTTTCATCTTTAAGGCAGCGTTCGTAAGAAACCTTTTTATTCGACCGTTTTTTCTCCGGCTCACTTTGCAAATCCGACTACAAAGAAAAAGTCTTTTCAATTTTCGGATTAATATATAACTTATGACACTCACAAATAACATGTCTTTCTAATGGTAAAATAATTTTCAAAATCGGTTCAGTAGACCAAGAGATTACTCCCTATAACTTCACAAACTTTACCTCTTTATAATATTAGTATAAATGACACTCATAAATAACGTGGATTTCTATTGATAACAGAATTTTCACAATCGGTTCAGTAGATACAGAGATTACTTCCTACAACCTCACAAACTTTACCTCTTTATAATATAAGTATAGATTGAAATTTATTTATTTATTTAGAATAATAGGTACACAAACAATACTTTAACAAATACATTAAGTATTACTAATATTTTTACATATTTTCTTATTAAAGCATCATATTCTATGTGTTCTCCGCATGCTAAATTAATTATTGACTATGAGCCTTTTAACTGACGATTTATAAAAATAGCATTATTATAAAAACATTGAGTTAATTTGATTGAAATCAATTAATAGACCGGTTTTATAGGTTATCATACGCGTATACCTTCTCTGCACAGCTTGCGAATGGATCTCATGGTATGGATTCCAAATTATATGACCAAAGTCAAATAATCATAAAAACAATAAAAAAACATATTTTTTTTAGTTTTTAAAAAAAAAGTATTCTATGTATGTACATAGTGATAGAAAATTACCTAAAAATAAAACAACGATTTGGTAGGCCAATAAATTAAAGCAAAAAGATATAAAAAGCAATCCTTAAAAAAATACATAAAAATTCAAACTTTTGAACTAAATTTATAATGAATTCAGAATAAGAACAATTAAAAAATATATATTCATGATATTTAGTATCGTCGAGGAAACATACGGTAAATATCAGTCTACGTGTCGCGTAATTTAGACTCTAAAATGGGTCGAAAAAATCAATTTTATCATCACTATTAGTTATGGTGTTGTATGTATAAGTGGCATGCACGTGAGATAGAATTGTGGAAAGATTGATTTGACTGTTGGAAGATCGATTAAAATATCAGATAAAGTAAATTATATACATTACACTATTTATTCTAACTAAAACAACCGATAACATTACATTATTGTGAATTATTTAAAATAAAAATATTTTTCAGTGAGGGGCTGGATGTGAATAAAGAAAATAAAACATTTTGAATATTAATCGTGTCGAATAACAACTAAATATAATATTATCAATTAAATTGGTTTAGACCTATTTAGGCTAGAGTATAGCAAAAAAAAACAAGCCTTTCTATTTGTTTGTGAAACGAGGACACGTGGTCAATCTTTTTTGATGTCAGTGTAAACCGAATGCATGCATTAAAAAATTCTTTTAAGTGGCTAATTTAATCAAAAAAGTCTGAAAATATAATAGTAAATAAATACAAATGGAACTGCAATGGAATTCATCGAACGGAATCGGGCCAACCATAACATAATTATTACACTTCTGGGGAGGTATCATGGACCCGGGACTAATGAGAAGCTGTGGTGGTTAAGGACAGCTGTCTTGCCGCATGCGAGCGTCTATCTTACCAGCCATTTATTCTCCTTCGAAGTCGTAAAACTTAACATGCAGAAAAAGCGGTTGTAAATTTTCCTTTCCAGAAATGAATTGATTATTTTCCTAGAAATACCAACATCTTTAATAGATAAAACTGTGATCGTGGCATTTATTTGCTTTATACTCTTGGTCTTTGGGAATATTTGACTCCCATGGAACTGCTAATGCTACTACAAGGGCGGGTCGTAACCCGAGACAAACAGTTATATCTGGATGGAGAGTTGTGCATTTGAGACTTTCAGAAAAATTATACTGCTAAGAAGCCGATTCGATTTCCACAATCCAAAATCAGCCGTTTTTGGAGTGGAATGTTTTTGCATTTTAAGCCGTCCAGCATAAACTGTATTTGGGGTTCTGAGGGTACTGTCGAACCCCGTGAAGGACTTTTTCAAAGCGGTAGGTGTACCAACCCTGATCTAAGGCCGACTGGCAAAATAGTCTACCAGCGAAAGGAGTATTACTACAGATGGGGCATGAACTATCCACCGATTAGCTTCAGTAAACAAAGTTGCTCGAGTCTGGAAGTGTATCCAGAAATGCATTTACTAGCTGTCACCAGCGTATCCACGACAAGTGGGCCATGGACATCGGGCCATGACAAATGAGAAGTTAAATACTTGTCGTAGATCCTTTCGAGGGTTAAATAATTGGCAGATAATACAGACGATTAGCAAGGCATCTATTTTTGCCAGACAACTATTAAAACCTTTAAATACATGAGTGACAGAAAGTTCTTAACCTTTATGAGTGATTTTTCTGCCGAGGAATTTAACATGGCTATTTATATCAACGAAAGAAATAAAAGAGCCAATTTAGGGTCATATGAGGTAAATTATATGACCCTAAATTGGCTCTATGCGGACAAAAACACTGTTGTCTATGCGGACAAAAACATTCACCTATATAACAGTCATAAAATAATTCCACTTTTTGCAATAGCTGCGCAAGCTGTTTGTGGCTGCCGGTGATGAACGTCAGGTTGTCGGCAAAAGCGAAGCATAACTAGGTGTAATGATCTTCCGTTTTAAAACGTTAACTCGTTTTTCTGCGACAAGAGGTGGTTTGTCGAACTGGGTCATGCTGTCGGGAAATATACAAGTGATGTCGGGGGAGAGGCAACACCCCTGAAAATGCCCAATCGAATATGGGATAGAGCGGGTAGTCTGTTCTTGTGTTTTGACGTGGAATGCCAGATACTTATAATAGGAGAAAACGATGTCACTCACCACCCGGTGGGAAGTTGTACCAGAGGAGTGCAAAGTGTATGAGATGTCGGATCGACCCAAAGGCGTTCTGTAGATCCTAAATTCGTGCTGTTAGCGGCTCTTTAGAGTTGTCAACTAGTATGGGCGAACCCGCTACCCCCAGGAAAGTATAACAATATTGGATCATTCTTTCTTCCATGGAGTGAACGCAGAGACTGAGGGGAAACACAGTCCAACGTCTATCTACGTCAACCATGGCCCGTGAGAGTCCAACGCCTTACCGTGAGGCACTGGGAAGAGGACCCAGCGGGCTGTCCTCACTCCCTTACTAACATATTTGGACGGACTTCTCCATCCTCCAGTCTGATCACAAATTCGAAATCGCTTGCGCTGCCTCTACCTGTTAGGTTAGGTTTTCAGTTCGGCTTTATTACGGACCGTGGCACCACCAATAACACACGGGATCGCCAGACCAATGAATCATTTCACAGGTGGCCGATTTCAGATCAACAACTGATTAGGAAACGTACGTTTCGAGACTCCCCCGGTTACTCACAGGAGTACACAATTGATTCGCTGACGCCGCGCGGTGCGCAAACCGCCCTGTTCCGACTGAGGTATTCCCCCAGATCGGACCTAATTTCCCTACTGCCCACAACTGGACTTACAGCCGCAGGCAGAGTTCACAGAGGCCTTTCCAGGTTAGTCCCTCTTCGAGGAGGCTATTGGATGGTAGCTGAACTGTGAGTTGAACCGACCTTAGAAAGCACAAGCAGGCCATCAGGCCCTGCACGGTCCCGTTAGGTTCGCCTTGATAGCGGCAGCCAATATTCATCCATAAAAAGCGTAAACTAGAACGAACCAAAGTCGCTTCAACTTTTTGAAGTTACAATTATGCACTTGAAAACCATGGCGACCCTTGAAATACAAGTGAAGTATCATACACGCGAATTCCTCCGCCACTTGCCTCGTTAGAGGTTCATTCACGCCTTTAAAGGCGACTTTGCCACTTGTTCTTAAACGGTAGAAAAGAAACCTATATAATAAGCAGGGTAAGTGTTATCTTTCGGAGAGTAAATTTGCTGGGATTGGATGCCTATCCGGCTGGTAATCGGCGGTCTGGAGATGTATGCTTGCTCTGACAGAGGAGGGTAGTTGTCGATCTGCCGTTTTCAACCCTTGCAGCGCTCCGTCATGGCCACCCGATCCCGAGTGACCATGGTGGACAAAGGACGTCTCGGTCCGCAAAATATTCAAACTGAATAACCGCTTACGTCAGGTAGAGATGGCGCAAGTGACCTTAAACCTATGACCAGACTAGGGTTGGAGAAATGCGGCTAAATAATAAGGTACTAAGGGCGCAAGGCTGCCCGCTGTGTTCACTTCCCAGTGCCTAGCGGTAAGGCGTTGGGCCTCTTACGGGCTTGTTGGTGGAGCTAGACCGTGGACTGTGTTTACCTAAGTCTCTGCGTAATCACGTTATGACTTAAAGAACGATACATATCGTTATATCAGCGATATAACGATATCGTTACATATCGTTATATCCCCCTTCTGGCGTTCCTGGACGGTCTGCGCACCGTGCGACATTAGCCAATCGATTGCGCACTCTGACTAACAGTCGGGGGAGTCTGGAAGCAGTACTGTTTGAGCGGGGGTGGTTGCGGACCTTACGGCGACTGCTCTTGAAACGACCATCGGCTACCCAATCCAGGGTGAACAGCCGGGCAAAGGATGCCGTGGTCCGCGATAGATTCGGTATACACCGTTTCACCGCTTCGTAAGGGAGAAGACCGCGCAAGCGACCTCGAACTCGTAACCAATCGAGAGACTGGAGAAATCTGGTCGCAATTGGAGGTAAGGGCGTAAGTGTAAGCACGCTTGGTAACACTCCTGACTATCTCGCAGTTAAGGCGTTGGCCTCTTACGGGTTTTTGGCGGAGCTAGACGGTGGGCTGTTTTGTCCAAGTCTTCTGCGCTCACTCCAGGGAGATAGAACGACTAATCGTTAAAACTTCCTGAGGTGACGGACTTCCGTTATAGTCGACAACTCTAGTTATATCAGCCTGGGGTGTCGGGTTCGCGTGTTGCAGTTGACATCTCTAAAGTTTGTTAGACCATTAGTGGTACTTGATACCTGCCGGCAGTCCCTAAGCGAAGTTCGATGTGTCTTTATTATCTACGGCGTTGTATTCAGCGTTACTTTCGAGCGTTAGATTTTTTCACACTTCAAGAAGAGTTCTTTTTGGGATCGCCCAATAAACTTAAATCAAAATCCAGCTGCCGAAAAACTAGCTTATCTGCAAAATACTTCAGTATATCTGCAATAAATGTAGAAGGAATGAAAAAAAAAGAAACATCACATTGATCAATTCTCAAGCAATCTCTATTATTCCCAGGGTTTATTCCGCCGTGCTGCAGGACCTGGTCACTGGTTAGATCTTCCGTTGTAACGCGACTCTTTTCTGCAACATAAATAATTATCGCAACCTAATAAACCTATCTGCAGTACTCGCGACGCTTTTATACACTGCGAAAACTCTTGCAGGAACGGCTAAAACAAGCAAAGCCGTTCATTTGGCCACACGTCGACATCAATCATGAATTTTCCATTACTGGAGTTGCGAACAAGTCGCGGTCACAGAGCTAATGGCGAGTTGACGACCCCCAACGCTCCATCTGCTCGATTTTGGGGGGGGGGGGGGGAGGGGGGAGGCCAAGAGAGGCTCTGTTGTTTTTACTTTGTATGTTTTAATAAGATATTATGTGGAACACACGACTAGGTACCTGTTTGCCTACATTTTCCAAAATGATAGAGCGCTTTGTCTATACCCAGATCAGTAATTACCTAAATGGTAACAGCTCGCCAGAACCTTTGCAGTCTGGATTTCGCCCGGAACATAGCACAACTACTTTTCTGTTGAAATTTAGATGTGCTATGAATGACTGAAAACTAACTAACTCTCGCTACTCGATTTCAGTAGTGCACTTAAATCAGTTGATTCTGATTTACTATTAGAACGATTCCGCTTAGTTGTTGTTTCAGATCGTATATTTAGCTGGTTAGACATCTCAAATCTGGCGGTATCGAGTCTGATTTGACGGAGATTTGGGCTGGCATACCGCAAGGCGGCATCTTGTCTCCCTTGCTTTTATCTCTCTCTCTCTCTCTCTCTCTCTCTCTCTCTCTCTCTCTCTCTCTCTCTCTCTCTCTCTCTCTCCCTTTCTTTATAAATCCCATTGCTAAATGTAAAGGTCCGAATGCCTTCCAGCAGCCATTCCTCAGATGAAATTGAACCTAGACCGATTTACAAAATGGCTCGACTTCCACAGCATACTCTTTAACCCCAATAAATTCTAAGTCAATTTGATTGGTATATTCAAGTCTAATGTCGAGTACTGACATACCTACTAGCACTGCCTCCCTTTCAAATTAACGATAATGCCATAGAGGACTCTAAAGTTATAAATAGGATAGAAAACGAATTTACCGCGTGAAATTTGTAGGACCCGACGTTTCGGTGGCGTTGCAGCCGCCGTTGTCTAGGGTAGACAGTCTACCCTAGACAACGGCGGCTGCAACGTCACCGAAACGTCGGGTCCTACAAATTTCACGCGGTAAATTCGTTTTCTATCCTATTTATAATGTCAAACAACCGCGATAGTCTTCGACTCTAAAGTTGTCAACAATCTTTGTTTTGCTCCTCGACTGTCTTTCTGGCAGGCACAAATTAATGAAGTCTGTAGAAGAATCCACTTCGGCTTTCACATAGCCTTCGATGGCTGCAAAAGCTTCTGCCAGTAAAATAAAGCTTAACCTCGTTTACGTTGTGGACTACACAGGTAAGCAACAGCTCACCTACACTGAGAAAAAAGCCATTTGGTCGAAACGGAAAAATATCGTTACGTCATTCGTTAGTATCAGTAGAATGATAAAATACCCGTTTTTTTTGTACAATAAAAGGCGCACCTGTATATTTATGAGTTTTATAAAACTCGAAATGACAAAATCAAAGTCCTATTCATGATAATGGGCATGTAATAGTAAACGTTTTCACATAACATTGGGAATTCACGAAGACCTAACCGGACGCTGTCATGATAAGGTAGTGATGTCACAATCGTATTGGGAAGTACTGGAGGGTTAATGGGAACTTTCCTGACAACGCCTTGCTAACCTAAAAAACATCAGGAACGGAACAACAAAACGCTTTTATTATGATTACCGATAAAATATTTGTGGCATTGCCTCAAAAATAATCGATTCGTAATGATATTATATCAAGATGTCGTCAAGATAATCAAGATTCGTAATGATATAATATCAGTAATTTAACGGCCACTATTTATCATGCCTTCCTGATGTTTTATTAGTTCTTACTGAAACTGTATTGGTGTATCATGTCAAAATCCCTGTATTGAAATAACGGTCTATCTAGTTAACATGACGGCACTATATTTTGTCGAGTCGTCATGACAACTTTGAAGTTCAATACCGTTAATATAACAGGTGTCGTAGTTCCATTGCTTCCCGCTAGGGCACGCTGAGGCGACATTTTGACAACCGGGTAAGCGATGCCGCACAAATGCCGCCATTGTTAACAAATATTGCTACGTGTATGGTCAGTGATTGCTATGTACTGCCATTATTATATTATCTTTGTGTACTGCAACCGTGCTGCAAACTTCTTCGAACAATTTATTCCAACACAATGGACCAGTACACCAGTGATCGACTGCTAAAATGGGGTTTGCTGGATTATGTTAACGCATTTGCTGGTAAGTTGCCTATATTTTTAACCTGAGTTCCCCGCTGAGATCCGTTGAAACCGTTGAATGATCGTTTTTAGGCTAATTTATAATAAAAGTGGCGTGTCTTTTGTGGCGTTTTTCGTGCATTTTTTCACCGAATGGTTTTATACAAATAACGGACCTTTCTGGCACCGGAATGTCATTAAAACACTGAATTCGATAACAATGACAGATGAGAGCGCCTAGTATTCTGTTATTTAATTTAATTTGATTCCGTGACATTAATTTAATTGGTAGGCAATGTCCTAATGGTATGTTGTGCACATTGTAGCTGCTCGCATCGACTGCATGACCCTGCAAATGCTTGGCCGGGAAGACATAGAAAAATTGATCGGTCCCGTTGGAGACCAATTGAGACTCAAAGCCAATTTAGACCTGTGGAAACAGGAAATGACAGTGGCAGGAAACAGCATGGTTAGTGTTCCTATCTTAATTCTGTTATTAGGGTTATGCTCGCTATCTAGGGATGCATTCCGTTTCGTGCACAGACCGCACATCATAAAGACATCCCCCGGCACGACATACGTAGACTGGTTAGGTTGTGTTTTTTTTGCATGGGCTTTGGATACCCCAACCTATAAATGGTTTCTTTGTTTTAATTTAATGAATCTTTGCTCCGTGGCACAGTCATTTAATGATTTTTTTTTTGCTTAGGGCACTAATGACAGTTCCGTGGGATTGGATTCAAGTTTCCTCAACAGAGTGATACATGATCTCGACAGTAATAGTACCCGCGAAGATTGCTCAGTGGCCCAGTCTAACCTTGTAGCCGAAAATGAGCCCGAATCAAATGAGGTGAGTTGACTGTTTATGCATAACCCTGGGTTTCACTTTAATTTACCGACGCTGACTATTCTTTCTCATCAAATTATGTAAACATTTGTGGTAAATTGCTGTCTATTACAGGTACATAACATACTCAAAAAGTGTGCAAAGGGGAGAGCCATACTGACAAAAGGCGAACACAACCAAGGCTTGCTCAGTCCGGAGCTAAGAAAAGAGCTTGCAAATATTTTAATTAGGGACCTACTGCAAGGAGACCCGACCAAGCCCATTACTGGGTCATTACTTTTAAAGGTTTCCTTCCAAATTGGCACAATCTTTCCCAAAGAATCACCGGAACATTTCTATGCGCCGTACCTATCAGCGACTGTCTACCAGACTAAAAGAAATGCTTCTGGAATATTGTATAATGCGTACAATACAAGGAAGAAGCACCTTCGATCACTAGGCGCATTGCTACCTATGCGTCGAGCGCGGTCCAAGTCGTCCACCAGCCAGCAATCCTCCGACACTGCCACTGAGTTGGCTATACCTTCATGCGGTGCGTTGCTGTGTCAAGACAATGGTAGGGTATTTTTCTGCCTTGTATATGAATTTGTACCTTGTCATGTGCCTAAATATTAAATGAATTTCATGCTTCTCCAATATCTTCCAGACAGTATAATACAATTGTTTTCCAAATCACAAACAGCAAATTTGGCTGAATTAATTAAAAATACCTCAAAATAATGAAAAATTATATATGTCTTCTTACCCACCACATTTTTTTTAATGGATCGTTATTACGTCTATTTCATACTTATGTCTCCAAAAAGAATCAACCTGAAATTGTGAAAATATACACTTTTGTTCTTTCTCACAGGTGACTCGCAGTTAGTGGAAGAACAATTAAAAATTCTGGAGAGCCCCGACCCTGGACCTTGGCATTCGATTGAGGAGGCTTGGACCGCAACACTTCCAGCGAGACTTCGCTACCTCTATCACGAGAAGAGGTCTTTGGCAGACTATTTCAATCGGTTCCCCATCCTGAAGTCTGCGAAAGGTTATTCGTTAATTCTATTATTTTAATTTTGACTTGAATTTTATCTATGCCTATTTCTTAATATTTTTATAGTGATATTTGTTGTTGATTATTTTGATTTTGATTTATTCTTTGACTTATTTGATATTATTTTAATTTATTTACATTAAAAGATTGTACCAATAAATAGGTGAATCCTAAAAAGTAGGTTGAGATATCCCGAGGATACCTCTAATTTGCGGGATTTGTAGTCTTATTACATAGTCTTCGATTTGAAATGTTGTGTTTTTTTCTCTATTTTTTGTATCGACAGCTGCGAATTAAAAATAAATATGTACCTTCTAATAAATATGTAGTAAGTAAGAATTATTTTAACCTTGAATATAAGTATATTAATGTTAAGTTAATTATACTTAAGCATATTAACCTGCACCTTTAATTAAATAAATTAATATTAAAATTTAATATTTCTGTGGTTTCATTCATATTAGTTGGTAGAGGCATTAAACCATATTGTCTTTATTAAACTAAGGTTAAGTTGCACCATCTCTGGTTAATGTTAAAGTTATGGTTAAAATACATATATCCTCTCTCTTTATTTTTTGCCTAAAGTTGAATGAATATACCTAATAGGCATAACGTTAACATTTACTAGAGATCTTGTCCAGTCTTGTTATTTTCTTTTCATTTTTTCAAGCTTACTTCCTAAAAAATTGCAAACCGTGCCTTAAAATCATAATTGGTCCATAATGATGTGACTTCCACTCAGGTGATTCTGCAGCTAGTCAAAGTTATGTTCTGATTTTGAAGTTCAAACTTCAAGATTAAGAACTTTGACTAGTTTCAGGATCACTTTGTGATTGGATCATTATGAACCTAATTTTGTTTCGGTAAGGCACGATAAAATCGTGTGCGGTTTCAACAGGAAATAATGATGATGTATGATTAAATGGACTAATAAAGTATCAGTACGAAAGATACAGATAACAGTATTCGGTTGATAAATCATCAGGAAAAGCACTAAGACATAATAGTAAAGTAATAAAAAAGATCTATTAATTCATGATAAAATATCAGGTTATATTCATGAATCATCCTACTTCCTGATAATACATCAGGTTGGATTGAAAGTGTAATGGGCAATGTTCGAGAGAATCAAGAGGATCGTAAGTATAACTTATCAGGAACAGTGGTAGTGTGCTAGGGCACAACTAATCATATAACAGTTCTAGCATCAACGATTTATGAGGATTTTTTTCGTTAGCGTCAGTATTGTCATGTTAAATTATCAGGATAGAAGAGAAATTTACAAGGATTGTAGTGAAACTTTAGACAAACTTATCGATACTTTATCGTGACATATTGTAGTTTCCTAAGTAAATAACCGTCTTCCGACTGACGATTTATGAGGTCTTCCGGTTACATTGATGACGTCATAAATTTTTGACGCCACACCTCTCACAAGACAGGTAATGATAAATTAATATGACCGCTTTTCCTGTTATTTAATGCATAAGGACTGTGGGTCTGTTTTTAAGAGGAATACCCCTTTATTTATTCGGAATTCCTCTTAAAACTGAGGTGCATTTTTCTCAGTGTAGATGCAAAGGAGAGCATTCAGAATAAATCAGACCGGTTACAAAACTTAATTTGTGTATTATAAATAAGATAAAAACGAATTCTCCGCATGAAGTTTGTTACATCGGACGTTTCGGAGATGTTGCAACCGCCGTTGTCCAGGGTGGACTTAGTCCAGTCTACCCTGGACAACGGAAAGTCGCACGGTTGGTCGAAACTGTACTTTGAGGGACTTAAGAACCAACTTTGTTTTTTCACTGTTTTCCTATGGCGATGGATAGACCTTACTTACCTTAATAATAGTTGACCTTTCTATTTTTTTCCTAAACTTTATACTTTGGGCAGAAAAAAGTATTTTATGGTTTTTTTGTATGGGACGGATCAAAACGGATCAAAAAGAACTGAATCTTTGTCCTGATAGATCCTGCGAAACATTTTTTTTCTTCATCCTTGTCTTCTCTACTATCATTCCGCATATTGAACGTGTACACAAAAATGCCACCTTGTCAGATGAATAAATCGGAAAAATGTTAAAAAATACATATTACAACATATTTTTTTAATCTTAGGATATTGAAAGCCAAATTTTACACGTAATAGTAAGTAAAACTACATAAAAACACAAATCATTACTTCAAAAATAACAAAAGTACATTTTGAATGTAGATACCTAATTAATAAATTACCTTAATTTACTAATGTTTTCTGAATTAAATAGTTATAACGAACGCAGTAAAGCACTCATCCTCTCTGCTCTTTATAATGTTCTTAATAATGGCCGGGCACCCCTTTTTAACTAAAACAAACGTTAACACTGTGATTTCGTTCCAATAAGGCACCTGTGTACCGAATTTCAAGTCTGTTAGTCAAATCTTTCGAGATTGAACTAGCGCGCCCTCTGGTAGAAGGAATTCAACCACAATGTTTTATTTCAACTCTTGCCATGACCAAAATATGTCTGCATGCCAAATTTCAGTTCAATTGGATGAAGCGTTTGGGCGCTATCGTGGAGGAATACACACACATATACACACACAAACTCATAAGCACAGACTCACAAACAGACGGACAGACAGACATCACCCTGATAATGACGGGAAAAATACCACTCAGTAATAGATATGAACTAATAATATACTGTATATACAGACCGTCGAACGATAAAAATAGGTCAAATTTTATAATCGAATCTAACAACATGCTAAAAACACATAGACCCACAGAAAACATACTTTGGATGGGGGACATTAATATTGATCTCAGCAATAATGAACAGCTGACCCAAAATTACCTCAATATGTTATCATCTCACGGATTGACTCAATGTATAGCTGGTACTACGCGCGAGGCAATAGTTATGGACAAGATATCTAGTTCCTGTATAGATCATATATTCTTAAGAATAAATAAATCTGAACTAAGATCAGCTATAATAACAACTAAAATATCAGACCACTATATTACGTGCCTAGAGATTCTGCAGGATATTCATTTTAATAAAAACATACACTCTGCGAAAAATATATCATTAGACGAGCAAATGGTCTTAAAACTACTGCAAGAGACAAACTGGTCTTCACTAGTAAACCACTGTACCACTTCTGCAGCTCTTTATGATGCTATTAGATGTACATTTACACAATCTCTTCTCTCACTCTCTCAATCACAATCTCAATCAATTACAAATAAGTCCTATTCTAGCAAAATTTGTTAATATGTGTGTGAAAAAAGGGGTTTATCCGAGCAATCTAAAACAGGCAATCATACGACCGATTTATAAGCATGGTAACCACTTAGAGTATTCAAATTATAGGCCTATAGCCATACTGTCAGCTATCAATAAAATTACTGAAAAAATAATAGTTCATAGGATAAGCAACTTTTTGGAAAAGAATCAAATAATATCTGATACGCAATATGGTTTTCGTAAAGCTCGCAGCACAGCAACGGCGTTAAGTAAATTCACAGATGACATTAATCAGCATTTAAATGATAAAAAATATGTAGTTATCTTGTTTATTGATTTTAAGAAAGCGTTTGATACGCTGGACCACGGACAGCTTGTTAAAGCTATGCATGAATGTGGTATCCGAGGTCCGGTGAACAATTGGCTTCAAAGTTATTTGCATGGTAGATCACTGTGTACCATGGTGAATGGCACGGTCGGAACAGAGGCAAAAGTGAGAACTGGGGTCCCAACTGGCTCGGTGTTTGGACCTGTCGGGTACATAATGCACGTGAACAGTATGACAAATGTTGTGAAAGACTGTACATGCTATATGTATGCTGATGATACGTGTATGATGTACGCGGATAGGGATATGGATAATATTCAAAATAAGATCCAGAATGATTTTGAAAATGTGTTAAAATGGTCCCACGACAACGGCATAATACTAAATCTAAGCAAAACAAAATGTATGCTTGTACATTCACTCATATGAATGTCTGCATAATTTTAAAATAAATTGTACTGACTGCAAAAAAAATGAATTTGGAAAAGAGTATAAATATCTGGGTCTAACGATAGAATGTAACATTAATTGGGGCTTGCACGTGAATAATATATGTAATAAATTGAGATGGATGCTATATAAGTTCAATCACCTTCAGTATCTTGTAGATTACGACCAACATTACGCTTAGTATATCATGCCCTCGCTGATGCATTACTGAGCTATGCTCTCACTTCATTTGGTCGTACTTTTCGCACATATATAGATAAAATATTTAATTTGCAACGTAGAATTATAACACTTTTAGTAAATAAAAACGTGTTAACACAATGTAAAAAGAACTATAACTTGTTGTTTAAGCAATGCGATATTTTACTTTTAGTAAGAATGTAACCTATACATGAAAAAGTTACATTCTTACTAGCAATGGAGCATTTTAGAAATTCAGAATTTAAAATACCAATACAGTACAATAGGAATGTTAGAGAAAAAGTCCGTAAAAGATTTGAAGAACCAAGAGCGAACAACTACTATGGTGAAAGGACGTTAAAGTACCTCATTCCAAGAATCTTTAATACTATTGTATCCGAGGAAGACTGTGTAAGCGTGAGCAAACAGATGTTTAAAAAGAGATTAAAAAGCTACCTGTTGGACGTTTATAGTGACATTAGTGGTCATAATTAAATTTGTTATACGTTTCTATCATTTAAGCTTGTAGCAATACTGGCCTAATTTAAGCCTGTAGTAAGACCAGCAGTAATACTGGTGTGCATTGTTTTTTATATTATTAAGTGTAAGACTAGTGTAGTGTAAGAGTTTGTCTCGCCAACAAACTGTATACCAGTTTGGCGAGATTGTAATATTTTAAAAAATGTATCTTTTTCTTTGAATAAATTTAATAATTTAAAAAAAAAAACAAATATATAATAAAAGTAAAATACTTAAGAATAAACCTAAATCAAAACGAATACAAAAACCACTTATAAATCTTGAGATTGTAAGGCTCATAGGGGAGCGCGATACACTCTTCAGGAAATGTAAAAACTCGCCAAAAAATGTATGCCTGAAAAACCAACATGAATACCTCCGCAATAATATCACCGCTAAAATCAGATTTGCTAAAAATGAATATTTCAGGCAAAAAATAACGGAGGCTGAAAATGACCCAAAAAACATTTGGCCTATTATTAATACACATTTGGGAAAAATACCTAAAAATATAGACGACACAATAATGCGGTATATGGAACGAAGTAAAATGGAAAATGATATAGCGAATGACTTCGTAAAACACTAAACTTCTCCGAAGTAAATAACATATCGCCTTGTAACACGATCTTACAAATCGGCAATTTTAATCGATCAGTAGGTACTGAACAGTGATAGCGGATTACCAACTGGGTTGGATATGACGGTTACGGGGCTCGCGAAGAGCGACAGTTCGCCTACAGTCGTATCATCTCGGACGCAATCGGAAGCAAATGCACCGTACTGCGGACCTGCCTCGATAGTTGGGATGGCTCTGGACGAGGTGGTAGCGGCAACACAAACGCCAGTCCAAAATTATATGGCGAAAGCGTGCGACGTATCTCTGTATATTCCGCCCAGTAAACCAGAGGACATCGAGCGAATATTGCGATCTTTTAGTAGCAACAAAGCGCCCGGGAAAGACAACATCAGGATTAGGGATATAAAAAACGTCACCACAGAAATCAGTCCAGTACTAAGTCATTTAATTAATCTCTGTATAAAGACGGGACAATTTGTAGATGCCTTAAAGACCTCTATAATAAGATCCATCTACAAGAAAGGAAACCATCTACATTGTACTAATTAAAGGCCTATATCCATATTATCCGCTATAGACAAAGTTATCGAAGCCTACATCGGAGATAAAATACAAAAATACTTCCAAAATCACGACATATCGCGGAAAACCAACAAGGCTTTCTAAAAGGCAGAAGCACTACTGGGCTGCTATCTAAATTTGCAAATAGTGTAAACACAGCTCTAAACGATGAGAAACACGTGATCATGCTTTTAATAGACTTTTCCCGTGCATTTGATACCTTAAAACACAGTCAGTTTCTGAAAGTCTATGAAGAAGCAGGAATAAGGGGAAATGTATCGAGACTACTAACAAACTACCTAAGCAACAGGCACATGGTAGTTAAAATTAATAACAAATTTAGTAGCGAGGAGATTTGGGGCCCAATACTGTACATCATGTACACAAACGGGATCAGCGGATGTACCTCCGACTGCCAAATGTATACCTACGCCGATGACACCTCTTTATTTGCGTGTGACACGGACATTAATACAGCTTCTCAAAACTTGCAACATGATTTCAATAAGATACAGGAATGGGCCCATAACAATGGGCTGATAATCAATGCCGAAAAAACTAAAGTTATGCATATCAGGTCATCACAGGCAAGAGAACGAGGAAGTACTTTTGCAATTAAATTCCACACGCATAACTGTCTACATAATCTAAAACCTGACTGTCGGTGTGAGCATATAAAAAAAGTCGATGCTGAAAGGTACCTTGGACTAACGATTGATAAAAAATTCAACTGAGAAGTGCACATTAATATTTTCAATTTCAATTTCAATTTCAATTTATTTTATTTCCAAAAAAATCTTAACAGATTGTAGAAACTTAATATTTAGGTACATTTAAATTACAGTATATTAGTTCGTTTTTACAATATTTAAATTTATCACCACGTACATACAGTTACTTCATTATTGCTTTTAGGGCATCCAAATCATTTTTAAGATTTATTTACTAAAACCACAAATTAAAATAATTGATAAAAATAATCAAGAAATTAAAATCAGAAAAAGTCAGAATAATTAAAAAATGCTACTTAAAATTGTCAAAAAAATGACCAAAAAATTTGAAAAATTATTTAAAATTAACAAACTCATCGATCGAGTAAAAAGCTTTGTCTAATAAGAATTCTTTAAGTAACTTTTTGAATAAGCTTTCCACTTGAATAGTTTTTAAACTTTCTGGTAGCCTGTTAAAGTAATATGGCCCTGAGTATTTTTTGTCTTGCCTTGCTGTGTTTAGTTTAATACATGGTATAAAAATGTTTAATTTATTTCTCGTATTTTTAGTATGTGTATCTGAAAACTTTTTATAATGTGTTTCTTTATTCTTAAAAAACTCAGTTAGTAACTTAAAGAGATAGAGTGAGGTTAAGGTGAGGATTCTTAGCCTTTTAAAAATGGGTCGACATGACTCTTCCCTTTTCACCTTTGCAATTATTCGCACTGCTCTCTTTTGGAGTATAAATATGGGTTCCCTATGACAAGCATAACAATTTCCCCAGATCGTAATGGCATAACTTAGGATAGCTTCAATATAGCTGAAATAAACATTTCTTGTTTGCAATTCATCCAAAGACCTTCTTACAATACTTAAAGCATAACATGCCCGACTTAACCTACTTTCGAGGTTTTCACAGTGAAAGTTCCATTTTAAAAGTTCGTCGACATGAACACCTAAAAATCTAGTACAATGAGTTTGAGGAATGGCAGTGTTATTTATTGAAAGTATTATTGGCGAACCTTTATTCCGATTTCGATGATTTGTAAAATGTATGAAGTTACTTTTAGACGCATTTAGTGTGAGGTTGTTGCTCTCAAACCAACTATTTAGTTTGAATAGATTAATTTTAACGTTAATCAATAATTCTTCCATATCTTTACCGGCAACAATTAAACTAGTGTCGTCAGCAAACATTGTTACATTTATATCGTTGAAATACATTGGTAAATCATTTACATATACTAAAAATAGAATAGGGCCCAAAATGGAACCCTGCGGGACTCCAAGTTTATTAGTTAAAGGGATCGAACAGTGTTTTGTAATGTTTTGATTTTGACATTGTGTAATTTCCACGATTTGCGTTCTATTTGTTAAATATGAATCAAACCATTTTAAGCAGTCTCCCCTGACTCCATAATGATTTAGTTTGTTTAGTAAAATATCATGCCTAACGCAATCAAATGCCTTACTCAAATCGCAAAAAATACCTAAGGTGTAGTACTTGTCCATTAGTTTGTCATTTATATAAGATATGAAATCCTCGATAGCTTTAGTAGTGGACTTGTTTCGTCTATATCCAAATTGTCTTTCACTAAGAATATTGTTTGCATCAAAAAACGCAATTAATCTATTTTTAATTATAGTCTCTATGATTTTTGAGAAAGAAGACAAAATTGCAATTGGTCTAAAATTTCCAGTTTCAGTTCTTGCGCCTGCTTTATAGAGTGGAATCACTTTTGATAATTTTAACTCTTCGGGAAAAACACCACTTTCTATAGAGGCATTTATAGCCTGCGTTAAGGGGTTTTTAATGTAATCTATTGCCCTATTTACAACAAACATTGGAATTTCATCCGTCCCTGCAGAATGACTCTTGTTCATTTTTTTTACTATATTTTCTATTTCCCTACTAGTGACGGGTTTCATAAATATTGAATTTGGATTTTGTCTTGCATTTGATAAGTAGAAACGAAATTCATTATTGTTACATTGAGCCTTGTTTATTTTCGTTGGATAATTTACAAAATATTTATTAAATTCATTTGCTACATGTTCAGGATTATTTATTGTAATTTTGTCCTCCGTGTATATTTCGAAATTGACTTTTGGTTTGTTGTTTCTGTTTGTGTTAAGGTTTACAATATTCCAAATTGCTTTACTTTTATTTTTTTGTTCATCGATATATTTTTTTGTTGCCATTCTCCGTGCCTGCTTTATGACTTTTTTTAGTCTATTTTTATATTGTTTGCAGTGGTCTCTTGCATTCTGATCTCGTTTATTTTTTCTTAATAAAAAATATAAATTTCGTTTATTTTTACATGACACTTTAATACCCTTCGTTATCCATTCCAGTTTTAAATTTGATTTTAAATTCACATTTTTATGTTTGAAAGTATTATCAAAAACATCTTTTATAGTTTTCAAAAAACTAGAAAACCAGTTAGATTTGTCAGTGTTCTGATCGAAAATTCCAATCCAATCTAATTTTGATAAATGTTCATTAAAATCCAACTGAGATTTATTAGGAAAAATCCTTTTCCGCGTTTGCAAAAAACTTAGACAAATAATTATAAAAATCTATCACCTAAAATACATTCTCAAATACAATCAGCTGAGAAGTCTGTATTTTGCCCTGGTCGAATCTACTATAGCGTATGGAATTACAACCTACGGCAACACATTTAAAACTTATATATCGCGCATCACATCTCTACAACATCGTATTTTAAAAATAATAGTTCCAAACAGGATTCGAAATAAATTCAGAAACGACCAGATAGGACTTTTCAAGTATTGTGACATATTACCAGCTGATGTATTATTTATTTATAGATTAACAGTTCAATATTTCGAGACTGACGAATTCCGAATTTATGTACAACATAAACACAGCACTAGACAGATACAAAATGAACGGCTACTCGTCCCTCCTTTTCGCAACCTTTATGGCAAAAGGAGATTGAATTGGCTAATCCCTCATTTATTCAACAAAATTCCTCTAAATTTAAAAACTTGTACAAAAAAACTGTACAAAAAAACAAAAAAAAAGAATTAAAAATCGTTAGCTTTAAAATAAGTGAAAGTGAAACACACGTATAAATGATACGAATAAGATTATTATTTTATTTTATTAGCATTAAGTACGTTCATCATTTTATGTAAATATTATCAAGAGGGTGGCTTTCTGTGCCGACTAATCCCTACTAATGTAGCAGATAATGCAGCAGTTATATCATAATATGGTCAAATGGCCACTAAAGTTGCACTGAAAGTCACCCTATCATAATCTCCAGCAGGTAAGCCTTAGGCTTGGCTGGATTTTATACAAAGCTGTATTTTAAAAAATGGTTATCAAAAAAAAAATGGTTTTAATCGTTTGGGGGTAGGGTCAATAAATAAATACAAACAGAGCTGCCATGGAATTCACCGACCGGAGTCGGGCCCATCATAATACTATTTTTTTACACTTCTGGGGGGTGAGCAGTGGATTCCGGACTTACGAACCGGCTGTGGTAGGTTTAGGACAGCTGTCTTGCCACATGTGAGCGTTTAGCTTACCACCCATTCACTCCCCCTACGAAGCCATAGAATTTGAGATGCGCAAATCGCAGTTTTAGATATTTTTTCTAAGAAAGAGTTGATTATTTTTCTGGAAAGGCCAAGATCTTTAAAGAGGTGAAATAGAGATTTAGCTGGCAGGCCACGAGCGCCAACTTCCACCGCGTGAAGGTGAACAGTGAAGCCGTTCCGGGTTACGGCATTTGCAAGATCATGGTATTTATTTAATTTGTACTCGTGGTCTTTTGGGATATTTGATTCCCATGGAACAGTTAATTCTACAATAAGAGCCACCTTCCGAGATACAGAGTAAAGAGTTATATCTGGACGGAGGGCTGTGCATCAGAGACTTTCAGGGAATTTATACTGCTTAGAGACCGAATCAACCTCCAGAATCCAATCTGTAGCTTTCTCGATTATTGAGAAAGGTTTTGTAGTTAAATGTTTTTTGCCTTTAGAGCCATCCCGCACAAACTGTATTAGGGGTTTGGAGGATACTGTCAAACCCTTGTTGGCACGAGCCACTGAGAGACTAATTACCTCGCGAATAACAGCGAGAACTTTGTCATGGCGGTAAAAGGTACCGTCCTTGATCTAAGGCCACCTTGCAGCCAGCTAGAATGTGTCTAGCTGTGCAAGGGGTATTGCTACAGAGGGGACAAGAACTATCCTCGGCAAAGCTCCAACGAGCGAGGTTACTGGGGTCTGGAAGTGTATGCTGAAAGGCATTCAAATAAAATTTCAGCATCTCTGGCGTCCAGTCATAGAGCATTACCTTCCAGTGCATTGGAGGCGGAATGCAAAAGTCCCCAATTGTTGTCCAATCATTCTGGCATTGAAGGCCAATAGCATGAGCCATACTCTTGCTGTCGTAATCTCCCCGCAAAAGAGACTTCTTCAAGTCCACGTCGCTCGTGGTTGTACTGCCATACCCCAGACCAGTGCCATTCTGGCTGATTCCAGTAAGGAACTTTTTGTGGAAGTCTACGCGGGCTTGTAGATCATTTGAATCACTACGGCCACTTATTACGTGCTTCGATATTGCCGGATCTTTGGAATTGCAGAGAATCGAATTTTTGGTTATTCTGGAGTTGGCGTAGAGCAGAGAGGGCAGTTTAAGCGCTAGCCCAAAATTTTGTTTGGACCTGAAGAGAGTCGAGGGGTCAGCTGGTTTGGCTAAGGACAGCCAGGATTTTAAACTAGCTGTCACCAGCGCATCTAGACGGGACAGTTGGGTTTTGGTAAAATCGTAAATAAGAAAGGGCCATGACAAATGTGACGTTAGATAATTGTCATAGATCCAGGCCTTACGAGGGCCAGAAATTAGCAAGGCATCTATTTTCGCCAGGCAACTTTTGAAATGCTCTATAACATGATCGCCCGAGACGTCTTTTCCCTGATGGGTGATTTTTCTGCCGAGGAATTTGAAATGATTGTTTGGGTCTATAAGGGAGATATTAGAGCCCTTATAGACCAATTTGGGGTCATAGGATGTAAATTTTGTGCCCATGCGGGCGAGTCCAAGGCAAAAACATTTGGAGGGCTTCACTTTTATACAGCCTGACCAGTCGCAGAAAAGCTCCACTTTCTGTAATAGCAGGGAAAGCTGCTTGGGGCTTCTGGTGATGAAAGTTAGGTCGTCGGCAAAAGCGAGGCACGACGAGGTGTATTGGCCGTCTGTTTTAAAACGGTAGCCCCACTTCCTGTCAAACTGGGTCAGGCTTTACAGCAGTATATTAAAAACTATATTAAAAATCGTCGGGGAGAGGCAACAGCCCTGAAATAGTCCAATTGAATATGGTATAGAGCGGGTAGTCCATTCTTGCGTTTTAACATGGAAAGTCAGACAGTTGTAGTAGGAGGCTACAATGTCACGCACGACTGGTGGGAAGTTGTACCAGCGGAGTGCAAAGTGGAGGAGACTGTGTCGGACTGACCCAAAGGCATTCTCTAGGTCGAGCCAGCATACATTGATTTGGCGTTCGTGCTGTCTCGCATCCTTGATGGCAGCAGCCAGGAGAGTATTGTGCTCGAGGCAGCCCGAGACGCCACGCATGAAGCCTTTTTGAACTGATACTCCAAGGTACTCATTCCGGTGCATGAATTCGCTCATCCTCGTGTGGACTATGCTAAAAAAGATTTTGGCCACAGTGTCTGTGGCCAAAATCCGTGTACATATCCGTCTTCGTCTCGAAAAAAAAATTGCTCGGTAACAATACTTTACCTCCTCGTCGGTCGGTAGGTCGGTAAAGTAATAAGTGCGATCCACTGGTGCCGTATTCGCTAAGTATCCCCGCTGCAACGGCCCTGTCTGAAAGTGTATTTAATAGCTAAACGGAAATTTTCCCGATAGTCGGCTCGTCGAATAATCAAGTTATGCGCCGTCCGTTTTGCGTCATAACGAAGCGTAAGTGGACTCAAATGCGACGAGGTAGAGTACGTGTGCCGCGTCTTGTATAATACTTAACAAGAACGCTAAAATGGCCACTTCCGCCTTCGGCCTTTCGTCTTGTCAATTTTAGTTGACTGCTTCCGCAAGTTTGCCGTACAGCGGCGACACGCTAATAAGTGTTGAAGTGCATACAAGTTGTTGGACGCGTCCAGAATTGTGAAATTCTCAAACCGTGTTATACCGTTATACCGGTTGTCATTTAATTGAAATTTATAGAACTGATGGGCACTTTAGGTCACAGAACTTCGAAACGGTGTACTATGATGCGCTATTTCTACCATTATTATCGTATGGCATAATATGATGGGGAGGTACTCTCCAGAGGCACTCTTTAAAGAGTATTATGTATTGAATGTCTGACAGATGTATCTGAGCTGAATAAAATCCAGTTAATTCATATAATTAAATTGTCATTTAATTCAAACGTATAGAATTAAGGAGCACTTTAGATTTCAGCACTCAGAAAAAATGGTGTATTTATAATGCGCTATTTAAATCATTATTATCTTACGGCATAATAGGTTGGGGAGTTACTGTCAAGAGGCAGTATTTACAGAATATGACGTATCGGACGTCCGACAGATGTATTTGCTCTAAATAAAATCCAGTTCCCTAAAGTCCAATCATAAAAAAAGGCTCTCAGAAAAGTCAAATCGTTATTTACCAAATGCAAACTACCCTTGCTAGGGCTAGGGCATTTTGTGTATCTGAGTCCAAAAATATTTAACATGCTTGATGACTCGATTAAAGAATTATACTAAAACCTATATTTTAAAATAGGACTAAATTTGGCAAAAAAAATAGTTTTAAGAGATTATTAATAATTGTTTTTACCCTATCCAATAAAAAGACATTCTATTTTCACAATTGTTTAAAATGTATTATTAGTATAAATATTAATTTGTATTATTTTATTTATCACTATAATTTAATAGGTACTTTATTGCGACTATTGAAAATATTCGACTGATAACTTTGGCTATTGATTGATTATTTATACAGTTTTGTGTTATTTATCTTCATCATCATCTTCATCATCAGCGCGCATTCGCCCACCGTTGGGCATACGCCTCTTATTTATTTATACAGGTATCTAATTAAAATATATGACTAGATAGTATTTTGATAATATAGTATTTTTAACTACAATATAGTGAATTCTTTCAATTAATATTAAAAACTAAGAGATGTCAGCCTTACAAGTATTTCACATAGGCTGCAGCAGCGACAACATCAATGCTAATATTTCCATCAACTGTGAACACGAAAATTAGTAATTTTGTGAACATTAGCGAAATATATCTGTAACTTAAATATTTAAAAAAAACAGCATTTCCCTTTTTACTTTAACGCATTAGGCTTGTCTTTAGATGCAAATTATAAACATTGCGTTTCAAAATAGGTCGAGTTTACAAGTTCTCATTAGGTTATAATAAATTAAAAATAATATTATTAGCATGCTGTATAACAAAAGCTCCGCTAAGTTGCAGAAAAATGTACTATCATCTTAAAAATAAAATCCAATATAAATTAAATTGAGATAAAACGTCAAATTTAGCAATATGAAATATATAAGTACCTACGATGAAAAATATAAGTACCTACCTAATGTAGACTATCACAATATTATTATTCCTTCTATAATTTAACAGAATAATTATTTTGGAATGTGGATTCGTTTTCAAAATTCTTCGGACAGTTTTTTAAAAATTTATTATTATTATTTTTAAATTATTTCCAAGAATTTTTCTTTGCTTTAGGACATTATAGGAACAGATACTTTGATAGGTGATGCTTTTTCGTACTTTACTGAGTCAAAATTGATTTATGTGTTATCAGATTAATTTCTCGTACTGTGATTTGAAGAATTGTGATAAGAATCACTATTCGCCGGGGCGTCTGATAGGTAAAGATATATTTCGTGAGAACAAATAGATTCGTTAAACAAAGGCCCACACGAAGTTCTCGGTGAGACTTTATATAGGTAAACTACGCAGTGGTCTTTTCTGGAGAAAAATAACTCTGGTGGAATTTGTTGCTGTTCCCCAAAACATTAGGCTATACATCAAAAAAGAATGGCAATACGCAAAGTAAACCGTTTTGCCGAAATTCGTTGGTGTAACGAGACTATTATAATTTTAGGCCCATTTTGAAAATATAGATTTGTATAAATAACTAGCTAAACCCGGCCACGCATCGCTGTGGCTCAGTCTGATATAAAAATGACTGGGAAAAGCACTGATGTCGAAGCGCACCAAAGATTTTACCGGTGCGAGAAGTCGTTTGTCATGCGTAATCCAATGCAAAGTTGTGTCTAAATCTTAAGTCAATCGACAGACTACTTTTCGAGTTTTGCGAGCACAAACATATTTTGCGAGCGCAAACATATTAGAAGGCTGAATTTGTATATATATTTTATATATAGTTTCATTTATATATTTTACTAAACACACGAGCGTATTCGCATTGTTGTAAGTTTATGCATTGTTGTAAGTTTTGCGACCACAAACATACGCCGGCTAAATTTTTATGTACATATAAAGAAGATAAGTCTCCGAATAGAGGTGTCTTTTCCAAGCGAATCCTTCATCAGCTCGGGGCGGTTCATTTCCGCTCTGCTCGGCTCTCGCAGTCGCCGCAGCTGCTTCTTAGCACTACTGCCAAGCTAGCACTTTGTGTTCGCGCTTCAGCCGACGCACACAGCGCGCCCTCTGGCGCACAAACGGGAAATCACGAGCATCCGGTCGGTTTGCGTCCTCGCTTGGACGCTTGTTTTGATTTACTAAATTCCATTTCGGTGCCCCGCGAGTGAGATTTATCGCTGGAGTTTGCCTCGTTTCGCAGTCCTCGTGCGATGTACCGCGATTTAGAGTGGGGAGATCGGGTGCGACCCTACACAAAATCCAATTTGTCAGTAGTTTGATCGGCGTTAGTGTCGTAGCTCATTCTACGTAGGTACATATAAGGCCGCACCGGCCATGATCAGCACCTGTGCGCGTAACCAATACAACCTTAAGCCCCGGGACACGAAAATGTGTAGGTTCTGGCAAGAGGCAGAGGAAACCTCCCTGCATCTTATGTGCGAGTGTAGCCCGCCGATGCGTAAAAGATACACCCACTTGGGTGGTTACTACCTCCAACTTGAGAAGGTAAAACAATCTGGCGCCAAAAGCCTGTTGCGGTTCTTAAATGACACGAGGCTTAGTTCAGAACTATAGCAGGTAGCGAACACAATAGATCAGCAATGGTCGCAGTGTTACAAGGCTCATAAAAATCTTAAAAAAGCCCCAAAAAAAAAACAATAAAACCCCTCTTTAGTTTTGTAAATGAGTGAACCACTTCACTACTAATTGAAAAAATTGACAAAAAGAAAACTCACGTCACATAAGAATTATTTATTTAACTTAAATACAACTTATGACTATTATGAATAAACATTTAGAACTAATTATTGAATTATAGACGCTAATTATTGAATCAGCATGAAGAACATTGATTGTGGTCGATTTATGATGTTAGCAAAAAAATAAAAGAAAAGAAAAATACTCCAAATTCCATCGAAACAATGTTTCATTTCATTTTATTTCATTCATTTATCCAATCTTATAACGGTTTATTCGGGGGTTGTTCAGACTAGTCACACTAAAGAAACTATTAGTATTTTAAAACTATATCATCATTTAAGAGAAGATAAAATGGAAGACAAGTTTCCGAGTGTAGAAATAGCAATGAGAATATTTGTATAGATGATGGTAATTGATTATATTGAGAGTTGTAAACTACTAAAGACTAGCCCGCCACCACAGGAAGTTATAACGATATCAGATGATTATCTCTATCATGGAGTGGACGCAGAAACTTATGGACAACACAGTCCACCGTCTAACTACGCAAACATGCCCGTAAAAGTCCAACGCCTTACCTCGAGGCTCTGGAAAAAGAAAGCAGCGGGCCGAACTCACACCCTTACTACCAAATTTGGACGGATTACTCCGCCCTCCAGTCTGGTCACGGATTCGAGATCGATTGCGCGGCCTTTATCTACCTGAAGTTAGGGCTAATTCTATTGAATTTATCGCGGATCCGTGGCGCCCTTTGCCCGTCAGGGTCACTTGGGATCAGGTGGCTATCGGATCGTTTCTAAGGATAGGTGACGCCATGTCAACAGCTACCCCCGCTCTTTAGGAAACATACTTTCCAGACTTTCCCGGTTATACGCCGGATTGCGTAAGCCCGGCTGGCACAGCCTGATACGAAAACCGCCCAGTTCCGCCCGAGGTGTTCCCCCCGAATCTGCACTTCTGATCCCAACCGCCTCCGACTGCAGGTTACATCCGCAAACAGATCTCACCGCAGCCCTGACAGGTGAAGTCCCTCTTCGAGGAGGCTGCCGGATGGGAGTTAAACCGCGAATTGGTTCGACCAAGGTAAGACAAAGAAGCATCACCGCACAAACTGCGCGGAGCCATTGGAAACCATTAGGAATAGGTAACTAACTACAAGATGGCGGTGTCGACTACAACGAGCGAGCCCGTCACCCCAGGCTGGTATAACGATATACACCCTTGTGCAAATTAATCTGAACACTGGCAATTTTAGTCAAATAATGGTTTTATTCATGAAAATCATACAAAACTTTAACTTAGCTTATAAATTAGTATTTTATGTGGCCTCCTTTAGCTTTAAGTAGCAACTGTATACGCTTCGGCATTGATTCCACCAAGTTTTTACAGTTTTCACGAATTTTCGGATCTCTGTACCACACCTCAATTACAGCATTTACGAGCTTTTCTTTTGTAGTGCAGTCCATTTTTCTTAGCCGTGCTTTACAGATTGACCACAAGTTTTCGATTGGGTTTAAATCTGGAGAGTTTCCAGGCCAATCCAAACACATAATGCTGTTATCGGTAAAGAATTTCTTTACCAACTTGGAAGCATGGCAAGGAGCCAAGTCTTGTTGAAATATTTTAGTCTCTGTTGGAATTTTTTTTAGCTCATGTATCATTCTGTCCGTCAAAACTTCTATGTATTTTGCACTATTCATCATTCCTGTTACCGGAACTAATGCACCAGTGCCATAGAATGAAAAGCAACCCCAAAACATTTTCTTAACGGGATGTTTCACCGATTGTTGGATATGGGCTGGAGAAAGTGGTTCTCCGTCTGCCCTGCGAACGAATTGGTAACGCATACCCTGGACAAAAAAGTGACTCTCGTCAGAAAATAAAACGTTTTTCCAATCCTCAGAAGTCCAGAGCTTATATTTTTGTGCCCATGTCATCCTTTTTTTCTTCATGGTTTTTGTAAGAAGCTGTTTTTTTAAGGGTCTCCTAGCTTTTCGCCCACTTTCCAAGAGTCTTCGACGTACCGTAGATGCGTGCACGATCGTCCCAGAAGCTGCAAGCTCCTTTTGTAAGTCGTCACTAGTCTTGTGTGGGTTAATTTTACTGTTGCGAATCAAAATGGTGTCATCTTTCATTGTAGTTTTCCTTTTGCGGCCACATTTTCCGATTCGTTGTGGCAAAATTGAACCAGATTCCCTGTGATTCCGTATGATGGCGTTAGTTGATCCCAGTGATATGCCACATTCCTCAGATATTCGTCTTTGACTTAGCGATGTGTGCGCATCTAGAGCAATCACCTTGCTACGGATTTCCAACGAGATATCCATCGTCTTCGTAGGGATGAATTACATCCGAATATCTTCAAAAATCTTCAAAAAGTCCCCGACATACACAATGTGAGGAAAAAACACTAAAATCCACGCACAACAACAATATGACAAGCTCTTAGGGTCACATTAGAGGTTAGAATGACATTTCACAGTACAGAACAGTGTTGCCACATCAAAAAAACAGATTTTACTTGCCAGTATGAAATATTTTGAAGTGTTCAGATTAATTTGCACAAGGGTGTAGATCGTTCATTCAGCCGTGGGATGAGCGTAGAAGACTTGGAGACAAGACAATCTACTGTCTATATATAGTTCACCGGCAACCCGTTATATATAGAGACCAACGCCTTACGGCGAGGCACCGGGATAGGTAACCAGCGGGCAGCCTCACCCCCTAACTACCAGTTTTGGAAGGATATCTCCGACTGGAGTTAACCTTCAGGATACCTCCGTCCTCCCGACTGGTTACGGGTCCGAAGTCGCTTACGCAACCTCTACCTGTTTTATTACAGCGGTAATTCAATTTGAATTTATCGCGGACCTGGGCGTTCTTTGCCCGTAGTGCCACACGGGATCGAGTGGCCCAAGGTCATTTCAAGAGTGGCATGACAACAGGTGAACATCCACCCCTGCTGCTTAAAAAAACAGTGTATTTCCATAATCTTCAGACCCCTCTAGCAATTAGTCAGAATGCACAACCGATTTGGCTTCGCCGACCGCTGCGCAAACCGTCCAGTGGCGCCGGAATCCAATCCTGCCGGGAGAAACCGGTCCACTAGCCCTGAGGCCTGAGACACGGGAGTCTCACCCGGGGTAGCTTTCCACTCCAGGAGGCTTCTGAATAGGAGCTGAATCGTGAGTTGAGCCGATCCGAGAATAAAATGGATCTTGTGGCCCAAGCTGCTGAAAACCGTTCACCACCGGTAACTAACTACAACTTGGGTTGTCGACTACAACGGGCGAGCCCGTCACCACAGGGAGTTTTAACGATTAGTCGTTCTATCTCCCTGGAGTGAGCGCAGAAGACTTTGGACAAAAACAATCCGCCGTCTAGCTACGCCACAACCCGTAAGAGACCAACGCCTTACCGCGAGATAGCCAGTAATGATTACCTGACGGGCCCGACCCTCGCGCCCTTACTACCAATTGTGACCAGATTTCTCCGGTCTCTAGATTGGTTCCGAGTTCAACGTCGCTTGCGCGGTCCTCTCCCTTACGAAGCGGTGAAACGGTGAATACCGAATCTATCGCGGACCATGGCGTCCTTTGCCCGCCTCTTACCCGGAATCGGATGGCCAATGGTCATTTCAAGAGCAGTCGCCCTAAGGTACGCAACCACCCCCGCTCTATAGGAAACAATACAGCTTCCAGACTCCCCCGACTGTTAGTCAGAGTGTTAGTCAGTTTGGGAGCTAATGGGCCCATGATGAGGTGGCCACGATGACCCATGTGTTCAGGGTCGGTCACACTCACGGGTCAACACCCATCCGATGGCCTCCACGCATGGGGTGCGAACCTGGGTAGGACACTGGGTCAACCAGTCTCCCCTGGGAATCAAACCTCTGGCGCTCCTGGACGGTCTGCGCACCGAGCGGCGCAAGCCAATCGACTGTGCTCTCCGACTAACAGTCGGGGGAGTCTGGGAACTGTATTGTTTCCTATAGAGCGGGGGTGGTTGCCTACCTTACGGCGACTGCTCTTGAAATGACCATTGGCCATCCGATCCCGGTTCAGAGTCGGGCAAAGGACGCCTTGGTCCGCGATAGATTCGGCGTACACCGTTTCACCGCTTCGTAAGGGAGAGGACCGCTCAAGCGACCTCGAACTCGGAACCAATCGAGAGACCGGAGAAATCTGGTCACGATTGGAAGCAAGGGCGCGAGTGTCGGCCCGCCAGGTAACATTACTGGCTATCTCGCGGTAAAGGCGTTGGCTTCTTGCGGGTTGTGACGTAGCTGGACGTTGGATTGTTCTGTCCAGAGTCTTTTACGTTCACTGCAGGGCGACAGAACGAAAAATCGTTAAAACGTCCTGTGGTGACGGGCTCGCCCGTTGTAGTTGACACCGCAAGTTGTTAGTCAGAGTGCACAATCGATTGGCTTGCGCCGCAGGGTGCGCAGACCGTCCAGGAGCGCCAGAGGTTTGATTCCCAGGGGTAACTAACTACAGTGGGGAACCCTCTTTGTCAAAATTTAAAAGAATAAAAAACGAACTCAGAAGTAAAAGACTTCAAGGAAGTTTGAACTGTTCGTCGCTGATATCGGATAAAAACTGATGTGTTAAACTTAGATAGACTTTGAAGAAATCATTCATGATTTTGAAAATCAAAAATCCAGATAAGTCCGATTGATAAAAGAAATCCAGATCCAAAAGAAGTGAAAAGACTGATAAAAGAAATCCTCTTATATGAGTATCAGTAGAGCATGCTTAAGTATGATCGCATTACATGAGTGTAAATTTTAATTATAAAAAAATACCAATTATAAATACAATGTTGGGTATTCATGTTAATAACCTACTTTTTTGTTAAAGCGACTATATACCCTAAAGTGCCATGGACCACCACTAAGACGACCCTGATCACGGTGATGCTTGCTAAATCACTATAGGCTGTTCCGTCTTTTGCTTAATCCGCTTCGATATTTGTTCCGACAGACAGAAGAGCCAACCCAGTTAACAGTCTCCTGTCATTATTATCGGTTGCAACGCGCGGAATGAAGAACGTGGTCTCTCTCGTATGTATGTTGGATAGTAGAGGCCAGAGCCGCGGAGCTGAGGACTCCCATCTGCCGTCGCGACCCCTGTTAATAGAGCGCCGCCTAATTTGATTAGTCGACAGTAATTGCCGAGCTTTTGGCTTCATGACTGTACAGTGCCGTGCCCTGCAGCCGTAGGCATAAATCCGCTTATGGATGCTGTGACCTATCGCCACTTGGGGAGGCGCGATTCTCACCGCTTCTCAAACTGTGCTAACAATAACAATTATAGAGAATGATCGCGAAATATGTCCTCCGTCAATCTTTTGATCGAATGTCGGAAGCCACATAGATAGATAGAAATTCTTTATTGCTCATTTTAAAATAAAACATACACCAGCCAGATGTATTGCTTAAATTTTAATCTCTTACAGCCAACTTTAGTAGAAGTGAAATTATTCAGGTGCCAGTAGAGTAAATAAACCTAACCTAACATCAACAATACTGATCGCCAAATACATAATATGTAGGTACTTCGTCAATCTTTTGGTCGAATGTCGGAAAGTAGATAGATAGAAATTCTTTATTCCAAATTTTAAAATAAAACATACATACTTAAATTACAATCTCTTACAAACAACGTTAGCAGAAGTGAAAGAATTTAGGTGCCAGTAGAGTACATACTAATCTAACCTAACAATTATAGACAGCGTTCGCGAAACATGTACCTACGTCGTTAATTTTTTGGGCGAATGTCGGAAGGTAGATAGATGGATAGAAATTCTTTATTCCACAAATTAAAATAAATCATACAACAGACGGATTTATTGCTTAAAGTACAATCTCTTACAGCCAATATTAGTGAAAGTGGAAGTATTTAGGTTCCAGTAGAGTAAAATAAACAAAAAACTTAATAATCAACTTAAATTAGATTACAAAAATTACATTTTTCAAAAAAGAATAATTAGGATTTAGAGAATATCTGCAAAAAGCGGAGGACAGGAGAAGATGGAATGAGACGTGTGATAACTAGGATTAGAAGGAAATGACACTTGAAAATTATGAGCTGTTAGTGCGTTTCTAATATTAGACTGGATCTGGTTCCATAGTCTAGCTTATGAACGGTGAAGGAATATGTAAAAAATTATGAGTAGGAATCGCAATTTTGCTATCCTAACTGGAACAGAGTGAAAGACCATGACTTCCTGAGTGAGTGAGCTTTTCGATTAGGTGGGAGCGGTGGACAGTGAAGGTGGAAGGCGATTTATCTTATCGAATGTTTATGCAAGTAGATTGTATCTAATCATCAGTTTTTTTAAATTGTGAAAATGAGAGCCAATTAATGAAAGATTCTGAGAACTTAAAATGACATTTCCTTTAGATAACATGTGAGCTGGGTTCTCCTTGCCCGAAATAGTATTATAATGCCAAATACTTAGCAACACATCGTTATGTATATATAGTATTTGTGAAGATATGCGATTTGTGAAGAATGTCTTCTACAAAATTAAATAAAGAAATAAATGAATCCAACTGTGAAATCACTGACTGCCTCAGTGAATCAGTGCGTTCAACTCTGTAGACTTGGACTTACTCTTAGAACGTTTAAGATCAATGAATCTCTCCGACGAAGCGCTAAAGTGGATCGACTCTCATCTGCGGAGTTGCGACAGTCAGATATGGTTTGTTGCACTACTGAGATTCGCAGGGCAGTTTTATCGCCGCCGCTCTTTTCATTGTTTATTGACCCTATCGTTGAAACATAACATCCTCGATTTATTGTGAGCACATGATTAACAAATCTATCACCATGTGCGACCTGCCGAGCTTCCCTTCGTGATCGCACGAAAGAATTCAAAACTCACATCCAACTGGAGTAATAACCATGGCTTCATGATCAATCCAAATGGATTGAACGTAGATTTGTACCAATCTACTTGGATTGATGGACTACCATTAACATCATCGACCAATATACCATCTACTACATCCATGCTAATTAATGGAACGTCATTAAGTTTTATAAGGCGGTTAAAAATCTCCGAATTCTCATTGAACCTCATCTTTCTTGGCAGGATCAAGCAACTGAAGCCAGCAAAAGTATCTACTTGACCTTTCACAGCCTTCGTCGGTTACAGAGGTTCCTTCCAGGGAAGATGAAGCAAATTTTGCTCAGACTCTCTTACATCCATTATTAGACATCCTACATTGTTATCTGGAAGCAAACGAAGGTATCATGGCCAAGGTCGATCGTCTTTAAAATGCCTGCTTTACGTATCCGTTCTTTCGGAAAACGTAACAGTATAATGCGCAATGCGACAACATCATTTTCACGGTACTCTATATATAACATTAACATAGCACTATATTAGCGAGAATTTAACAATACCGTTCATAATGCCTTCATATGGTATATATTAGACTTCGGATGTATGCACATCTGTTGGTATTTCGGCAGAACTTTAGTATTTATAACCCTTCAAATATATATCAAGTCCTTTTTTGTCCCGGATCTCCGAAGTATCTGAATGATTTATTAGTGCCGCTCTCTAGCCCCGGCATCTCTCTTCGTTCTAGTTCTATCTCAATACCGTTATATTAGTCTTCCATTTATGCTCATTCTATGCCACTATAGGCCGCTCGTCTATGGAATCAGCTCCTATCGAAGATTCGAAGTGCTCTTTCTCTTATAACTTTCAAAAGGTCATTGAAAGAACATTTTCTATCAAATCAGATGTAAAATATGCTCACCTTTCCCGCCCTATCCCTCTTACTTCGTGCCTTGGACATACCGCTGCTTTTAAAAAACAATATTTGTAATTTTTTATTAACCCTTTATGGACCATGGGACATATTTCAATTCGATTTTTAGTACGTTTTATAATACGTATGATTTCTGAGTTAAAAATTAAAATAATCAAATTTTGGAAAAAAATGTAACTTTGCATCATTATGGACCACAGGTAATTTTCACAAAACTTGACATACATGTTATTTACATCGCCTAGTTTTATGTATCAACAATTTCCAAACTCTACCGCAAAGCTTATGATCCTCAAAGGGTTAACTAAAAAGTTTAATTTTAATCTTCCCCAAACTTTTTATTCATATTTCAAACGGTTGTCTTTAAGA
Source organism: Micropterix aruncella (assembly GCA_944548615.1). Classification (NCBI taxonomy): domain Eukaryota; kingdom Metazoa; phylum Arthropoda; class Insecta; order Lepidoptera; family Micropterigidae; genus Micropterix; species Micropterix aruncella. Next base: position 30,721,999 of record OX155954.1, read on the forward strand.
TATTGTTATTATATTATGCAATAAGTCCGCTGCTATGTTTTGATTTTTAGTACGTAGTATTTTTTAGTATTACTTTTTTTGTAGTACCTGAATAAATAACGAAGTTTGACTTGCGAAGGAACTGATAAAAATGATAAAATGTTGATTAAAGATACAGATATATGTATGTTATGCCGATCGTATATAATTGTGCACCACATCGCATTTATGGATATTTTTTAAATAAAAAACAAAAAATATTACAATCTTCTATCCTTCCAGGTCAATATTATACCAGCCATCGTTCAAATATAATCACCGTCATCATATAAAATAGTTCAAGTTCAGATAGCGAGCAGTTTATATGAGCTTGCGGGAAAGCAGTTTTAGGGGCTCTCTAGACGATCAAGCATGCTTGTCAAGCATTGCGTCGCGGGCTGGGCAGGGATCGTAAACCGCGGGAGATATGCAAATATATTTTTTCAATATTTACTAAAAATGCCTAATTTTGTAGATCAGGGAGTCACGTCATTCATCAATCAATTTCGTCTAATTAACGTGACTTCCTGGTATAAACGATAAAATTAGGCATTTTTGGTAAATATAAATAAATATATATTTGCATAATTCCTGCGGTTTACGATCCCCGCCCAGCCCGCGACGCGATGCCCGACAAGCATGCTTGATCGTCTAGAGAGCCCCTTACATTTAAATAATTGGAGATGTTTGTTATACGAGTGTCATTACTCTTTCTTGATTCCTAAAATATATTATTTAATTTTTATTTTATTAGGATAATAATATTAATTATTTTATTGATTAATTGTATCCAATGACTATATTTACATTTCTATCGATTGTAAATTTTATTATCTAACATACCTATGACATTTTAGTGAAAGATGAATAATTATTGTTTATGGAAATAAGTAAAATTAGGTTATCGATTTGTAGGTTGCTTTATCTTTAAGACATTTAGGTTAAAATTAGACTTTATATATTGTTTTCCTTGGATCTCACCTTGTGATGGAAATATTGTACATCCAATGGGTAGATTAAGCAATGTCATTGAAAATAAATTTTATTGTATTAGGTATACGGGTGTTTGGTTTCCCAGGAATGATGACGAAAATGGCTTGACGATTAACGTGATATAGATTTAGTGAAAGTTTGGAAACGCCGGTCCGTTCCAGCGAACGCGTGCGTAGCTAATGAAGGAGTGAATAAGCACTTAAAGCTCGCCCACCTCATATGGGCCAGCGCGGGCCGCCCGAGCCGCCCGAGCCGCCCGCCCTTCGCTCATCGACGCCCGCTCCAAATATCATTTACAACTCATCACATAACGCGATCAGGTCGAATCACGTCGAGAGCACAATTGAAACGCATACTCGCCATAACAGGGCCTGCATGTCATTACAGCGAAGGCTGAGGGGAGAATGATAAACTAATGAATAGTCTGTCGCGTACTCCGATAAGCGTATCTCTAAAACAACCTTACTTGAATACTGTTATAATGACTAATTAGGTATACTTTCGAGGTGTGTCACCTACAACGGGTGAACCCGTCACCCCAAGAGGTTATAACGATATATGATCGTTCTTTCAACCTGGAGTGAGCGTAGAGACCTAGGGACAGCACAGTCTACTAATCTTGCTACGCCACACGCCGCGTCAGAAACCAACGCCTTACGCGAGGCAATGTGAAGCACTCAGCGGGCCACCTCGCCCCTGACTACCAGTTATGGCCATATTTCTCCGTCCTCTCGACTGGCTACAGGTTCGAGGTCGCTTGTGCGGTCCTCTGCCTGATGTAAGTGACTTTACCTCTGACATTGCCCGTCTCTGAAACAGGCTCGGGTGGCCAATTCGTCGTTTCAAGAGCGGTTCCCAAAGTGAACCCCCCCCCCCCCCCGCTCCATAGGAAATAAAGTCGTTTCCAGACTTATCCGGTGATCAGTCGGAGTGCACAGTCGATTGGCTGAGGTGCATAAACCCTCCAGATGGGCCCGAAGAACAACTCCCAGGGTAAACTGACCCACCTGCAGGCTCAGTTGTAGGAGGAACAAGAGTCCTACCCAGGCTCGAACTTCTACGAGGAGGCTACCGGATTATTTGTTCTTGATTTGATATTTTTTGTCGTTTCTATATAAAATTGTATTCGTTCTAGATAAATATCTGTTATGATGTTAGATACATTTGATACGATTACAAGTGATTTTAATAATAGTTATCTTATTTTTACCACCAAACATGTTTTCCCATTAGGTTAAGGTTAGCTTTAAGATATTGCATTAGCGCAATAAGCTCGCCGATTGTTGTGTTATTATTATTAACAATAATTTAGTCTTTAAAAATCTTATTTTATTACTTATTTATTTTATCCTTCCTTATTGTATTATTTATAATTTTTTTTAAATTAATATTTTGATTATTTTTATGATTTTGTCGTTGATTTAATATTTTATTTTAGCATTAATTTAATTGCGATTTTCTTTTTTAAATAATTTTATTGCTTTATTCATTGATTTTATTGTGGATTTTGTGTTAATTTTATTTTAAAGAAAGATAAAATAATAACGAATAATTGTAAAAAATCCAATTTTTCATTTCTCGCCCGGAGAAAGGTTATAAAAAAATATACTTACTTACTTAGTACTTAAAATAACGGACGAGCAAACCAAGAAACAAACCCCAATATGTTTTGGTTGTAAGTGTAACACTCGATTCGGATTCTCCAGAGGTCGATGCATATTGTTTATCATAACACTAGTGGTATTACCCGGCGTTGCGCGTGTTATATCCGGTCTCAAATACCTATGTATACCAATTTTCATAGTGATCGTTTGAGCGGTATAGAAGTTGATGTACTGCAGCGCCATCTAGTGGTAAGTTACAACAAAGCGGATATCATAAAAACCTTCTCCGTGAAAGAATACATATGTGTGGCAACTTTCATGATGATCGATCGTTCAAACGGTTTTGAAGTCTATTAAGCTCGGACAGACAGACAGATAATATAACAACATCCATTTTTATATACGAGTATATATTATAGATTAACATGGCACCATATTAGCGGGAATTTAAAAAAAGGCATTTTCGCTAACCTGCGTGACATGACATTGACCTTATTACGAGCTTGTAAACACAAGCAGCGCAGACTCAGACATAGACAGAACTAACGATAGGCATGTAGTTTTCTCAGTAGAATTTGTATGAAGTTGTTGAAGTTATCTAGATTTTCAGCATTGGGAAAAAAATAGGACACGGTGTATATCAGTATAGTATAAGAATAATTAGACTTACCGCCGCCATTCTTGTAGCAGAGATAGGGGAAGCGCCACACGTTGGCGAGGTCGACCGCGAAGCCGATGACGCTGAGCAGGAAGTCCACCTTCTTGCCCCACGTCTCGCGCGTTTCGCCGTCGCGGTCGGCGGAGACCGCCGCGGGCGCGCGCGGCGTCGGCGTCTTCTGCGAGCTGCGCGCCATTGGCGCCCGGCGCCCGCCGCGCCCGCCGCTCCTAGCGATCTACAACGAACGCCTGCAACACGAACGCACCTGACACTTCACTATGCGGGGGGCGAGAAAATTACGAGTGGGCGAGGTAGATCGTTAGTCAAGTGACCGCCCAAGTAGCACATATTGGCTATATAACGGTCACAGCGACGTTATCGCTACAGCTTCTAGTCACAAGAACTGGTCATATAGCAGTCATATAAAGGTTTATATGACTGCTATATGACCGGATTAGTGGCTGAATATCGGTCATAACGGCTACCTTTGGTGGTGTAAGCCACCCTTATATAGCCAGCGGCTGTAAAAGTGTATCCAATTGATACTTTATTAAAACTTCTAGTCGAGTAATGTCCTAAAATGATATAGAATGGTAACGATGCATGTCCTAAAATGATATAGAATGATATAGAATGGAAACTTCCTAATGGCTACTAATATATTGCATTTTATTGACTTTAAAATGATTGTATTGTTGTTTAATACGCCAAATTCTCTTGCGGACATTATGTCGTCGACAATATTAAGTAACATGTCTAACAAAATTTTAACGCGCCCTCAAAATATTAATAGTTTAACCTAATTTTAATTCATAATTATGGTTAGAAGTTTTTAGAAAATTAATTTTATTTTTCGCAGTGAAAGAGAACACTTATTAGGTATTGTTCACACACTTTGAAATAGGATTTACCTATAATACGTGTATTTTATGACTTAAAATGCCTTTAAAAATAAAATACAAACATTTTAGGTTATAAAGATTCGAGAAAAAATGGCCGCTTTGCTTAAATGGCAACTGCAACTTTAATATAACATTTATAAAACTATAAGCTGCGTAAGTGACGTGCTATGACTATAAGCTCTATAAGTCTTGTAACCACTATACAGCCTTTGGTGGAGTAAGGGTAATGTAGTAGCTTTTGTTTTGTTTGTTCTATAAAGGTTATTAATTCGACTACTATACAGCTGTTAGTCATAAAATAGTTATAAATTAGTATGCTTTATAGCGATTATACCACCCTTATTCGATTAATACAACAAAAATATATGACTAAAAAGTAATATAAGCCAAATTGTTTAAAATGACACCTTTACATAGCTGAGAGTTAATCTGAACGCCTTTACATGACTTTTAATCAGCTTAAAAAGCTATATTCGGCACGTCTTATATGGCTTTTGTGCTTGTTGGGCACGGTCAACGCACACAGGACAACGGATGACCGACATGCATTTTTATATACCCCTGTTTCGGGTTCCTGGGACGACACAACATGCATATCTACTAAAATATCAAAATTCTTTCGTATATAGGATGTAAAATTGTTTTACGATTTTTCGTTCGACGTACCCGCGTAGGAGGTCAATTTATTTGTATAGGTGAGAGTACGGCCCTGACAAGTAGGGTCAGTGCAGACGGCGATGTCTGCGGCACACAATAGCCTTCGCTCTTCATCGGACGCTCTTCAGCGGCGCGAAGCCCTAAACCGTGACAGAGGGTTTCCCGCAGGTCACCCGTTACAGCGCTATAGTCTAGCCATGTAATCGTGACACTAGCGGCATCACCCGAACTTCTTCTGCCCAAAGACACTTTGGCTTTATAGGACCCAAAACGTATAACAAACTTAAAGAATCTATAAAAACATGCAGAAATATAAAATCAATTCAATTCAAATGTGAAATTACGGAACTCTTATGTACCTATAGGTACTTTAACTTGGGGCGAAATGAGGTGGAAAGATTGTATTTTAAAATGAGGTGGAAATATGTATTTTAAAATAAACTTCTTTACATTGTAATATATTTTATATTATTTGTCCTACAAACTTCACATTACAGTATTTTCTATTAATTTTAATTATATGATCAAGCTATTTCGACATTTTAAATATAAGTAAGTAATTGCGTTTATTTTATTTCAATTTTCTATTTTATTTTTTGTTAGAAGTTTTTATTTTTATTTTGCTTCTATAAGTAGGTACATATAAACATATCATCGCTATACATGGAATCTATCTTAGTACGGGCTACGGCCTAGTTAGGCAGATACTGGAATATATTTTTTTTAATGAATAAATTATTATTATCACTCTTATTATTAATCATAGACTACATTTTAAAATCCGCTGTCGGCAGCCTCACACGAACTGTATTTTTTTTGTTGGATGGCCTTGTTTTACATATTTTTGCTAATTTTGCCAATAATAAGCAAAAGATATTAAAAGCCATCGCAAGAAAGTTATTTGCTTCATATTTTTCAAAAAGCTCAAATATTAAAAAATATATATTTACTAAGAATAATGCAACATGTATATCAAAACATATTATAGTTCTTTGATCTTTTATAGTAGGCTATTTTTGTAAACATAATTAATTTTGGGTTTGAGTAAATCCTGTTTTATTTGACCTATCAAAAAAGGGATAGTCGCCTACTGTAGCGGATAAGCCTAACGTTAAAAACGGTTTTTGAACTTATAATATTTCCTTTGTCTTCACTATCAGAACTGTAAATTTGTATTCTTCTCTTCCTTAAAGCTCTTCCATTTTGGTTTTATTCTTTTTTTGCGGTTGCCCTCTTTTCTTCACAATGCTTTTCTTGCTACCAGCTGGTTTATTTTTAACTGTCCTAAAATCTTTTTTTTTTCGCTGTCGTGATTTTAGTTTCCGTAATTTGGTTTGTTTTCTTTATTTTGTCATCATTATTTTTCTTCTGGATAATTGTATCTTAGACTTTAAGTAAATAACCCGGGCGACTATCCTTTTTGATACGCTTACATGCCCTTTTTATTTCGCCTACTTCGACGGCTTACATAGCTTTGAGGCCTGCGAGAGGCACTTCTAATCACAGTAAAGCGCTAATACAAACAACATCCCTAACATAGTGTATTCAAAACCGGGGAATGTATCCGACTGAGGCAACTATCCGGCGTTTACCCTACACTAACTAGTTTTGCGCATAATGAAGAATGGAAACGTCACACAAGCAAGGAAGGGAGAAAACTAAAACAGCTAAATAAATAGTCTAAATTCAAATGGAGCCCTGGTGCATAAGCACTTAAGCAAATTTGGTGCCAGATTGTTTGATTGTTGTGTTGTAGATGCAACGCAACAACGCAACTCATAGTTAAAAACATTGATTAATCTTCTCTTATGTTCAGTTGCCCAATAGATGGCGTTCTAAACACGCCGCTACGGTATCCTATTCCAAAGCAGGAAAAATAATAATATATAATAATAACAAACTAATTTCTAAATGCTTTTAAGCTTAGCGGCGAATATCATTAGCATGACACGAGAGGAAATACAAAACTGATTTGCCACGGGCTCGAAATGAGTTTTTCAGACGATGCCCGAATTATGTCGGTATTTAACTTTTCAACGGTTTGCCCAGTCAATTCAAAACTCTGGCCAGGGAAGTGATACCACGATTATTTAAAAAAAACAGCTCAAGAAGCAGCTGATTAGCGAGGAGTAGGTACCTACTATAATTTAGATTTATAAGGTAAATTTTTGTGAATTCTCATTAGGTACCATTTATGATTTTTAGATATTTTTATTATTGCAAGAACCATTTTAGTGCCTTTTTGTTAAATAATTAATTGTATTTGTATTTGTTTTATTTTTTTTGACTGTATAATTTCTGACAATTGAATACTATTTATTACTAGATGACCCGGTGAACTTCGTACCACCTAAAATTGATTTGATTGTAACTCTTCATAAGCGTTTATTGATCCTAATCAACCTTCCAAACCCAATTCATTGAAATATATAATATGGACGAAACATGTACGGTTTATCATGTACGGTTTAAGTTTGAAGTCGTCTGTAATTAAAATAAATTCAATGTATTTAATTTACATGGTCTATCGTTTATATTTCATATATAAACGATTTTTCGACTTTTCCTACTTTTTCGACTTTTTCGGCTTTTTCGACTTTTTTGCATTTTTCGTCTTTTTGCACTTTTTCGACTTTTTTGACGTTTTCGACTTTTTCGACTTTTTCGACTTTCTTGACTTTTTCGACTTTTCGACTTTTTGAATTTATACACAATCGCACGGAATGAATAACAGTTAAGGATGGCGCAGCTGTCAAACAATAGTATCGCCGCGAACGCCATCTATGAAACGCCCATTTCCCAAAATTACCAATTTCGATTTTTTCAATTTTCAGTGGTTTCTTTTAATTTTTTTTTGTAAACCACTCCTGAATCAAGGCAAACAAAACAAAAAATAATATTTCAAATCGGTCGGGTCATTTTCGAGATTTTGCGAGACTAACGCACGGCGATTCATTTTTATACATAAAGAAGAAGATTAAATTATTTATTTGCAGCTGTCAATACAAACATATACAATAAAATATACAATACAAAAAATATATAACCAACCTAGCAAAACCCTTTAAAACTCTAAAATCGAAATCGAAATCGACTTTGACTTCGACTTCGACTTTTCGACTTTTCCGACTTTTTCTACTTTTTCGACTTTTTTACTTTAGAAACACGTGTTTCCTTATTTATTTATTAGAGTAATCTTACAAACTTTCGAAATAAAAAGTCCATCTAAAATCGTTTGTCGACCTAACAAATTTTAAACCCCCGTTTTTCCCTTTTAAGGGTAGAATTTTGAAAAAACATGAAACACCTATTTCCTTATTTGTTTATTAGAGTAGTCTTTCAAAGTTTCGAATTAAAAAGTACATCTATATAGGTTTTCCATACAAACTGTGAAACCCCTTTTCACCCCTTTAGGGGTTGAATTTCGAAAAATCCGCCCTTAGTGAGCGTTTGCGTCCTAAAAGGAACCTATGTTAAAAATTTCAGCTTTCTAGGTCTAAGAGTTTGGGCTGGGCGTAACAGTCAATGAATGAATGAATCGGAACTTCTCTCTTTATATATGAGATAAAATCAATCGTATGACCCAGCAAAGTCGTGGAGGCCATTCACCCGATATGCTATTTCAACCTAATTGTAGGTATAGGTACTTTATGAAGCAATCAAAATTTTTAAAGTTTGGTTAAAACTTGGTGTTTTCTATCAAAATTACTTCTTGTCTGAATTTTGGGACAACTTTATAAGCGATGATTAATTAAATAGGTAGTAACAGCTGTTTCGGATGCATTTTAATATGCTGTTCTGCTCTTGTTCTCAGCCTGGTGCGGCTGAAACGTCATTGCACTGAAAATTTGAAATATGTCCATCTGAAATTCAGCACGCTCATTGCGTTGCATTCACTGTTTGGAATGCGGGAGGTCGGGGGTAGACGCCAGCTTGTGTTATTACATTATAATCTGACCTAAAATCAACCATAACTTCACTGAGAAAAATGTTACGGGGAATTCACCTAAAGTAAGAGCAATAGAACTTCGCGATAAATGCAGAAGGATTCCTCTTATAACACTTTGATTCCTCTAATGATTATTTCTTGTTGAGTTTGATATAGAGAATGAATTTTTGGTCGACGGTCATCTAAAAACTGCAATATTTTTGCTTGTAATTACGGTAATTTCCTACTACTCCCTGCATGACGTGACGTCATAATTCCACTTTGTGAACCTCTTTCCACTTAATGATTTCGTAATTCTGGTTGATGATTCATCGGTCTATGTAAGGGGCTCTCTAGACGATCAAGCATGCTTGACAAGCTTCGCGTCGCGGGCAGGGAGGGGATCGTAAATCGCAGGAAATATGCAAATATTTTTTTGTAATATTTACTAAAAATGTCTAATTTTGTAGTTTATACCTTGATGGATGACGTGACTCCCTGGTATCAAAATACAAAATTAGGCATTTTTCGTAAATATTAAAAAAATATATTTGCATATTTCCTGGAATTACGATCCCCTCCCAGACCGCGACGCGATGCTTGACAAGCATGCTTGATCGTCTAGAGAGCCCTACAGTATGATCCCGCGTCCGAATATAGGGCACGGTTAAAGTGGTTGCCGATACTCCAAAGGAGCAATGTTCATATATTGGGTGTAGAGGTATGCAAAAGTAATGCAACTTTTTTTTGAGCTTAAGACTGTATTAAAACTTTAAATTTTCCGGCGTCCTTTTGTGCTATGGTGGCTACATCCTTGCGTTATAAGAATTGACAGATGATTTATTATTTACTTCTGTATATCGATGGACAGGACAGGACGGTGGGTTCCGCAAGAGCTAATAAAAGGAAACAAAAACAAGCAAATGGATACTTGCCATTCTCTCCTCGCTCGACATCATGTTTGTGGAAAATTGTAACGAGAGATGAAAATGGATTAATTTTGATAATCCAAAGCGTAAAAAACCTTATGATGATCCCGAGCAACCTTCCACATCGATTCCTAAACCTAAAAAACATGCAGATAAAGTAAAGCTTTGCATGTGGTGGAATTGGAAAGGAATCTTGTATCATGTGCTATTGCAAATAAAGTAAACAGTAAAGGCGGAACTATATTGTCGACCATTAAACCGTTTTAGCGACGTATTGGATGAAAAGTACCTGTTTACTGGCCACGGACAACGTCCAGTGAAATTGTTTCACGATAATGTCAGACCATCCCACACATGGCAAAACCTTTCTGTGAAACTTTAATATCTCTGGGTTTTGAGATATTTCTAAGTTTGATATATGCAAGTTTTGAGATTTTTCGGCGTACTCTCTAGACCTCGCGCTGTCTGACTACCATGAATAATGCGCTTCAAGGTGTAGGTATGCTTTCGATCATTCAAAGAAGTGCAAAAATGTGTTGACAATTTCTTCGCATCGAAAAGCCAATAATTGTTTTGCGAGGAAATCCATGAATTACTGAGCCGGTGGCAAAGGTATTGGACAATAACGTGGAATATTTTGATAAATAATATTGGTGCGTTTTCTTTGTAGAATAACATCCGAAAATACTTGCTCTCCTGTACTCCCAATACTTGCTCTCCTGTACTCAGGCACGAATTAAGACTTCAGTTTCGGGGGGAGGGGGGGGGGGCACATTAATTAAAATAACGTGCGTGATACCCACCAAACTTGAGTTTGCAGGTACAATGAAACGAAAATACGCAGGATTTAGGGGGTTAAATTCCAACTATCCCCACATCTGAATATGTGCCTGACGCTAGGTACTTCAGTCGCGGATTCTCCCTAATTCTCATTTTTTTCTTGACTATATTTTTTACTCAAACAATTTCGGGGATGAAGGGGCGTGTCCCCTAACCCCCCCCCCCCCCCCCCCATCGTATACGTCCTTGTCTGTACTCTCCCAATCAACACAATTTTCTCTATCAAATCTCCACAAGCTTTTCGAAGCATTAATTTTCCACGGTCTCGTATTTTGGCCAGCCTCTGACAATTTACTAAAAATTCCTCGTTCTAATACTGATATTTTCTCCTGCTCTTTCTGTGTCCATGCAAGACTCTGGGAACGATCTCCTAGTAAATATACGAAACTCGTCTTCTTTAGAATCATTAATGACTCGCCTAAAAAATATTACTTTTTAATAAGTAACCAGTTCTTCCCTTTCTCTCTCTTTCTCAATTTTCTCTCCTCGGTGTTCTTAGTTTTAAATATAGTTGTTTGTATTTTACGCAGACTACCATATTTGTTTAATAATCGTTATTTCTACAACTCGTGCATGTACCACTGCACTGTGTGATTAGGTTAGCTGCAAGATATTGCCATGTGGCAATAAGCTCGCCTTTTTGTATTAATTTTTTTGAAGTGCAAATAAACTTTTCTTAATTTTCTTTTAATATCACAAAATTAATTTGTCGCATTTTAGTAACACTAAGCAGGCGTTTCTTTCTGGTGACTACGATCGTTCATGGAGCCATTATCCTACACAGAAAGGTCTCTCGCGTCTCCACTAAGGAATCGGCATATCTAATCTAATCTAATCCTTATTTTTTTGACAACGTTTTTGGTAAAAATGGCAATTTTGGAGCATTCTATTTGTACTGCGCTGCGCGTAGCATTCGACCGACTTATCAGTGGCAGGAGAGGGGGGCGGGGTCAGACCTACCCGTTTTCACCACTAACTTGTAGACTGCTGCGAATTGTGAGAAATAATAGAGCACAAAAATCTGTTATAATAACTACAAAATATTTATGTAGTTTTTCCTAAAAAGTTTTTCTTACTATTCTTGTTCCTGTTAATCGAATTCGAGGTACCATGATCTACCTTCTTGAAAATTAAATTAAATTACATATTTCCACCAATTACTGCTTTACACAAAATAAACACAGAATTGCGGAGATATTAGTGCGGCAACCTTCTGTCATGGTTGCCAGTCCCGAATATAGGAAGGTGTAAACCGGGGTAGGTACCTGCTTCGGGCGGTACCCCGTTGGGTTCGAAAAAACTTAATATCCTTTAGCATCCAGAGCGCGTCGAACTATCGATTGTCCATTTGATGATTGGAAGCTAATGGGCCCCTGTTGCCGTTAGGCCACTAAGACCCATGCGTTTAAGGTCGGTCAAACTCACGTGTCAACACCCATCCGACGGCCTCCACGCAGAAGCACGAGCCTGGGTAGGACTCTGGGCTGCGAGCCATTTACCCTTAGGTGTCAACCTTCGGGCGCTCCCGGACGGTTTGCGCACCGTGCGGCGTCAGCCAATCGATTGTACTTTCCGACTGACAGCTGGGAGAGTCTGGAAACAGTACTGTCTCCTATAGAGCGGGGGTAGTTGTTAACCTTACGGCAACTGCTCTGGCCCGGACTGGCTCCTTTAGGGGGCCCTCGGATAGAGACTGAAGAGGGGGCCCCTTTATGAAAAGGGAAGTCTGGGGTCCTCCCTAGGCAATTTCTTGAAAATTACATGCCTGAAAACAACATTTTCCGCTATTTTGGCACTTGAAAAGTATTTGAGTAGGTATAGGTATGATTTTTATTAAAAATTAAGATAATATTTTATAGTTTACTTACGCTTACAATATATCTTTATATATTTTTTTATTGTATCTAAACTTAGTACACAAGAGATAAAATAGTAATCATGACAATTGGTGTATTACTTGTGGCGAGTATATTTGGTATGAATATGAGCTACGCCACTTATTTACGTCGATCTACGCCACTTTACTTGTACTAAAGCCATTATCTAAATCCTACTGCAATACCTCAATAAAAATATTAAATTAGGAAAAACGCTAATGAGTAAGCAAAGCACATAAAAAAGAAAAAAGTTGTCTTACTACGATTACGTTTCTATAATCAAAAGAAAAAATGGTGTTTTTTTTACAATTTAAATCAAGAAGTGTCCTAACCTAACAGCTTTTTGGCCAGTTCTTCACTAGTCCTGGCTAGTTCACCTATAATTACATTTTTATCCATATTATAAAATAAGATTTATTTTGGGGGCCTTGAGTCGGGGGCCCTCGGCGATCGCCGACCAGCCGACCTGGTCAGTGTGGGCCTGACTGCTTTTGAAACGACCAATCGGCAACCCGATACCGATCACCGCTACGTAAGAGAGAGGACCACGCAAGCGACCTCGAACCTGTAACCAGTCGGGAGACCGGTAATCTGGTTGCAACTGGAAGTAAGGGCGCGAGTGTTGGCCCGCTGGTGGCTCAACCTGGTTATCTCGCGGTAAGGCGTTGGTCTCTTACGGGCGAGTGGCGTAACTAGACAGTGGACTGTTTTGGTCCGAAGTCTTCTACGCTCACCTCACGGGAGATAGAACGATCTAATATCGTTAAAACTTTCCGAGGTCACGGGTTCGACCGTTGTATTAGACAGCTCTAGTTGTTCATTTGATTTTGAAACGCATCCTAAGTTAAATTTTGAGCGCGAGCGCGGTGTGTGTCATTATTTCTCTGCCAGAAGAATTCCCGTCGTGTCTAGAAAATTTCTCCCCACTGATATAAGGGGACGGGGCTACACGAGCGTAGTAGAACCCGAATATAATATATAAATACGTCCTCTGAAAATGTTGTCCTCTGAAAAAGACGCAGTTGATTTCTGCAGGAGCTCGCAATGTTTAAAAAGCAAGCTCCACTTGTCATCAAACGAAAAGACAAGTGCATTCGAACTGTTGCAACTCATGTGCAAACATGACTTGCAATAAGCGTTTCCCCATATTAGTATAACTTTAAGGATATAGGTAGGTACTGCATAATACGGACGCCATCTGCAAGCTGTGCAAGCTACGGCCGACATCTGCATCTGCAGTTTGCGAGTTTCAGCAAATAGAAAATAATTAAACGTACGTGAAATTCGCTCAACAATGAGTCAGGAACGTCTATAGCTGACCTTGTGATCCTAGCTATCGAAAATAAAACTGCCTATGAGTATGAGGCGAAATTTGATGAGATATTAGATTCTTTCGCAGAAAGGAAAGCTGAAATAGCAAGATAAAAATGTAAAATTGCAGCAACGTGAAATGTGCTCAATGTAAATTGCAGCTATGTAAAATTAAATTGTAAAATGAAATGTAAAATAATGGTAATAAAATAAAATAATAAATAAAAATTGCTCAAAATAAACTGCAGCAATGTAAAATTTACTCGGTGGGACCTAAGGATTGAAGATAAGTTTACATTCTGGCTTATCTACAGGCGTTGTCTACAGACACGTATCCGAAGTTCGGTTTCGGGAGAGGAGGGGGGGGGGGGCATTTTTTTAAACAACGCGCGCGGCACCTACCAAACTTGAATTTGCCCGTAGGTACAATGAAACGAAAATACCTACGCCGGATTTTGGGGGGTTAAATCCACTGGTTGTATGTATTTTATATTAATGTAACACATAACGAAAAGTTATTAGCATATAGGTAGTAATAAATCGTGTAAATGGGTTAAATCGTAATATGGGTAATCGTAAATCGTAATAAGGGTTCTTATTCCACAATCACAGTCAGTCAGTCAGTCAGTCAGTCACAAAAAATCACACCCAGTACATTTACTTGAGGGGAGGAGCGCGAAGACAAGTTTTGCCCCGGCTCGGAAAAAATCGTAGATCCGGGGGCTGATTCGGAGTTCGACTCCTCGTCTAGGGTGTATTTTTAAAAAATATATCTTCATTTAACCCCTCAAATGAATGGCGATTAGCTCGGGTTGCCTACGGCAAAATGTATATAAATTTATATTTACATTTACATTTACATAGAGCGGGGTTTACTATAGAGCTATAGCATTACTATAGAGCGGATTACTATAACGCGGCGCACATTTACATTTATATTTACATTTATATACTTTGTGTATACATTTTGCCAAGGCATCCCTTAAGGGACGCCTCACATTTGAGGGGTTAAAATACGTAAATAATTGTAAGAAGGTAGTTAAATAAACTTACCGGCGTCGTGTTGGCGGATCGGTAGTGCGGCGTATGGCCATGTCCGCCTTGGAACGCCGCGCGTCTGTCTGAGGACGCCAACTGTTGGAAGGACGACCACGCGGCGAAGACTTCGGCCCCGCCCAATGTTATGGGCGGAGCCGAATGCCACACCCCTCTCTGAAAGCCACGCCCCCTCGGAAAGATCGGAGTCATCTGAAATCCTTTTTTAACAACACAAAACATATTTAAAATATTGTTTTTTCTCTTTAGTTTGGTATTTCTTCAATCGCAAGTGAAGGGTTACGGGGAAATCGATATAGTATTTTTTTGTGAGATACATTTTTCTGAGGTATTTATTTATTTATTTATTTAATTAATTAATTAATTTAACAATTCATTTACAATGCATATGGTAGGTCTCACTAACAAGCATATCAATAAAAAAATATAGTATTAAAATTAAAATTGAACACGGCCGATATGAGCATTAGAAGGTAGGTATGTACTTCTGCTGCCCAACTAAGTGCCAGGACTTGTTCCAGGGCAGCGAGCTCTCTAGTTTTTAGTTTCTAGTATAAATTTAAATAAAATGTATTTTTGAAACACACAAATATATTTAGTTTAAAGTCAAAATAAATGTTTCCCTACTCAAATAAACTCTGACTGGTCATCTTATAAGTTAGTACATTTTTAAAATGGAATTACCATTTTTTTTTTAAAATGATATTGATTGCTTTTTTCGTAACCCTTCAAGTATTGTAATTAACGTATCTCTTTTTACTTATTTACTTAAATGTGCATGTAGAGCCTATTAATCACTATAGTCCATCTCGCATTTAAAAAATCTTCCTATTTATTGTACAGAAAACTGTAAAATGTAACTGACGGCTGCTGTCGTTTTGATAATGTTTATTATCATGACCAAAAGATGGCATAGTGTTTATGACCGCGTATTATTTTCCCCCTTTATAGGAAATTTTCTACCGACTGGCAACATTTGACAGTGCATTTAACTTCAACCAATCAGCGATATACAAGCATTGCTTATAATTGGAATGTTTTACTAATAGCTGTAATACGTTTTATAATCTACGCCGCGCTCGCGATTTATCGTATTGTCGGTCTAGATTATTCGGAAAAAAATACGACCGTTTCGGCGGGCGATTCGTGAAACGGGAGCGATTTATTCGGGTACGTGTCTCCTCCCACCCATTTTTGACAGCTGATAGCACAGCGATTTTGACATGTTTTTGTAAATAAAAACAAATTTAAGTGTTTATCGTAACAGTTGTGATAATTTTGGATCGTTTCAGCGGGAATAACGTGGTTTTATAATGTCAGGCGAAGGATTCGACGGATGCGAGTGCATCTGGAGCCATGAGTTTGCGATGCGACGACTCCTGTCTTTGGTGAGCTGATTTTATGCAATTATGGCCTTTTGAGATGAGTTGCCACGTCCGCTTTGCGATATATTATTTATTATAATACTACAATGCAACGATGATTAGTAACAGCTGTTTTCGAAGGACTTTTTTATACGCATAAATTAGATTCTTGTTATATTTTATGCATTCTATGACATCATGTTATCATAAAATCGTCAATTTTGAGCACCCACGAATAGGTACCAATTTTGTAAATGGCTTATTGATTTACATTATGAAAGTTATTTCACTTTATTTCTTTCGCATAAATATATATACACTTACCGTATCATGCATTTCGGCTTGCTTTGCTGCATATATGCTGATGTATTATTACTAAAGTTTATTATGGTATCGATTGACTAACCTTTTGCTACCTATTACCTTTCGTCGGAGAGAAAACATGATCGAAGAATATAAATGATAGGCCGGGCTGCTTTTGGTACTTTTGGTCCTAGTGTAGTTATATTACTGACATGCAAATTACAATGCTTGGAATTGGACTCAGTTGTGAAGAAGTTGCAATGGGCTGCAGGTCCAAGCACTATAGTAGAAACTAAGAGACCATAGAGGATGATGGAATACTACTAAAAGGGGGTGAAATCAAGTAGAGGGCGACTAAAGATGGATATCAAAATAAAGATGATTGAAACGTCCTATATGGTGTGTTCGGGGCAGTCAAGCTTTTTTTCAAGGAGTTATTCTGTACATCAATCAAACTGAACAAGACTTTTTTTTTCAACCAGATCATTTTACACGGAAAACTGAGTTTAGAAACATTTACAACTTTTATTTTTTTGGTCTTACACACAAAAAAATGTTGCTTATTTCAAAGTTGTATTAACCCAGCGCATGTCTCCGTGGGCATCTCATGCCGCTGCTTTTTTGTTTCGATGAAATTCCACAGAACAAATTTTATAAATTCGTTGTTATTTTTCTTTAGTGCTTTATTTTGCTATATTATAATAATAATAATAATAATAATAATAATTAAACGCTTTATTTGCTTTAACAAAACGGCGAGCTTATTGCCTAAAAGCAATATCTTACAGCTAACCTTAACCTAGTGGAATAACATGTTATGCGGTAAAAATAAACTAATATCAATATACACAATTATCAAGGGATGAGAATAAGTAACCTAAAATGTAAAAAATATTCATACCTGCGATTCGTTTTTTCATGATTTAGGGGGATTCTGAATCAGAGGGTATGAGATGCCCAGGCATCCGGCATAAGCTTTTTACCAGGCATGCGCCGGGTTGAAAATGCTTTTTTATAACTACCGCCTAACTAAAAAAGTTATAGATTTTTTTCAATTCGGGCTTACCATTTAAGACGCGACAGCATTATCCCAAAACGTAAACAACACTGCCGAGCTTTCAAGTCATTCCACAAATCGGCGTAATAGTCAGTTAGGCTCGACTGTTGTACCACAGGCCAGGAACGTGATAAACAGTTTTGTCTCAAAAGCCTGACACATGGTTGTAGGCGAAAGGGGTTAACCCCTAGAGCCCCAATTGGCCGATATCGGCCACAACACGATTCAGCGTGACGGCCCCGTTTTTATTTTATTTTAATTTAATTTGTTTTGTTTTATTATGTTAATGTTTTACTTTAATTATGGGTACAGTGGTTTGGCAGTAATTAATGTTTTGGTGAGACAGCGTCATAATTCAATTATTTTACTAATTTTTACTAAAATTTTTTGGGACATCAACTTGTCAATCGGCTGAGGGGCCGAGGCTTGAAGGGTTAATGTAAAATAATATCTTCTAAACAAAAAACGTCCTATTTTTTTTGTTCCGTAATTACACAATCGGGCCTTGAAAAACATGCAAGACCGTCACAAACATACCATACATATGAGACAACGGGCTCGATTGCGTTTTTTCATGAACTAAAATCGGAAATTACTTAGTCTGTTTGAACGAGACATAGCAATACGCTAGAGCGGAATGTGAAATGAACGGTTGTCACTTTTTCGCATTAAAACTACCCACAAAGATCCCCACCCACATCTAAATCGTGTTCCTCCACGAAATGTGTTCAAATTTATTCGGACTAATATAAGTTCGACAGGAAGTTTTTGTCGACGATCGTTCGTTTCATATTCTGCTCTAACGTATTGCTCCATCTCGTTCGCTTGAACTAATTTCAGTTTTAGTTCACAAAGAAATGCAATTGAGCCCAGTGTAGCCACTATTTTGATAATTGTGTTCCTGTTTTTTAATTTTTTATTTATAGAAATTCTCGTTATGGGAAAATGATCCAAGCAGTTCATTGGTCGCTTTAAATTACATTCACATGCTATTTGATAAATTAGTTTGATGATACAGTAACTGTTTAAATTCGAATAAGGTATACTTTTTAAGTGCATAATTGATTTCTTCTAAGCTATTTTAGTACGGCCTACAAGCGCAGGTTTAAAATAAAATACAGAAATACTCTGAATTAAATTAAATATTTGATGGTTGAATTCCAAATTACCGAATGTATGTAGCTGAGTACTTAATTACAGTCATGTTTAATGTTCCTTTTGTTATCAGCTACGGCAAGGTCAGGCGTATTGCACTGAAGGCGAGTGTCTAGATGAATTGCCGGGTCTCGGACCAGCCAATCAAGGCAACAGTTTCCTAATGATATTTCTGCTGATGGCGTTTGCCATGCTTCTCTATGTGACCAGGCCAGATTCTTTGAGGAACCGCAACATAGACGAAAAGCCTCATAACGGAGGACAGGTACATATTGTATTTTTTTTCATCGATTACACATAATGCACAATATTGAAAATTCAACAATTGCAAGTGCAGGCAAAGAATAATTTAAAAGCAAGACTTAAAATATCGAGGAGGGATGTCTTCAATATTGATATTGATTTTAAACACCCTCGATTGTGTTGAAGTAATATTTTTGAGTATGTTGTAAAATGTAACTGAAAGCTCCGATGGAATTCGATCTTGCATTTCTGCCTAGATGAAGTAAAATCAAAATATAAGCAGAAAGAATATTAATTCTGGCAGAATATTATCTGCCAGAAAATTAAAATAGCAGATTAATGTAAATAAAAATATATTATTAAAATATAATAATTTCAATAAAATATAATGAAAATATTGTTTGCGAGGAATCACTACTAAGCACGTAAGAGGTATCACGGGATAAAATCATCAATTCATGCCTATGCAGGTATGTATCCAGGGGGGGATACATCCCAACTATCTTCATACATCCCAATTATCTCCCCCCCCCCCAAAATCCAGCATATTTTCATTATGTCATGTAATTTTACAGGCAAATTCATTGTTTCAATGAATGACCCAGTCCTCCGAACCTTAAGTCTGGAGACACGGTCCTGTGCCTATGAGATTCCAGTGCAATGAGAATTACGAGAAAACTAAGCAATTTGACAACAATAACAATAAAAAATGCAAATTCGATTTTTTGACGCGTACGAGGTCACATAAGATCGATGACATATAACACAGCGTCTCTTAGAACTCAATTGCAATCTATGTGAGCTACGTCACAAGTCCAAGGGCTCGCATATGGTTGCCACATGTCTACTACTCTACCGATGCAGATGTTCAAACGTTTGAGACATTCGCCAACCTTCGCACGCGTAACGCTATCCAAAGGCATTCGTCGCAACGTACCCCTCTGCTCTTTTCCCTCGCAACCTATCCCCACAATGCCCTGTCGCTCGAGAGTGCGTCTACTGTTTTCTCGGTATACTGCATTGACGATGTGCTATAATAATAAATAAATAATTTGTTCTAAATGTTCTAAATCTCTAGGTCTTCAAGATAACATGCATTCCTCGATTTCCTCCATTCCCATGTATTGTCCTGGAGTTAGACATTAAATTTGCAATTTGAATTTCAGGGACCGAGCGGATCACCACCTGCCCCACCACCGGCGACTAACTAATCACATTCCTATTTTCTCAAATGACAGGAAGGGCACTTTCCAATCGAGATTAAAAACAATCACAATCTTCCAATATTATTAATCAATCAGATAGAGCATAGCATTCTCAAACTAAAAAGTCCTTCCTGAAATCTTCTATTATTACCTATATTAAAGCTGTGAAATATAATGATAATGTCGAATGGATTATGCAAATTTCAAACTTGTTTTAGAATTATAATTTTGGTATTTTTGGTGAAGGTGATTTTTTCTTTTATCTCGCACGACATAATTTTATAATCGAGTACAACCACAAGGAAGATTTTTAAGCTTGACCTGAAATGTTTTATCTTTTATTTACATAACCATGTGATTTGTTTAAAATTGTACATATAGTTACGAAAAACATTTTATTATTTGTTGAAATTTTTCCGATTCTAAAAAATATATCGAAATAAAAATTTATGTCACACTGTCAGAGTCTTTTAATTTTATTTATTTACTAGCTAAGCCCGGACACAATTCACTGTGGCTCAGTCTGATATGAAATGAAAGGGCACCGATGTCAAAGTGCACCGAAGATTTCACCGTTGCGGAAAGACTTGTCAAAGTGTTGGAATGCAACGTTGTGCCAAAATTTCATTTTAGTTTAAAAACAGGCACGTATTCGAATGCAACCTTGTGCCAAAATTTGAAGTCAATCGACCAACTACTTTTCGAGTTTTGCGAGCACAAGGATAGCAGGCTGAAATTTTATATAAAGATTTTAAAAATATAATTTACTATAGAAACGCGCGTAATTGAATGCAACAGTGTCAAAATTTCCATTTAATCGACTGATTAATTTTTGAGTTTCGTGAGGACAAACATATGCAGGTAGATTTTTTATATATAATAGAACTCCAATTATCCGAACTCCGACTATCCGAATCGCTGATTATCCAAAATTAAAACGGAAAACAATTAGGACGGAAACGTACTGCGATTCGCAAAATAATGATTCTGTCTACGCACGCTATTGTCCTTGGGGATGATGTACTAATCTACAGCACTTTCTAAGTACGCTTAATATGTAAAACTGCAGCCTCTACATTTGATTAATATTGATAATGATAATAAATTTCGATATTAAATAGTTTTTTCCCAAAATTTATATACAATAATTATTTAAAATAGGCCCTTGTATCGGAATAAATCCAATTATCCGAATGGGGTCCAGTCCCAATTGATTCGGATAATTGGAGTTCTACTGTATAAACATTTATTTCATTGAGTAGGTACAGTCCAAGGTTTCAAGGCTCGGTCACGTCTCCGACTGGATTTTTGAAACCACATTTCTCACTTTCTTGATCACACCGCTCATCTGACTATACTTCCCGGTGGAATCGGGTAGGTTTTCGAAGTTGATGATGTCGCAGATGTCTTTGGAGAATTTGTCGCCGCTGGGCAATTTGCCGTAAGGTGAGGATGCAGCAATTAAAGGAGTCCCGAACGCGCTCCATTTGATCTTCCCCACTTTAGGGGTCGAAGGGTCTTCTCCGTTGACACTGTTTGATGGCACGTTTTCGCTGGATGCAACACCACTCATCTGCGTGTTGTCACCCTCGGATAAAGCATCTAGCAGTTGCTTTTTCTGTTTCTCCAAATCGGATAAAGGCGGCGATGGTGGACGTCCATCGGTATCAGTTTCCAGAACATTTTCCTGAAATAAAAAAAAAATATATATTTGATAAAATTAAATTGGTAGGCAAGGTATTATCCCGGAACTGTTCATAAGATTATATAAGACATAAGTGACCGCTACTCCAGTATGTTTACAGATTTGGAACCCTTATTTCGAAAAGGACATAGATGTGCTTGAGAGTCTAAAAGCGAGCGACCAAAGTGGTAATCACTTTCAAAAGCAAACCGTATGGGGACAAAGCACAGTTAAGATGTACCCGACATTAGTGAAGTCATTGATTGTATAGGTTATTAGGTTACTCACTGCTGTACTATGTTTTGGCAGCTAGGATTTGACTATGAAACGCAATGTGTAGACGGCACTCATAGTTACAAACATTGATTAATGTCCTCTTATGTTCAGTGGCCCAATAGATGGTGTTCTGAACATGCCTATATGGTATCTCAATATTAAAAAATAATATAATATAAAAAGTTATTAAATGTATTAATACAAAGGTTATAATTTTATTTATTTATTTTATTTACATATACATTCAAATGCATGAGAACAACAGCAAATGAATTTACAATTAAGAAAATGCCGTTGTATGCTTCTAAAGTTATATACACATCTGTCTGAGCCCAGGTTACATAGCGCATACATTAAACGCAAATGTTTACCTTTCTATTGTACTAAGCAAAGTGCAACCAAACCAGCCTTACTAAGCACCCCTGTGTTAAGGCGAGCTCACTTTGGGAGTCCCACTAGAGTGCCACGGTTGTGTCAAATAAAAATTTAAGATAACATTTTTTTCTTTTACTATTTTAACCAATTATCTAAACCGCAGACTAAAATCTACAAGTGCGAATCCTCTCTTTTGCCGTATAGAGATCATCGCATCGCATTCATACGAGCTCCGCCCGTTTTACTGTAAAATTGCTGTTCATAATGCAGGTAGGCAGATAGTTTAGTATTGCGATTTTAGAGCTTGCCTTACACCTTGAACATAGGTGGGTTTTTTTGATGATGGGATTTTGATAAAAACACATTTTTAGCAAAATCAAGGGCCATTTTGATAGTAGTATTTAGGCAAAAAAATAAGCAAACTGCTGTGTCCTAGAAGTACGACTAAAAATAAACGGTGACCCGTTTCTAGAAACCTTTACTTACCGAGTTGGAAGTAATTTCACCATCTTCGGCAGGCGGCGGGCTATCTTCTTCGCTGCTTGTGGGTGGTGGTGGAATTACCTCAGAAGGTGGAGGCGGCTCATCAGGCAGAGGAGGAACAAAGGGAAAGTCGGGACTGTTCCCTTCATCTGTGAATAAGGAAAAGGCTACACTAAGGGAACAAATAAGAGAATAGCAACATTTAAATATATTATTTTGTTAAATCCATTTATAAACTTATTAAAAATAGAAAAAATAAATAATTTGTTACATGCTTAGGATACTACCTCAGTTACTTATTGCAAAGCTACAGATGCCATGGATTTTATCGCGCTATTCTAGACATTTAAGTCTACTGGAGTGATAGGCAATTGTCTCTAGCCGCATAGTTATGTATGACGACATGCTTAAGCTTAGTTGGAGATTTATAGGGTACCTAATATTGAAATGTTGGTGTTTAGTAATATTGGGTCCTTACCTATGTAATTGCTGTTTTTTCACACGGCCGTTTTGAACTTGGATAACTTGGCTTTGAGTTGGAATTTCAAATTCAAATAAATTTTAATTCAAGGCCTTGTTATTCTTTTTTACGAATCAGCTGTTTATTTGTCTCTCGGTCGTTTGATTTTGCTTAAGAGTCCCTATCAATTTCGCCGCACGCTTAGTTTAGGTATTTTCAGAGCAGCGCAGGTGTCGCCGTTCGAACTATCGTAGTCAAATGAAGAGATACGGGCGCAGCGGCAACAAACAATCTTGATCCGCGACCGATTATCAGCACTCAAGTAGTATGTAAAATTAGTAAAAAATATGTTGTATAACATCTCAACGTTATTATATGTGACTCGATAAATTGTTACCTACTAAAAAAATATATTTGTCATTAAAAGTTTGAATATTTTTTGTTTGGACATACATAATAATAACAGAAAATAAAAATTTCGTCACATATTATGGTTATCATTTCTTGTTTATACTCTTTATTGTGAAAATATGGGCGGGTTTATTGTCATATGACAATCTTTTACAACCAACCCTACTATGACGTGTTATATGTATGTGTGCGTGTAACATGTCTGTAAGTGTGTGTCTTGTTATTGTATTCCATCGACAGAATCGAAAATGCAATTCCGTTAATTAGATCCTAACGGAAAATGGTGACCCAGTCGGGAATCGAACCCGGGACCTTACAATGTAAGATCAGAAATATAAAATACCGCCATTAATCTGTTATATTTTTTTATGACCTAGCGAATAGTGAGGTTGGCATTTACAAAGTATGTATATAGTATTATAAGTTATTGTTGCAACTATAAAACAAAATATAATACAACCAGAATACATGTTGAATGAAAACAAGCACGCTTCTTTACGAGAGGCGCTGAACTAATATTTTCACGTCGTTTGCAAGTGTTGGAGAAATTTGATGCTGTTAAAAGACACCTTCTTAGTTCCAGCCATAAAGCGCTTTCTGCTTGTAATATCGTATCTCTTTCAATTTCGTGACGGTCCTTTATTTGTTGTTTCATATTTTCCAAAAACAGCTCCTTGGCTATTTCATACTCATCCGATGACATGTCTGGCTTTTGACATGCTTCCCCGTAGTCACTACTATCGGCGTTGAATAAAAGACGTATTTTTGCTTTGTTGTCTTCGTCCTAGTATTCTGCATAAGTTTCTGCTGTTCAATTTTTTTCACATTAGTAGATGGGCTTTTATCGAAAATTGTTTTATGTAGTTTATATATCAATGTTCCCGTATTATACACCACTACTACCACGTAACACCTTAGTTTGTAGGAATCTTTCAAAGCAAAATTAATGCGTTTTACTCCAATAAATTTTGCGACGATAGCATTGAATTGTCCAGCTCTGTTGATGTTTAAATTGTATAGGAGACTTCGAGCATGATATTCGAAGTTGGAGGTATTTGAATTTAATTTCCGCAGTAAAGTGTTTACTGTGGGGACACTGCTTGGATCTAGTTTTTTTCAGCTGTGCAGAAATAGTTTTCAAAATTTGTGTGTTCTCAAATATAGGTATGCTTCGGACTGTTTAAAATGTCGTTTTGTAGATTATTTATCTGTCTACCAAGGGAAGATTTTGCGCTTTCCTGTATCAAACTGCCGATTTAACGGATATCCGTAGACGTTTGAGTCGATCACTATTGAGCGGTCTTCGTTCACCAATTGGCATCGATGTATCTTTCGTCAAATTCAAGTTCTTTTCATTATAGTTGCGTAATAAATAATTGCTACATTCAATTTATTCGACAGTAACATTTTGACAGGCTCGGCTTTCCAAGTTGTACTGAAGTTGTACGTTAAGTTGTACTGAAGCATAGAATTTATTCGGCATCTTGGAGTCTACAAGTGTATTTATTCACGAATCATTCGAGCGCGTGTGGGTGGACAAAATCGCGGAAATAACAGCTGGTAGAGACAAGTTGAGACGATTACAGAACATCGGAAAAACGAGATGGTGGGCCAAAGACAAAGCATTGACAACCATCATGGAGAAAATTCGATACGTTGCGTTGATAAAGACTCTAAGTGCCATATCTTTGAGCACGGAGTTCGAGCCAAAGGTTTCATTTCATACAAAGCATTGATGGATTCCTTTCTTAAATTTGAAACAATTCTGACAACCTGCGCTTCAAGAAAATATTCGATTTATCAACCCCTGTAAGCTTATACCTGCAAAATCCTACACTAGACTACCTTAAAGCTTGGGGATTTATCAAAACTTTGGAGAAGAATTTGTGGAAACAATTAGATCATTTTGACGACATTTTCAGTGCTGCAAGTTTGTTTGAATCCCAGGTCCAAGAATTAATTCAAGTCGAAAACGTTGATGTTGAAATACAGACCACGCTGCCATTACGGAGAACATCTAGAAAACCGATGATGAAAAAAGAAAAAAGATGAGTTATGTCAAGATGAAATTGGACTGCTATCTGCGGACCCAAATAAATTTTCTCTATTATCGTATACAAGGTCATCATCAACACGACTCTAGTTAAAATAGATGAAAAATTCAACTGCAATGAGCATTTAATGAAGGATGTCGCTTGTTTGGATCCGAAAAACTTCCACGAAATTGACAAAAACGGAATTCCTGATGATGCATTAAAGTCAATCGCATCTATTGCCAATGTTGATCGAGAATTACTTTCAAAAGAACTCGAATCTTTTGCAAAAAGTTTTAAAGACCTTTCTAAAACTATTTGGGACGAACACATTTCACTTAGGGAGCATCACACAAAGGATTCAGATTCTCAGATTGAGAAAGAAGATGAAGAGGAGGAAGAAGAGGTTCCGATGCTTGCCGAAGTTGCATACCATGTGCATGTAAACTTTTGTCTGAGTATAATATGCACATAAGTACGAACTCCAACTTATACGTAGCTTATTGTACAATACTCACAATGTCATTTACGCAAGTGACTCGCGAGAGACGATTTTCAGCACTGAAGCGCATTAAGACCAGGCTTCGTTCCCTACTAGGTCAAGAACTGCTAGATTCATTGATTATTCTGAATACTGAATCGGATCTTATCAAGGATGACTAGGATATCAGTTTTTACGAAAGAGTTATTGACAATTTAGCTGAAACTTCTCCTCTTTTAAAAAAAATGCTGATTGGATAATACATTATCAATTAGTTAATTGAACTTTCTATATAAAAATATATAAAAATGTATGTCTTATTTTAACAAGTTATTGGCACTCTAGCTGAAACTTCTCCTCTTTTATTTTTGTTTTTGATGGGATAGTTATAAATAACTAAACTTTTTTCATAAAAATGTATGTCTTTGAAATTAAAAACTTCCTAAAATTCGTGCCTATTTGATTATTATTATCATTTGGTTTATTGGTTGACCTGATGGTATCACTTGATCCTAGGCGCGCGGCGGGCCCCTAAAGTCATAATCCCACCCGGGCCCCTTAGGCCCAGTCCGACCATGCACATACACGTAAATACGATTTTAATAAATAATAAATGCTAAAATAGTATAAACATATCAAATCGTGAAAATATTGCTTTTTTTATACGAATAAATATAGTCTCAAAATAATCCAAAACTATTCATGTGCCATACTTTTTTATTTTATTTGTTTTTTTTAAAACTTTTTTTGTCGAATAAAAAAAATGTTACGGGTAGAAATAACCCTTAAAGTTCTGTGCGCTATTTATATTCCACAGTGTATGGTTATATACAATTTCCCAATGAAACTTAAAGATGTTAATAGAAACCTTTGCGATATTATTATAAATTACTGTTATTATTACCAAGTAAAAATACCTTATATCTCCATCTTTTTTACCCATCGATGACGATCCAGGTAATGTCTTATTTTTGTTATTTAATTCTCTGCAAATATACATTATATATTTATAGATTTTTTGAAATTTATTTTTTTTGAACAATTATTTTAAGTCAAAAACCCTACTCTTTTTCGCTTACGATCCAAAGGTATCAATGACGCTTGCAGCGTTGCCACGCCGACGCTGGCGATGGACAACATTTTTACCCGTATTTATAGATTAAAGAAAGTAACAAACTATAAAAAAAAATAGTTAAATATAGTTAGGAAGGTGAAAACAATTTGCCTACGAAATTCACACGCCTTTCGTGTTTTTTCAGCTTTTTTTCTAACTTTAATCTTGCCCTGATAGTAAAGTTTAATGTTTTGAGCTATTTTCTAAAAATTAAACACATTTTTTTGACATCTACAATAAAAAATACTGATAAGGTGAGGAGTGGGTCAAAATGCCAAAAATTTAGCGTGACGTATTTTATGGATAGCCCCTAACAAATCTTGCAGTATCAAAACCGCTTAATCGACGCATATCCACTGTCGAAAAGCGCTCGGCCGCGCGCGAGTATTCGCGCGCAGGACGCGAGAATATCGCGAGCTCCGGAAATCAACGCAACGCACGTCCACCGTCCAGTAGCCCTCGGGCGCGAATGCACGGACTAACGCGAATGAACAGCGCGTAAGCATGGATTTCGATAATTTATTACAGAGAAATATGTAGACATTAAATAAAAAAAATAAAAATACTGGGTGGGTAAATGCCTCAATTATTGAAATGTTTATATCTTGTAATTATTTTTATTATATTCTTACGCGTAGACGACGTTTTTACACACGATTTTACTGGGTTTATTCATAGTACAACACATTTTTTATTAGTGTTAATTGAATAAATTTAAAAAATATATATCGTAGACTTACTAATATATTATATGCTTAGTACGCACATTTTTTTTCAGAACGTTTTTCGCTACCAGTTAGCAGAAAAACGAATTGAAAAACCTCGTGTTTCGTCTTTATGTAAAAAACCATTTTTGTATATTTTTTTTCCTAATTTATACGAAGTTGTTATCAATATAAAATTTCGTAGACATACTAAATAAATAGGTGTTGTATAACTGTGAATTAAAAAATATCAGATATATCTTATGGTTATTGTAAAATTCGTCCTGAAAAAGTGTGTATTTTCGGTTTTCACATTGCGAAATTGATAGGGGCTCTTAAATATTTTAATTTGTGCAACCATGGTAAAGTTGAAAATTTGCAAAATTTTAAAATTTGAGGTCCTGTGCCGGTGTTTTCTATTACAGCTTCTTGCATTCCGGCTATACAGTTACCGTAAATAAATACTGTTATGAACTGCAAACAATGATGGAGAAGCTCGTGATTAAATAACCGAGCCTGGTCAATCGCTCATAGCCACTGCATCTGCATGACAATGTATAATCACAGATTTCACTGCAAACAGTCGCAAAGTTGCAGGAGTTGCGGATGGAGACTATTGGCCACCCACAGTACTTGCCAGACCTTGCTCCAATAGTTCCATTTTTTCAGAATTTAGATGACTTTTTACAAGAGAAAAAAACAACTTTGAAGAGTCGGTGAAAAACGCCTTCAAACCTTTATTGGTTCCTGTCCACGAGAGTTTTACAGCAGAGGAATTAAGCAAACTCCCATTAAAATGACAAGTCTGCATAGATAATAGATGTCAATATTTCTATTAATTAAATATATATTTTTCATACAAAATTGTTGGTCTTAAATGTCATTTATAGAACAGCAACTTCATAGGTAAGGAGGACCCAATCTATAGTAATATTAAAAAGAGGTAATGTGTGAAGTTTGTAAGTTTGTATGTAAGGGGTGATCTCCAAAACAACTTATCCGATTTCAAAAATTCTTTCACTAATAGAAAGCAACATTATCGAGTAATGCTATAGGCTATATTTTATTGTGATAAATAATAGTTTTCAATACGAAATCATGATATTTGTAAATCAAGATGGAGAAAATCAACTGGTGATGTGCTTTATCGGTGCGCGCGACCTCAAAGAGATCTATCAAAAAAGTGTGCAACAGCATATATCTAACTTTTATATTTAAGCTACAATAACTGCTTTTATGTTTCAAGAAAATAAATGGCGCCCTCTGTTAGAATTCGCATGTACCACTACGCTGAATTCCGTTGAGAGCTTCGCGCACGCCACACTAGACGGCGCTACAAGTCAGCCGCGCCCCATGTAAGCAATAAAAGTAATTGTCAGAAGTTCCACACATGTATAAAACAATGCCTTCTTCGGGAGCAAAGCCGCGGGCAATATTTTCTGGGATCGCAGCTACATTATTGGAAGAAGATCAAACTACATACGCTGCTTTAAAATTGCCCCTTAATGTTACCAATGTATGGAATCCAATATGCAACATTTCAAAGAAAAGCAAGCTGGCCGAAGTATTATGTACATAAATAAAAATAATAGTATGGGACGAAAGCACTATGGCACATTAGAGAGGTAATGAAGCATTAAATAGAACTCTACAGGGCATAATAATAATAATAATAATAGTATAATATACAGTAGTAATGAGATAAGTAATATACAATAGTAATGAGATAAGTACAGTAGGACTCCAATTATCCGAACTCCGACTATCCAAATCGCTGATTATCCGAAATTAAAACGGACGACAATTAGAACGGAAACGTACTGCGATTCGCAAAATAATGATTCTGTCTACGCGAGCTATTGTCCTTGGGGATGATATACTAATGAACAGTACTTTCTAAGTACGATTATATGTAAAAGTGCATCCTTTACATTTAATTAATGTTGATATTGATAATAAATTTGGATAATAAATGGTTTTTTCTCCTAATTTAAACATATACACAATATTTAATTAAAATGGACCCTTTTTTCGAAATAAATCCAATTATCCGAATTTTCAATTATCCGAATGGGGTTCGGTCCGAATAGATTCGGATAATTGGAGTTCTACTCATATAATAGTAATGAGATAAGTTATATAAGTTATAGATTTGTGTATAAATGAATGAATATTGTAATTGTCTGATTTCTACTACGTTGAAGAGAACGTCAGATGGGTATTGATACGGCATCCTTTTTATCGATATAATTACAAGAATTTTGACTTTACAATCTGTCCTTGTCATTAGTGACTAGACTAAGGCAGAACATGATACCGATCTGAAAGTATTTGTGAGTATGTTTAGCAGGATAGGCTCGGCACAAACGAGCCACCGGCCACAGCCACAAGTGGCTAGCGACAAGCAGATGACACGTTTTCATACATTTTGTAGGGACTCGCCGCTTATGCGTGGCCGGTGGCCACTACTCACACAGCAGTGTCCGCAACTCGCGACTTGTGTCTGACACAGGCCACAAAACACGGACACTGGCCACTGAGCGCCGCCCTGCCTCCCTCACTTTTCTGTCACTTCTCAAATTGTCATGTCTCATCTCTTCTCTTCTCACATCTCAGTCTATTGTGAGACTGCACGGTAGAGAGAGGGTTATAAATTAAGGCGGCCAGCGACCACTTGTCACGGCCAACGAGCAGCAGTAGCTGTTGACCGCCACCGCCACTTTTGCAGCAGTCGCTGTCGCGCGCCACCGCCACTTTTGCAGAAGTGGTGCGCTTCAACCACCGCTGGCTGTGGCCGGTGGCTCGTTTGCGCCAAGCCATTTCTGCGCCAAGTTACAAACTGCATAGAACACATTCACACTCTCCTCTATCCATGCAAAGGCTTCTTCAAAGTAGGTAGATAGGTTCCTACATAAGAATCAGTTTGGTTATAACAATCATACATTACAGCATGTGTAATAATTATTCCCTTTCTATCAAGGCGCATATCCAAGTTATCTAAATTGGTGTTTGCCAACCATTTTATAATTAGGGACCGGTGTAGGCCTGGAAAATATTTCTTAGGGGGTTATTTTTATTTGTGGAAAGGAGGGGAGGGGTGAATAAACAAATCACATATTATAGTTCCTTTTGGGAAAGTCAATTTGTATAAAAGATACATATGTACTAATATTTTTATGTGATGCTTTTCGGCGGTTACTTAGGTTCGCATGTGTGCATGAGTCGACATGTTTTATCAGAAGAGCTATTATTCCTAAGATCATCTTTATGAGGATTTTTGTCTTCAGGATAGATAAAAATGATTATTGTTGAGTCAATGCCGTAAAAATAATGACATTTCAGAATTCCAGCTATTTTTTTAATGCATCTTCTAAAAAAACATACTTCTGCAAGAGCCCAGAAGGAAATATTAAGGTCAGGTCATAAAGAAGGCAAAGTATATCTGCCATTTTGTAAGCTTAGGTGTCCTATACTAGATTAGTCATGCTTTAGCAGTAACTAATTTAATTCTCCAAGTTCGACAAGGCATTAAGATACGTCCTCTCTTCACTTTACTAGTAGATGCTGATGTAGAGTCCATACTCTCAAACAGCATCTTCAACAGCCTGGAGTTTTTCAAGCGGCGAACCGGAATTTGCGGACCGGCACCATTGGTTGGCGATCAATAACCTAGATATTGATTCCCAACTGTTGCTGGAACGGCACCCGGAAAATGAAGACAAAATGTTGGGATGCAGCAGAGTGAAGCTGCTGACTGCTGTCAACTTGGAGAAGCCTTCATCCAGCATTGACAGCTTTCAACTGTCTATATTATTTTATTTTTATAGCAAAAACAAACAAAAAAAATGCACACCGTCGTCACTTGCTAATTCCATATCCGCTTCCACTTCATTTCGAATCTCCTCATCATCTTGATTAGCCGTACCGATCAATTTTAATTTTTTCCTTTTGTATGCCTGCATCGCAATCGGAGCCAACTCTTGTAGCATTGTCAATTTACTCTGGCTTTCGTCTATTGGCGGACATCCATACATATTGCACTCCTGAAAATTAACAAATAATTGAAACATAAATAGCGATAGTTAACCCTTCAGGCCTCAGCCCCTCAGCCGATTGACAAGTTGCTGTCCCAAAAAAATTTTGTAAAAATTCGTAAAAAAATTGAATTACGACACTGTCGCACCAAAACATTAATTACTGCCAAACCACTGTACCCATAATTAAAATGAAACATATTAACATAATGAAACATAATAAAATAAAACAAATTAAATTAAAATAAAATTAAAACAGGGCAGTCACACTGAATCGTTTTGAGGCCGATATCGGCCAATCGGGGCCTGAGGGGTTAAGGCAGTTGCTACCTGTCATTTTTCACACAAAAAAATCCGGCAACTTAAATAAACTCTTTATTTGCACTTAAAAAGTATACAAAAAAGGCGAGCTTATTGCCACATGGCAATGTCTTACAGCTAACCTAAACATAGTGGTACATGCGCGCATTGTGAAAATAAAGATTATTACATAACATACAGACAAGTGGAAGAATTTAAGACTAATAGTGCCCGAGGAGAGGAAATTGGGGGAGGAACAGGAGAGAAAGGGAAGAACTAGTTACTTCTTAGAAAGGTAGTAATCCTTAAGGTGAGTCTTAAACGATGGTAAAGAAGGCGAGTTTCGTATATTTGCTGGGAGATCGTTCCAGAGTCTTGCACCAACTTACTAGCGATTGAAGAAAGCTACGTTATTAAAACTATGATAATGACGTAAATAACAAACAATGG
This sequence comes from Micropterix aruncella, assembly GCA_944548615.1. NCBI lineage: Eukaryota > Metazoa > Arthropoda > Insecta > Lepidoptera > Micropterigidae > Micropterix > Micropterix aruncella. The sequence goes on from OX155954.1 coordinate 30,754,904, forward strand.
TGCTCGCGTTTCGAATTTCAACCAGTTTGAATGGTTATTTTATACAAAAACTTAGAAATGGAAATCTTGATATTCTAGTACGATATATGATTGTTTAGTGACTTGTTATACACACAATGGCATTTTTAACACTATCAGTGACAGAATAATCGAAGCGCATGACAAGACAAATTATTTCTTCCTACAAAAGTCATATATCAGAGGGAGATGCATGATCGCCTGTCAGTCTTCCCCATCTTCCTTCTTTTTATTTTTCATATATGGCAGGATCTTATTTGGTCGTGAAATCAATGGTTTTAGATAATGTCGATAATACCGGTATCGATAAATATCGAATTCTGACAGGTAATGTTCTACTATTTCATTATAATTTATAAAATAAACGAAAAACAATAATAATGATCAAATTAAATTGTTAGTGACATTTCGATCGCAATGCCATTCCCCACCGATTCCATACAACGGCAGAATAATAAGAGAAAGCCCAAAAATAATCACCGATTTGATCGATACATCGATGAATAGAGGTGGTTGGTTAATTTATGGATTTTAGGGTTCTATGCTCCTAGAGCCTGGCCTTGAATGAGGAGATGCTGGGGGCTGTTCTAACATCTGTAATGATCTGAAAATCATCACATGATCGCTTAGCAGCTCTAAGCTAACCGGAAATAGATTAATCGAATTTTTAAAATTAAATTGTACTTAAAAAGATCATAGTGACATCTAGCGATTTAATTAGGAACTAAAACTGACAGATGAAGAATGTCAGTTGCTAAACTATAGAGCGCAGTGCCAGCGTCACATAAATAAAAGGGTTTGAGTAGTTTTTGAGAGTTAAGGACATCATTAGGGGTTTAAAAATAGACAATCAGGAATATTTGGCAAGAAATTAGCATATTTTGAGATTTTTACGAAAAATTGACGTAAAATTCAACAATTGACAAATAGACAATAGAAGCATGGTTTATGGTCAAAGTCGACCGATTGGGTTTTCAAAGAAATATAAAAGGGGTTCATTAAATAGTAGGAATTATGGGAGAATTTAATAGCAATATTGATAAAGTCATTTAAAGAACATTTGATTTATTATTAAGAGAAATTGGAAAACATAATCGATATCGATGCAGGAGAGCAGAATCGATGAAGTCCAAAGAAATTATCACAATATTTGAGAGTCAAAATAAAATTTAATTGTTAAAATGAGGAAAATTAGAAACACTTAATTAAAATAGAGGAATTATTAGATAAAAATACTATCAATAAATAAAAATTGAAATAAAATAGTTGTATTATTTCGCTTTCAAAAGCGAAAGCGGAAACGACGCGCAAGAAAGGCGGCAAGATCAAGTCAAAGTATGATGATTTCCCGCCGAATATGAAACATCAATTTCTCATAATACGTAAAATAAATACTTAAAATCATATGTAGAAGTAGAAGCACGAATTATCATTAAGAAATTCGCTTGTTAGCAATGTAGCAGAGCGTTATTTAACGAAAAAATTGATAAATCAGATCGTTAATGACTGATTAGTCAATAGTTATGGGCTAAATTATTAAAAAAAGGTCACATCGATAGGGGTGTTATATAAGGGATGGACGTGTTGCTTCCGGCATCCATTAAGAAATTTTAGTTGCACGCACTAAAGCTGCGAAAGTTTGGGAAAGAAAAAAATGCTTTATCGCACTCGTCATTGAGGCGCTTTTTACAAGGACACTAAAAAATGAACAAATAATAGAAAATCCAGTGCTAAAAATGTGAATCGAGAGAGCTACGCGAGTTGGCATGTAAAAATCCAACATTTCAAATAAAATAGAAGTACGAGATCTCGTCGTGTTGCAATACAAAATTATAGCAAAGATGGCGGACGAGTCAAAGTGAAGACGTCAGATTAATATATCACAACATTGCGAACGTTCTTCGGAGGTGTATAACATAGCGTCGAAATAAGGGAAAAACATTGATGAGAATGCAGTAACGGCTTGGAATTGCAGTACGATAGCGAAGCGGTTGGGGTTTCTAAACAGACATTCGTCGTGTTGAGGGCAGATTTCTCGGAAGGCGACACACACCGAAGAGATTGACATTAGTTATAAGTGCATAATTGTGAATGCAGCTGTAAATACGGGGAAGTATAGCCGAGAGTCATTGTCGGCAAAGATGTACTAAAAATATGTAAGTTTATTTTTGCCGAAGCTGGCGTTATTTAATTATTTAGGCCGAAGCTAGCAACCAATATTATCATTGTTGTATATTTTTTGGGGTTATAAATATTCGAGTTTTTGTGGGGTTGTTGAAATTATTAGAAATGTTAAGTAGTTGTAACGTAAAAGCGTGATTTCTACATATTTGCACGTTAACTAAAAATGAGGCATTTAACATCGATTGACACGAAGGGTCGTTGATAATTCTACGAGATAACCTCTAGTCAGACTCTTATTAATTTGGAAGAGAGATAGCCTTTGCTTACTCCATTAAATTTGACACAAGCCATTTATATAATGTGCTCACGGATTGGGAACTTAATTAAGGACACATTCGAATTATACTGAATGTTAGAATAAAATTAAAGATAAGGAAAATTGTAGATTATATTAAGGTTTTTTTGTTTTGACTGATCGATGGGGTTTCACGGATAACGGGGAGGGAATAGTATTAATAGAAATAATAGAACGAAAACCATATGGACATTCAGTGGACTGGATGATAGCCAGGTCGTAGTTTATATCGGGCATTAGCGACTGCGGTCATTTAAATTCATTATATCACTGGAACGCCATCGACTAGTTGACAGTATGTTAGGTTATAAGTAATTTTATTGTTGTATGTAAACATTACGATTCATGTTTCAATATAAATTGACATCGAACATATTTAAATAAATAAAGGATTAGAATCTAATTGTCGAATTTCACGGCGGAGATTTGAACTCATGCATTATCATTATTAATATAATTTTTATTAACAATCGACTGAACGCAGCCATTGTTGTCATCGACAAATAATCGATCGAAAATAACTCAAAGAATAAATTGTAAATATTTTGTGGTGAATTAGGCGCTCATTATTATAAATATAATTCACAATAATAGTACTTAAACTAAAATAGAAGAAATTATAATTTTAATTGTTTAATATATGCATTTGGTTTAATATATGGATTATTAATTGGAGAAGATTTGTTTCATTGAGGAAGTAATACAAAGAGGGAAATTATTAGGCAAGGTATTGGAAGCCTATCCCTCTTGAAGGTAATATTATCACTATCGCTGATATGGTAGTGAAGAAAGTGAGTAAAAGTATAGCTTACACATCATTTGGTGAATATCAGTTTTTTAACTGAGTGCATCCTCCTCCAATATTATTTTTGAATCTATCAACACCCCCCCCCCCCCCCCCAGTGTATTTCTCTGTAACAAGCACTATTGATGATATAAACTATTACAATTATTATTTAGGGGTTGTCCATTAATCTTGTGATCTTGTGATCCTTATGGAGTAGCGGAGGTATGAAAACTTACATCTTTATATCGAGAACTAGCTGGTACGTTGAAGCCAGGGAAATCAAAAATTTTCTTGATGTCAAACTTATCTTTAGAGCCAATGTCACATATCTCGCCGTCCTCATCTTCAGGATCCGCAATTTCCTTTCCCTGAAAAATCCAATTTACAAAGTATTGTACAGCAGTCAAAAAGCACCTGGAAAATGAGCTAATTATTCTGATTTCGATTTCCGAGTCTGATTATTCTGCTGAAGTTAATATCGAAGGTCGAAAGGCAAAGTGACTAACGATCCTTCGAAAAGACTTTAGAACCGAGCCATTTAAAATTTGTATTTCTCGAGAGAAAAAATCATAACAATTTAGTTACCCAACCAATTTGAGAGTGGATTGCTTGGGTAAAACATATTCTATTGCCCTGTTATCTTCTTTACAGAACCTTACTATATCCTTAAATGGATTGACAAACATAGCTAGTTGGTCAAATGATAAATTTTCTCCTTCAGGTAAAAGAGTTAATAAACAATAAATTAATTTTGAAAATATATCTGAGTGACTTGAGCACTTTATCAAGAAATATTATAGGAGGGTACCGGTTTCATTCACCATATGAGTCATATTATGATTGGTTCTCATAATCATAATCATAATCATCATAATCATAATTAATTTTTCAAAAAAGACTAGATATCTACAAGCATAGGTAGATACCTAATCTGGTGAAATCGTCAAGAAAAAATACATATTAGATAAATTACATATTAGTTAAATTTCAAAATGAAAAACCATAGTAGAAATATAAATAGTGACAATAGTGTCAAATTAAAAGACATAACAAAATAAAATAAAAATAATCGCATAAAAAAAATAATAAAAAAACAAAACAAAAAAATATATAAAAAGAGATGTTAAATGATTCACTAATTAAATTCCAACATAATTTGGAAATAGTACCGTTTCAATAGTCAACTTAACAACTAAAACGCCTGAAGCGTATATTATAAAAATCCTATCATATCCTATCTAAAATAGCATTTCATGCCCTAAACATTTTAAATCTAATATACAAATACTATTAATCTAATTACTAATGTGATTTTTTAATGATACATACTGGAAATTGAACATGTTTGTCAAATATTTGGAGAAAGTCTAATCTTACACGTCGTAATGTGCGCCTTGATCAATATTTCAGGTTTTTACAGGGCAAGGAAGAATGACTTACAAGCATCTCAAATGCTATGGCTTCGAAGGGGGAGTGAATGGGTGGTAAGGTGAACGCTCACATGTAGCAAGAGAGCTGTCCTAAACCTACCACAGCCGTTCGTTAGTCCGGAATGCACGGTTCACCCCCAGAAGTGTAAAAATAGTATATAATGGGCCCGACTTCGGTCGGTGAATTCCATGGCAGCTCCGTTTGTATTTTATTTTATTTATTCCTTATATTATTCTGAAGCAGGACGAAAGATTACACATGCAAGGTACTGTTTTTAGGCTGTATGACATGACATCATAAGAGCCATGAGAATACTATATAATTGTCTATAAGCTAAAGTTAATCAGCAATGAAAATGCTAAATGTTCAATAAGCAAATTGGCGATTCGTAAGCTAACTTAAGACTGAAAATACGAAAAATGTGTCCTTTCTGGCTTTTATTACCAAAATATTTATAAAAATGGTTTGTTTGAAAAACTTCATGCACACACAATAGTGTACAACATGGTGTGCCTATTGCCAAGTGGCAATATCTTACGACCATACCGCCACGGTTTAATGTTTTTATAATACATAAATGTTCTTTGCAGGCAAATTAATACATAAAAAGTGTATTTTTTATAAAGTAGTGGTCATAACAAATGAGTACAATTACATAATAAACATAATGAAGAAAATCAAACAGAAATTTATACCATGTCAACTAAATATTGAAAGGAGAAATATAACATAATATAAGGACAATCTAGAAGTCAAATGGGGAGGGGGGGGGGGGTTGTATCATATGTTAAGAGCCGTATTACAAAATAGCGTAGGTATTCTTTTAAAATGAGTTGAAAAAAGAATGCATTTTTTTTTGGATGTAACTATAAAAGATAGGATAAATAAATAAATAAATAAATAAATAACTATTCAACCCTGGGAGAAAACCGCGGCACTGAGCGCTCTTCTCTTGCGCAAGCAAATATATACACAATTTCTAATTGTTTTTTGCAGTGTTTTCTCCTTTCTAATGACAATAATTTATATTATGTCGTATTGCTAAAAGAGTGAACTTTAATATAGTATAAGTATTATATAAGAATCTTATTTTATTTCTGAGAAAATTAGAATGATACAGGAAGATTTTTTTTTAATTTTGTGTAATTGTAAGTAATGTATACCTTGGATATGTGGTCAAAAAACGAAAAAATAAAGCCGTAGTGTACATCAAGAATACATGACGGACATAAAAAAAAATAGGATACGGTTTTCGTTGTAGTGATATTACTGTATTAAGGAGCTCAAAGTTTGCCTTCCGAGCGTTTTACGAATAACGACTTTCGGAAAATGGGCTGAATAAGTAAATAATATTCGTTACATCTAAAATTAAAGGCCGCTATGGTCAACATCAAGAAATGGTCCAGGTAATTCAGTAATTAAAGTTTGTAGAAATCTCTTTATTTCTTGGAATTAGAACGCCAAAAATCCACTTTTCTTGCCTTTCTGGAAAAAATATGTGATAGGGCTCTTAAGTAAATGTCTCAATAGATTTTTTAAACCTGATCAGATTTTCAAATTGTCTCAGGGGTAAAGGCACAGAGTTCTATATTCGGGCCGCCTGCACTGCAAATGACTTGGACATAAAAGATGATGAATGCTAAGGTATAGCTAGTGGGATGGCCATGGGATGAAAGCGGAGAGAAGAGATTATGCAAATTTAAAGGCATGTTTCAATGAAGTACACGAAAGAGTGGATGAGAATGTGTAAATGCTGACATCGTCTAATGGGGAGCTACTCCATTTGCCTATAAAGTTCGATATGTCATCAATCTTCTTCAGGGAATAAACAATTGGAATATACGTGTTTAGAATCCTTTCCATTTTATTGAGTAGCACCTCATTCGCATCTAGGTAAGCCACATCAGTGTAGTAAATTCTTGGTAAGATAAAAGATTGTTTAATTTAAATTGACTAAAAAAGCCAAAACTGTGCTCCGATGGCTCCGAAACATGGCTGATTAGACGTAGAAATAAGAATAAGAATAATTTTCCGATTCCCGCGGTATATATAACTCATTTTAGAACAAAATTACTCATTAGTCACTTTGAGTTTTAACCATTGATATAAAAAATAATATCTTACAAGTGAATCGAAGAGCGTCATCCCTGAGTGCTCAATCCTAGCAGCTTCAATCCAGCCTGGTGGATACCCGAGTAGCCGCATCCTGTAGATATGTAATGGGAGTTGAGTTTTCTTCAAGGTCAGAGCGTTTCTCAATTTTCTGCTGATTCTTCCGGGTATCAGGTGGCCGAAACGTTGCTCATCTTCCGTGTGGTAACGCCTTGAAGAATAAAAAAAATTCTTTTAGTAAGACGGTAGCTTGGTTTTTGATATACCTCGGAAAATAAAAGAACGACGATACAGAACGAAAACCAATCTGCAGAATCTCCAAGAAAGTAAAACTTAAGTACTTAAGTATAGGAGGAATAGGGTATTAGAATGTTTTCTAAATTTATTTGGGAATTTTGTAGCAAGTGCAGCCTCTGTTAAATTGCTACATACCCCATTTTATCCCTGCCGGTCTCTTTTCTTTTCTGATTGATTCGGTTGTAGTCTTTTATGAGTGTGCAATCCTTGAATGTATGTAAACCGTCGCAGTTGAAGCAAATCGGTCCTTTCCGCTTCGGCGCCCGCGTGTCTTGCGCTTGGCCGTCTTTTAAAATTCCAAATTTCTGAAAATAATTCATAAAAACAGACTTGTAGGATTCTACTTAACTATGTCAAACGACCTGAATTCCCGAGGCAGACGCCTACGACTGCGTTGGTTTTTGACATCATATTGAAGTCATTCCCTGCGATATTGGACCTTTTACGCAGGCATGATGTCGAAATGAAATCACTTCGCAGGTGTGCTGCGTTTTCACCTATGTCCCGCTAGCTCATGAATACACCACAATATCTGAATCACTTCTGCTTAGTATTGGGAGAAACACTCAGAGAAGAACAATCAGGATTACAATGAACGAAACCTGCATAATCAAAGATCAGGATGTAGAATGGTAAAGTCATCTCTCCTCTTCATTAACTTGAAAAAGATTTGAGATATTTTAAGAATATGTAGCTATGATTTTATGATTACTATGATTTATGATCGTATTTATACCGCCGTATAAAATCGAACGCAGATGTGGGACAGATTACATTGTACAAACAAAGCACTCAAGACGTTTAAAATGTTCAGTAAGAAAAATCTAAAATTTGCGAACATATCTTGGATAGCGGAACGAATATTGGGTGCAGTTTCAAAATCCTATTATACTATCCAAAGAACAATTCCGTTCCCCCACATGATGCGGGAAGCCAAAGAAAATTGAAGAACCCCAAATTTTAATTACAAAGGCTGCAAACTCTACTAAGTGGAACCGTCTTCTAAAAATATACACGCCAGTCGCACCCGGAACGCCGGGGTGAACAAGGAATGAGCCATCACTAATGTAAACATCAACAATATAAGACATGCAGATGATAACGCCATGCATGTGCTAATTGTCAGCAGAGTGGAAGAATTCCAGCTCCTGACTGAAAATGCTACAAGAGTATATGACGAATATGTGTGGAAGCTGCACACCACAAAGAACAAGTACATGGTAGTAAGTAAAGTACCCGTAAACAAACCTGCAGTTACATGTTATGGAATTCGACTAGAGAAGACTGGCAACATTATTTGTATTTATCTGTGCTGCAATTTAAAAAGATGAGATAAAATCCGCATTAAAAAATTCGTGCATTCTCTAAGATGAAAAAGGTATTTTGCGGAAGAAGCATCAATCTATGTACACCTGAAAATTAGACCTCAACATGCTACTTATCCTCAATATTATTATTTAAGACGGAATCCTGGACACTTACAGCAACGCTGTTAAGAAAGCTTGAGTCCTTCGAAATGTCGGCCTAGTAGAAGATAGGGTTGATAGCCAGGAATGAAGATGTCTTATATAGCGTTTGAGCAAGAAAATAGGAATAAGGAGGACAATGAAGACCCGCAAAGTCAAATAGATACAGATAATTCGAGTACAAATAGATACAGATAATTCGAAATATTTACATTACTATACGCAGGCACATCTACGCTGTATGTATCCGCCGGATCTGTGTCAATTATAAACATGTTGCTTTCTGGCTCAGGCGAAGGAATGTCACTTATCTCCTCAACGATTGTTTTTTCAATGAGTTTTTCTTCAACGACTTTCTTTTCAACAATTTTCTCTTTAACAATTTTCGCTTCAACGATTTTCTCTTCGACAATTTCCTCGTCCGACCAAATATTAAGCTCCACATCGGACATACCGTCGCTTGGTTTCTCATTTTTAGATCGCATCAGCTTTCTAACGTACTCTCTGATGCGCGATTTGTAACATTTAGCAGTCCTGGCATCGCGAAACCGTATGGAAAACAGCGGAGCTTTTTGAACAGGTGTATCATTCACATCCATAGCAGTTACAATCTTCTCATTCTCAACTGTATCGTTAATTTCATGAGCAGTCACATCGCCATCGTCGGACACAATGATAGACTCATCACACAAATTAATCACTTCAGAGTCGTTCACCCTCTTCTGAACTTTCAAATCTTTCGTAGGTTCCCCGGCGACGGCTGCGCGGGGGTTTTTCTTGCGCTTTTTTCCCTTCTTTTTCTTTTTCGCCGGCGTGATCGCCTGCTCCTTAGCCTCGCCATGATCGCTGGACACCACATCTTCATTCTCCAGCTCGTAGATCATCGTATCTAGCACTTTTTTCCTTTGGCGTATCATACTACAAAAAAACCAAAGGACACAAAGCAATATTAAATATTTTTTTTATAAAACAGAAAAATGAACGAAAACGCTGTCACAAACTTCTTCTTTTGACAGAAACCAAAGACAACAGACAGCAACCACAGGCCACAGCAACAATGTGTTGCCAATTGGTGTTGCCACTTGCCAGGAAAATTGGGGGCCCATCAAACTTGCAGAAGGCAAATTTGCAGACGGCAATCTTGTAGACGGCATTCTTGCAGGCGGCAGTTTTGCAGAAGGCAATCTTGCAGAAGGCAGTTTTGCAAATGTCAAAATGACCTAACCTAACCTAACAGAAAAACTTAAAACATTTTTTTTAATGTTTAGTTTGATGTATAAAAGTCATCCACGACAAGGATGCCGGTAATTAATGTCACTTCGATTTTAGGGAAAGAAAAACCTAACCTAACCTAACCTAACAGAAAAACTTAAACTGTACTGAAGGTTGCCGCCTGCAAGGTTGCTTCCTGCAAGGTTGCCTCCTGCAAATCTGCCCTCAACAAATTTGGACCTGTCAAAAGTGACATTTGTGCAAAATTGCCGCATGCAAAACTGGCGCCCCCCGAAAATTGGTGGTATCTTTTAATGGAAATACCCACAGACTTAATGAAATACCGTCCAAACTAATGGCTACAGCATATTAGGCGAGGCCGTTTGATTGAAAATGATACAAAGGCAACAGCCGCATACCCATTTCTTCATATAAACTACTATTTCATATAAGTACATAAACTTTCATAGGGCGTTTACACTCTCGCGCGAGGCGCGAGGCGAGACGCAAAACAAATCAGTAAACAAATGGAACAGATGCAAAGCTTCTAACGAGCGTACAAAATGTTTACCTACTTGCTAGAAGCTTTGCCTCTGTTCCGTTTGTTTACGACATGGTTTTGCGTCTCGCCTCGCGCCTCGCGCGAGAGTGTAAACGCCCCAATAAAATGAATACTGGGTCGGAAAATGTTGTTCTAAACAACCTGATCACTGATCAGTGGTTATTTATTTGAGGTTATGTTTTCTGAGCGGAGCCTAACTATGATCTCGTTTGTGTAGTAGAAACTTAAAAGTAAAGGAATAATCTAAATATTGCAAAGATGTCCGTGATTTCCGGCAGTGTATATCGTCGTGCGTCTATCGGGCTAAAAATTGTTCATCAGGATGTTAAAGTGCCGCTGCGCCCATTCTTCGCTACTCGGCGGATGTTCGTGAGTTTACCAGAGGTTTATTGTATGTAATCTCATTTTGAAGTCCTATTGATTAAATTAGCTGCGTCTACAATGTAAACTTTTGCATTTTTTCAGCCGAGGACAAAGACCCCAGGCCATACTTCTTTTCGCCCAACGTTCAGAAGCTGTTGAAGCATATAACGAGACCTGATTATCCGAAAATATTTAGGAGGAGAGTAAATAAAGGCGACGAGAGACTCAGCACTCCAAAGTATAAGTTTATGACTGCTGAAGAATTGGAAATAGCGCTTCTATCAGCATCTAAAAGAGGAGAGAAACTCTTGGCCATGCCGCCGGTTTTAAAAGTAGGTTTATTATTTTAATTTTGGAATATAATATTTATTATAATAACTTTTCTCAAAAAAAAAACTACTAGGTTGGATGGAACTATTTCAGTATAGGAATCTTTCTCAAAAATCAAAAAAATAAAGACTACTAGATTCGATCATTCTAATGCTACATGTGATAGAAAAAAGCTTCAGACGTGAAGCTTCGGACGCGAAGCTTCACGTCTTCGGGACAACAGAAAACAAATTTACATACAAAAAAAAAGTTTTTTAAACTCAGTTTTTAGGATTGTTTTTAAAATAAACTAATCTATCTACCGCCAAATAGGTGTTTATGTATTATTAAAAAAAAAACTATCAACCTACCGAAATGTATGGGTTTGACGCTTCTTTGAATGCCTATATCTCGCTTATTTATTGAGACCGAATAAAGATTATTGCAGACTCCGAATCAGCGTGGTGAATATAGTCGGGTGACGTTGAAAAATCAACAGTCTAGAAGAGGTTCCTATACTGCAATAATACCGATTGAATCATTGCAATGCTGTGATAGAAAAAAGCCTCGGACGCGCTATTATTCACAACAAAAAAAAGTTAAAAAAAAAACATTTTTTACTCTGTTTCTAAGATTGTTTTATAAAAAACTTAACCTACCGCCATATAGGTGTTTATGCATTATTTAAAAAAAAAAAAACACTAAAAACCTACCAAAATGTATAGGTTTGACGCTTCTTTGAATGCCTATATTTTGCTTATTTATTTAGGCCGAATAAAAATTATTTTAGATTCATAATCAGCTTGGTGAATATAGTCGGGTGACGTTAAAAAATTTATAATCTATAACAGGCTCCTATAATGCATTAATACCATAATGCGAATCTACTAGCTGTACCCGGTTACGCGTTGCTATGGCTCAGTATAAAAGCTTGTTTTCACCTTTCACAGGTGTAACATCCATATAAAAGTATATATAAACATGCATGTTCGAATGCAACATTACCAAAATTTCAAAGCAATTGGTTAAGAACTTTCGGAGATTTAATATTTTGAACAAACGAACATTTACGTATTTGTTTATATAGATAGAAGAGATTAATTATTAAAATTTGTTTACAGGTCAGAAGCGAGGTGGATTCTATTATTTCTAAAGATCCAGCACTAACAGATCACAGCACTGCTATGTACGTCTTCACCGATATCACATTTGGTATTCCTGACAGCGAAAGATTGATTACAGTAAGGTGAGATCTGTCTCAAATACGTCCTTGTGGGGATAAAGGAGAATGATACAGGGTGTTCAGTAAGATTTTTTTGCAATACAGAGGTGGGGGGAGAGGGCATCTCGTTTGAAGAACAGATGTGATTTTTTTTGTAGAAATGCACCCAACAGTGCGCATCATAATATGTACTTTCAATATAGAGGCTTATTTTACTAGTCCGGTGTAACTTTGCAAGGCTACATACTATATCTGTTATCCTGGAAAATGTGAATTTATTAAAAAAGTGAATTTATTAAAAAAGTAAAAAAGTTGACAAATCGATTTTGCCAATCGTATCAGTCTCGTCTTATGCCTTCTGTTTCCACCGAAGAAAATGTGAGGGACGCCATGTCAGAAGTTTGGGCATCAACTGGACGATGATAAAATAGGGGGATAGTCTATAGGACAGCTACCCGCACTAGTTCTAATTTTAGGGCCCCTGTGACTTACCCCTACGTTTTGGCCACACATCCACGCATCCCATATATCCTGCAACGAGCTCACCTGGGCAGACCACTTGCAGAATCCATACACTGACGGAAGCCATACACTAGCATTCCGGCTACTATTAGGAGCCCATTCCGGAGTGCATTCCGTTAGCATCGTGGATTCTTTGTCTTTGCATCGTGGATTCTGCAACTGGTCTCACCTGGGAGACCAGTTGAAGAATCTACGAAGTACGGAAGCCATACACTAGCATTCCGGCTACTATTAGGAGCCGATTCCGGAGTGCATTCCATTAGCAAAGAGCGGATCCGGAAGCTACTTTGAATTTTAACCTGAAGAATATTACACCGATTAGCCATTCCATTGGGAGGAGTCAGCTCGCGCGTTTGGCTACAGCGCACCGACGCGTAACCCCACTTCTCCGAGCCAGTCAGTAGAATCTCCCGGAACGAGCCATCGCCCCCTCCGAGCCGCCTGCCTCGGCTCCGCCTGCACCTGCATAGTCGCTCATTCTGGGCGACGTCTGCTTCTTATGTGAGTCCACTCCTTTGCAGTAGACGGGGAATCTGTCACTCCGATTATTTTCAGTTTGTCCGGGCGGGCACAGAATTAATCCCCATTGATAATAACAGAGGTCCACTAATTAGCAAATCTATATTTTGATGTCTTGGGATATTTCAAAAAAAGGAATGCGGAGCGGTCAGTATAATTTGGGAGGAAGCAGATTTCTTCCAGGTCGAGTGGGGTTCGGAACCTGGATGCGCCCGGAACGATCCGTCACTACCGCACGCATCGGCCGTAATGGCCTTATATGTGGCCATTATTTTCTCTCTTACGGTCGAAGTCGGGCATGTACGTATTACCAGCTCGACCGACCCGTGTCCTTTTCCGCAACCCCTGCAAACGGGGTCGTCGACTGTCCCTGGTGTGTGAATTTAATTGTTAAATCGGCAGGGCCCAGTAAGTCATGAGCGACATAAATCTGTTCTTGACAACTATAATCCTCTAAAATTGTTGCCCGCCCCCAAATCCCCCTGGAAAGAAGTAAACCTCCATTTGAATTTGTCACGAGCCGCTACTTCCTCGATTCTAAGCCAGGATTATGCTGTCCAATTTAGTGGATTCATCTAAATGATTCAAATATATCCGAAACACATATAGCATTAATGATCAGTACAGTGTGGGAGTGATTTTCTGAACATTTTAACCCCATATCTGCCAGTTCATCTCATTGCCATAATATTATTTTAAATCACCACCATTTATTTATTTTTATTTACAGGGAAACTGATGGTACTCTTAGACACGCTGAGCATGATACCAGACAGAAGATGAATCAGGTTAGTTTTACCACCTGCAAACACAGTTCAAAACAAAAAATATCTTGAAATTATTACAATATGAAGCTTTCAAATTCCTAGCGTTTTGGTAAAGTTGCAAATAACGAAAACAGTGAAATACCTATTGGTTTTTTTACAATAATGGCTCCAGATTAATTCTATGGCATATCAAAAGTCATAGAAACTCAAAAGTTGAAAGAATAGGAGAGACAATTTTACCAGGATAAAAATGAAATACCACTCGAAGACCACCGCAGTTTGACATTATAAATGTGATTAAAACGAATTTACCACTTGAAGTTTTTAGTACCCAACATTTCAGCGATGTTGCAAATGCTGTTGTCCAGGGAAGACATTCTTCTACCCTGGACAAAAGTCACTGAAATGTCGGGTGCTACGAACTTAATGTGGTAAATTCGTTTTTATCCTATTTATAAAACAGCACTCGCGTAAGAAAAGTTCCAAGGTACTAAAATTAAGCGGGAACCACCTACGCATCAAACAGGACTCCTCACAGGCCACTGCGTTATAGCATCTACATCGGACGGGACTACCTAAAACCATTACCATGTGCAGATTTGCTTCAAAGTAGCCGGACACATAGCTCCATGTTCTGTGTGAGTGTGGACCGCTAATGCAATCATTGTAGCCGATGCTTGGAAAGACAAGTTGGAACCCGAGTGAAATCGACGAAATAATTTCCTCAAATATGTATTCCCTGGAATTTGTAGAAAGCATAGGAGAGGGTATTGAACTGTAAGCTCAAAAGATCCACAAAGGTCGCAGTGCACCTGTCTATTGATTGACAGAGCCAAGTCGTCGGATCGATGATGGAGACTGCAATGCATCGTCTACACTCTTTGATCCCAGACAACAATGCACTAATCTAAAAGAGAAGAAAGGGCTAATCTGTTTCTTTATTATTATTATTTATTCTAGACAGGAAGCTTTGCCGACACGTCCAGATCAGACGTTGTAGAGCTAGTCATAAACAATGTTAACAAGTTATTAGGTACAAATCGAGTCTGTTTTTAAATTTATTGACAGCTCTTGCTGTCAATAAATTTATCACTTCAAATGGTAGTTTATTATCCTCCACACTATTTTGCACTTGGAGGTGTCAACTACAACGGGTGAAACCGTCACCTCAGGGAGTTTTAACTATATTTGATCATTCAGTCTCCCGTGAGGTGAGCGCAGAAGACTTAGGACGAAACAGTCCACTGTCTAATTACTCCATTTACCCGTAAAAGACCAACGCCTTACTGCGAGTAACCGGGTGTGCAAACAGCGGGCCGACACTCGCTCCCTTACTTCCAGTTACGGCCAGATTTTTCCAGTCTGCCGACTGATTATTGGTTGGAATCGCTTACGCGATCTTCTCTCTTATGTAGTAGTGATTTAGTTTCTACTGAATTTATCGCGGACCACGGCGTTCTTAGCCCGGCTGTTCACCCGGTATCGGGTAGCCGATTTGTCGTTTCAAGAGTGCTTGCCGTAAGGTTAACAACCACCCCCGCTCTATAGGAAACAAAGCCGTTTCCAGACTCCTCCAGTTATCAGTCGAAATGCAGTCGATTGGCTGATGCCGCATGGTGCTCAAACTGTCCAGGAGTCCTGAAGGGCGATTCCCAGAGGAACTGCCCGCAGGCAAAGAGCCCTACCCGGGCTCGCACTTCTGCCACTTCTGCGTGGAGGCTACCGGATGGGTTGGACCGACCCTAATAGATAGGTCATAATGGCCCAACTGCATTGAACCCATTAGCTCCCAAATTTTGCAGAATGTTTTTAGGAGGAATATATTTTAATTTTTGCTAGGACCTTGAAAATTTGTGTTGACGTTTTCTTTAGCCCAGGTAGGTACATCGTAATAATTTGTGACAATTTTATATATCTCAATTAGATTCCCTCTTTGTCTTCTTTGTTTAAGAGTATTCAGTCCGAGTACAAATGACTTAAATTTCATATGCAAGTAGCATTCATTAAAATTTACGAATAGAAATTTGCAAATCATTCCTCATACTTATGCAATCATTTCTCTCTATTAAACAGTAAAGTTCCTTTCATTATAATTATAAAATAATTGAGGGCATGAAAACTTTCGTACAATAAAATAAGCATATATACTCTTTCTTATAATTTCAGATTTATTTCCCGAGGTTTGGCCGCAAATTACGAACACCTATGATGTTTACCGACATGGAACTCCTGAGGGATCTCCTAGAAAAGCACGAGTACGAATTTATCCTCGATCGTGCGTGCCTGCAATTCGAGCCGGACGATGAGAAATATCAGCGCACGACCAGCCAGACGTACCAACACTGTAACAACATGAAGCAATTTGAAGTGCTACGCTCGACAAGGCACTTTGGCCCGATGGCGTTCTATCTCGCTTGGCACAACCACATTGACAATCTAATGCTGGATATCATACAAACCGGTGCCGCCGAGGAAGCAGTCAGCTTGATCAAGCTAGTTACCACGCTGCATCCCGATAAGATTACATCGGATACGGCCAATCAGCTCAGCGCAAAGGTTCTGGCGCGGATGAAGAGATCCTTGATAATCGATAAGCAAGCGAGCGTGCTCGACCTCGCCTTGGAAGAAAGTTGTTTGAAATGCGCCGAAGATTTTATAAAGAAATACGCTACGAATCAAGGTACACTAGAATTGGCTTTGCAGACGGCGAGAGAATCGCTCAGCCAGAAGAAAGAATTGCAGAAGGGATTAGAAGTAGCCCATGGCAAAGCGTAGAATGTATTATTATAGTATCGTAATAAAATGTTTTCAACAGACTTGTTATTCGATTTACTGTAGAAATGATAATGCCATTTTTTCCCAAAAAAAAGTATAATTTATAACATATTTAAAATGAGATTAATTGTAAATTTTCATAAAAAGGTAACAATCCACTTGTATAATATATAAAGTACGTTTAGATAATCATAGGCCAATGTATTTATATGAAGTGCGGCCGTTTTGAGGATTTGCATGTTGTCTAATTTTATTCACAAAGTAATTCAACGAACATTTCAGATCTTCAAATTGTTTTCAATCTGGAAACTAGAGAGCGTTAGGACTAAAGTGGAGATAGAAATTTATCACTAGCCACACTTCTATTATGTCAAGGTGGGTATCAATTAGGCTCGCGAACCAATTCTGCCCCATGTATTTGCAACTGCCCAAATGGAGACGGTGCGCGCATCAAGTGAAGAATAACGAGTGCTCTGCAGCTTTCATTTGAACATTGAGCGAACATGTCATCGCCAAAATGTATTTTTTATATTTCTCATCCCTCGGAGCCCACAGCACTGTCAGTGTACGTTAATTGCGATTGACGATAACGATTGATTCGTTTAATCGTCAATCGGCGACTAACGATTGATTAGTTTCAATCGTCAATCGGCGACTAATGATTGATTAGTTTCAATCGTTAGTCGCGATTGACGATTAGATGTCTGCGATTGATTTTCTCCACTTCAGTTTTTGCGTTTTATCGACGGTCGTTGCGTAAACGCGACCGTGAACTGCGCGATTTCTCCTCGGCCCACTCCATAGCGATGGATCCGCGTTTACTGAACGCTGAACGAGATGCACGAGACGTATCCACTAATGTCCCACTACGCTCGTGTCCACGAACACAGAGCGCATCACTTTGTGTCCGCGCATTTACCGCTATCGCTCGGAGCGCTCGCTGCAGAGTGTGCAACGTTGCACGCTCCAGGAGCGCGAACGTATCCACTGCTGGAACAGTTGCAGGTCGAGCGGTTGCAAAGCAGGGTCGGTGCGCGAACCTAATGGATATCCGCCTTCAGATATTTAAGTAGAATTAACTTGCGTCATTTTTTATCGGTGGTCATTTCGTCGATTTAATACTTAAATTGTCCGCATAACGTCTGTTTTAAATATTACTTAATGCAGTTCCAGTCGTCGAATAAAATTAAATAAGTAGTAATATAAACTAAGGGATCACAATGACGAGAATGTATATACGAACAGCGGTACGTTAGATTTAAAACCCCGGGGTGTGGGATTTTATAATATACACTAAAAATCACAAATCGGAACGAACAAACGGACGTCGCGTAATAAAAACACCCTTCCCTCGGAAGACAAAACGATTAAGTACACTATTCGACGATAACGGTCGGATCGTCAAACGACGTGCGATTGGTCCAGCAGACTCATTTTATTCATGCGACCTTCCTGGTCGCCGTGTTCGATCTGCTCTTTCAACAATTCCAATTCCCTGATTCCGGAGACGGTGACCTCGTACTTGTGAGTCACGAGAGAGCGGTAGAAGTGGATGGCGAAAGCCAGAAACACGACGAGCACGGGCACGAGCACGACGCAGGCCGACCAGGCGGCCATCTGGCTCAGGTCGTAGAACTTGACCCAGCACAGGATGGCGATCTCCACCAGGAACAGGATGAGGCCCAGCAGCGTGGAGAAGGCCCAGGCCGTCTCGATGTACCAGTGCAGGCGCTCGTGCGGCGACTCGTGCACGAGCGAGATGCTGTGCAGGTTGCAGACGGCGTCGATGTTGGGCAGGATGCAGGTGCTGATCATGAGCGCCAGCATGTGCACGGCCACCAGCAGCGTGGTGCAGACGGCGAAGGCCACCAGCATGCCGTCCGGCACCTTGGAGTCCGAGTTCAGCTGCACCTCCACCATGGCCACCTGCAATCGCAAAACCTGAGCGCTAGATTCTCAAATCGAAGCGAGCGACGTCGCAAGACGTAAAGGCTACGGCCGAGGTCGAATACGCACAGGGTTAAAGTGGGATAATTGCCCCGGAAGCCGTCGTCGAACGTTATTTTTACACAGGCGACGAGTGCGTTCTCGCCGCTCGAACGCTAGAGGGGCAGAGGATTGTACTTTGCTCGCGAATATTAGCCATGACCGTACCGCCTTTGCGAGTCTCAATTTTGAAGTATGCAGCGTCTATCCTTCCGAGGCGACTGTCCCGCTTTTACCCTATGGCCACAGCGAGTGCGTCTACTGTTCTAACTCAGTATACGGTCCGACCGGCGAATCCGTGACTGTAGAACGATATAATTTTCAAATAAAAACTCGGATTCTGGCGACATTTTCCAAAAGTATCGACGGCCAGATACGGTCGGATCGAACAATCTAGAAAATGCTTCTTTTTCTATGAGTACCTATCGTATTCATTAATTCAAACGTACTAGGTAGACATGATCACTTTACGATTGTATATAGGTATTTTATTATTACAAATTGAAAAGAACTAAACATTAGCAAATAATTGTTACTTCTATACGATCTTGAATAGAAAATTATTATATCATCGAGATTATGATGGTTTTCTAATCATCATAGTATTGCAGTGTACGGTGGAACCTCTCGTAACGAGCATAATTCGTTCCAGACTCTTACTCGTTAAGCGAAACACTCATTCGGTGAAACAATTTTTTCCCATACTCATGAGAAGTGCAAATACTCGTTATGAGAAATTACTCGTTATGAGAGGTTCCACTGTATTTCTCAATAGAGCTCCTCTTTTAATTATCAGTACAAACAAAGAAAACCTCGTTTAGGCCACTAAAGGAAACAATTTTTTCCCATACTCATGAGAAGTGCAAATACTCGTTATGAGAAATTACTCGTTATGAGAGGTTCCACTGTATTTCTCAATAGAGCTCCTCTTTTAATTATCAGTACAAACAAAGAAAACCTCGTTTAGGCCACTAAAGGAAACTTAAGTATATAGACATACAACACTGTTTAATCTGAGCAGTTTGTTTATTGATTTTAGACTAAAAATATTCCGCTCATTCCAACTCCTTTATCTGATAGCATTAATTTTAAACCTGCAAGCATTCTAGAATTATTATTGGAATTTTCAGAGCTTCTTAACCTTGCTATACCTTTTCGTCACGTAGAATACAATAGAATCACCCAATAATTTTTATTAAACACGATAATCAATTCCAAATACAATACTAGGGCTGATTCTTTGGCTTTTTTTTCTTCATAAAACTTTAATATCCTTGTAGAGATTTTTAAAAATAATACAGTAAAACCCGCTTATATCGAACCCGCATATAACGAATACCCGCTTATATCGAACTTTTTTGCGGTCCCTTGAATTTTCTTATGCTCATAGTGCTAATTTTCCCGCATATATCAAACCCACTTATATTGAATTCCCGCTTATTTCGAACCCAATTTTCGGTCCCTTGATTCAAATTTTACCCAGATATATCAAAGGTCTTGGAAAAATGCCATAACATTTAGTTTTTTTTAAATGTGTTGGATAAAAACAAGAAAAAAGACAATGATTACAGGAAATTTCACATTTATAAATAATAAACATGTTTTAATTAAACGTTTAAGTAAAAAATATGTAAGCCTGACTAGATATCATAAACTAGAAAATTACAGTACAATTCACTTGGACATGACAGAAATTGAGTAATATACTCATTACTTCTTGAAAAAGTAATCAAAGATTGATTGCTTCAAACAAGAAATATATCTGAAAATATGTTTGTATTTGATCATATTAATTATTGAAAATGCATTTCAACCGTAATATTAGTGTCCTCTATTGAGAGACTGTGAGGCTAGTAGTTGAAATACATTAATTTCCAAGATCTTTGATTTTTACTAATTTTCTGACATTTACAAGCAAAAATAGACATTTTCCACTTATAACAAATTCCCGCTTATATCGCTTTACTCCAACCCCCTAAAATTCGATATAAGCGGGTTTTACTGTATATCATATATGTGCCCGTCAACATACCATAGCAAATCCAGATAGAAGAGCAGAAGTCTTGCTGGAGGCTTTGAGTTTAGCCCTACTAAGTTGCAATTTCCGCCACGATAAATATCCAGGAGTGTGCAGTCCATCGCCGGTTTGTGACATTGCTGCCTCACCGGACATAAAACACCTATGCTATAAAAATATTCCTTTAATTTGTAACAGAATAGCATGCATTTACTAGGTCTGTTCAAAAAGTATCGCGAATTTTGTGGTTTTTCAAAAATTATTTATTTATTCATGAATATCTATTTTGCCCCCTTCAAAGTTAATCCCTACGTGATATTATACACTTGTGCCAACGTTTTTGCCAATCCTCGAAGCACTTGTTGTGCTTCTTTTTTTTGCACATCATTTTTTATGATCTTGTTCAGCTCCTTCGATGCCGTCTTTATCTCATCAGTCGTAGCGTAGTGTCGTCCTTTCATGGGCCTCTTCAGTTTCGGGAACAAGAAAAAGTCACAGGGGGCCAGATCTGGGGAATACGGTGGCTGCGGCCTTATTAGTGTATTGTTATTGGCCAAAAATTTGCACACAAGCAAGGATGTGTGAGCAGATGCGTTATCATGGTGCAAAAGCCAATTATTGTTCTTCCACAAATTCGGGCGTTTCTGGTGGATTGCTTTGCGCGAATTGTGCATAACTTGCAGGTAATATTCCTTATTGACCGTTCTACTCTGTGGCAAGAACTCATGATGCACCACGCCCCTGCAATTGAAGAAAAGACGGCATCGAAGGAGGACCTGAACAAGATCACAAAAAATTATTTCTCGAAGAGCTTTAAGGATTGGAAAAAACGTTGGCACAAGTGTATAATAACTGGTGGGGATTACTTTGAAGGGGACAAAATAGATATTCATGAATAAATAAATAATTTCTGAAAAAACACAAAATTTGCAATACTTTTTGAACAGATCTTGTATATAGGGATAATAAGAAACTGCCATCCATTTTAAGCTAAAAGCAGCTACAATGCAGTAAAGAGTGGGAAGCAAAATGGATTCACACCAAGACGATTCACAGCTTCCAACGTGCTAGCTGCCTCGACAAATGGACAAAAGAACTTGATAAATGCCAACCACTTAATATTGTATAATTGGATTTTGATAAAGCTGAAAGATGACAAAAAATGATTTTTCGAAGGGTTTCGAGGATCGGAAAAAACGTTGGCACAAGTGTATAATATCTGGTGGGGATTAATTCGAAGGGGACAAAATAGATATTCATAAATAAATAAATAATTTCTGAAAAAACACAAAATTTGCAATACATTTTGAACAGACCTTGTATATAGGGATAATAAGAAACTGCCATTCATTTTAAGCTAAAAGCAGCTACAATGCAGTAAAGAGTGGGAAGCAAAATGGATTCACACCAAGATGGTCCACAGTTTCCAACGTGCTAGCTGCCTCGACAAATGGACAAAAGAACTTGATAAATGCCAACCACTTAATATTGTATAATTGGATTTTGAGAAAGCTATCAATCGAGTTCCCACCAAACGTCTGTTGATAAAACTGGACGTACATTTTGACGAATACTGCTCTGCTGACGGAAGGCTGCTCAACTGAACTATATTTATCCTCAACCAAAACCATAATCTGCATGGATATTGTTTCAAACTCGACAAGGAGATTCGCCTCGAACCCCATGAAATTATTTTTGAGCAACAGTGGTCGAGTTATGGAACAAGCTGCCTTACAGTGTAGTGAATGCAGGAACAGTGACCGGTTTTTTGAGAAATGTTAGTCGAAATTAACTATGCCACATGCCTATAAACAATAATAATAATTATTATTGATAGGTGCTCTCAGTAATGTAAATAATTATAGGAAATTAACTATCGAGATAGTTGTGACTATATAAATTAATTTAAGTATGATATGAGAATCATCATTAATTAGAAAATAGCCTTAAAAATACGCCCCCTGGTATTTGGTTTACTGTCTCGGAAACTCTTCTATTCATTCATTCAAGCATCAACTCGGGGAACGAATGTCCATGATAGTGAAGCTGTAGGAGTAAAAAAATATCCCCACCATCAACAACCAAAAAGAAATCTGAAAGCTGCGGGGTGATTCTTGAAAAACTTAGCATGCTAAATTCTAAAATCTAATAAAACTAAATTATTGATAATAAGAAATATTAAGCGATGTATTATCATTTATTCCTTTTTCAGCGCGGGCGAGCATGCAATTCGCAACCGCGCAACGAAAATTAGTAGTAAAGTGAAATTAAATCGCAATGGCGATGATTTCGTACCGGATATTGCTGAACCGTGGTCGGCAACTGAGTCCAGAATTACGGCGAAAGTGCTGTGCTAGTTTCAGTACTTAAATCCAATCATATTGAACTACACTCCAAACTGAAGACATGCAAAAAAATAAAAAATAATAGCAAGCTAAATAAAATGAAAGTGATTTGTTTTTTTTATATATAGAAAGCGTACTATGCGGCATTGTGTTTTAAATGCTGTGTTATTTGTGTTATTCAAAGTGAGAAGTGCAGAAATCTTCAGTGTTTGCGGAGGTATTTATTGACTTCATTTTCTTACATACTGAAGAATCTGTCAATTGCTGCTATAGCATGTTGTAAAACAGTCAAATTCCTTTTTCTGGAATATCAATGCTGTGCAAACCAATACACAAGCAAATATAAAAACAAGACTACTTATAAACTTTTAAAGTGAAGTACCATTATAAAGTTAGCATCCAAAATGTAAAAAAAATAATCATCTGTTTTGATTTACACAATAGCAGCAAATTATACCATATCTTCCTTATAAAAACCATAGTATTGCAAGTGACATTTTCCATTTTACAGGAGGCGGTAAAAATGATAATTATTGGAATCTCGTGGCACTACAATATTTTGTCTAGGAATTGTAATACTGTAACTGCAGTGCTTGCAACAAAAAAAATGATCAAAGCACATGCATATCATGTCTCTTACAATATCCTGATCATTCAGAAGTAAAATTTGTGATTGTTGACGTAATATTCAACAGGCTATTTCTCGAATGGAATTTGCAATAGTTTGCCCAGCTAGTTTGGTTGTAGCCATAAGACGTAATACGTACGTAAATATATATACAGATAAATGACAAAGTCAATAAATTGCTAGAATGAGAACAGGTAACTGGCGTTTTCAATAAACCCCTCAAGCCCCGATTGGCCGATATCGGCCACAAAACGATTCAGCGTGACGGCCCCGTTTTAATTTTATTTTAATTTAATTTGTTTTATTTTATTATGTTTTATTATGTTAATATGTTTCATTTTAATTATGGGTACAGTGGCTTGGCAGTAATTAATATTTTGGTGAGACAGTGTCGTAATTAAATTTTTTTACTAATTTTTACTAAAAATTTTTGGGACAGCAACTTGTCAATCGGCTGAGGGGCAGAGGCCTGAAGGGTTAATACACAATCTGAAATGAAACAGATTCACAACTATTAGAAGGAGAGCAAATCCTCTGCATGAAGTGATGAGAGGAACTTGTTGTATTTTCTGGTTCTTATGCTGCAGTTTTGAGTAGGATGCCGACGACAATCTTTTAAAATCATGTCTCTCGTTTTCTAAATATAATAACACCTAAGTACTTCAAATGTATTCATATGCACTTATGGTTATTTTCTTTGCTCTTTTCGATTATTGAAGTTACACTGTCATCAAGATCAAAATTTAGAAAATAAAAATGATCTTACCGCAACAAATAGTAAAGACCATGCCAAAGCATTTTATCTTAATGAACAGTTTAACTATACATGCAGCAAGTTACAATCAATTGACCCTAATACATTATGCCCTTGATAACTACACAATATGCCATTGTAATGCAATGAGAAGATCCCACTAATTAGCTGATTGAATACAATGATTGGTTATCCTGTCTATTTTTAATAAACAAATGCGTTTCGTCACGTTACATCAAAACACGATTAGAAAGTACTAATGTATATGACAGAAGCGAAAGCGTAGAAGCCCAGTTTTTACCTTATTGAGCTGCTTCGATCTCCAAAAATAATCACTGGTTCTCGAGTACGTGTTGACATTAGCGAATTTACCGTGTACTCCAATCGTGCTAGCAGACCACACAGACATCACTTCCGTGCATTGGCTCGGATTATCGCATACTAAAAAAACAAGGTCATAACTGAATGAAAAAACTAATTCGCCTGACCGACGTCCACAGGGCACTTCACCGCCACCGCCAATCAACATACTAATGTGACAACCGCGGGATCCTCACTGTAATTATATTCCTTGGCCAATCTCGAGTTCATACAAATAATGGCGACCTCGCGTTTTTTGCATATTAGCAGCAGAGAGAATTAAAAAATATATGACAGAAGACATTTTGACAACTGTAATGGGGCGTTTACACTCTCGCGCGAGGCGCGAGGCGAGACGCAAAACCATGTCGTAAACAAACGGAACAGAGGCAAAGCTTCTAGCAAGTAAGTAAACATTTTGTGCGCTCGTTAGAAGCTTTGCCTCTGTCTGTTCCATTTGTTTACTGATATGGTTTTGCGTCTCGCCTCGCGCCTCACGCGAGAGTGTAAACGCCCTATTAAGATGTATATTCCAAAGATAATTTAATAAAGGTATTCCAATTGTCATGGTTGCAGCATACAACACACGTCTGATTTTCCTCTACGATTTACAGCCGAGGTCCGCTGCGCCGTGTTACGAACAAAACATTGTTTTGCTAAAATGTTAGTAAAACATGTTTAGCAAACGGGCCGTCCACTGCGATTTTCGAGTAGGTATAGGTTATTTTTGTTAGCAACTTCTCTGAGTTCCGACGGGGAAGACGTGTCCACGGTTTTGTCAATGGTGGATTTAGTTCTTAACAGAAAAATAGAAATAGATTCCGTGTTAGACCCTACCTACAGCCACGCTCTTTCAACAAGAATTGCAAATTGAAGACAGATTTAGGTTAAAAATATTTTTTCGTTGTTCAGCGAGCGATTATGAAAAGCTTCTAGCATGAATATTGGCAGATAGACAAAAACAAACGACACGGCGGCGTTATTCCACCTGACATGAGATTGACGTGAGAAAAGCTTCTATTTTTTAAGTTTTATTTTCATTTGATGTAGGGTCCCAAATAGGTAAATTGTCTTTCTCGTATCAATTTTATAAAATACAAAGTAGGTATTTTCTTTATTCCACTCCGTTAAAACGATACACTACAACAACAATAGACAATATAAAAAACGAGGTGTGTCTCTGGCGAGTGCTAACACGAAATGAATGATATTGCATTTATATATATGATATTGCATTTTATATATACGTGAGGATTGGTCCACCTCTGCAGAAGACCTTTGGGTATCCATCTCCTCTTCGCGGTCTAAATCATGTTTTCATCTATGCTGCTGCTATTTCCCCCCTGACAGAAATCATGCGGAAAATGTTAATTCCTTTTTGCTAAAATTAAGTGACATACGAAGTAATTATCCTGACGACAATTTTGTAATTGTTGGAGATTGGAATTTCCCCAAGATCAAATGGATTAACTCGTCAGAGAGTGGTGCAATCCCAGTTCAATATTACTGACAGTCTCAGTTGCCATTTTATCGATACCTTGTCATTTCTGCTCTTGAATCAATATAACACTCAGTATAACAAGTTGGACAGAATATTAGACCTCGTACTTAGTAATTTAGAATGTACAGTTGAGACTTGCTCAAATCCTTTTGTTCCTATAGATGAATACCACCCAGCTCTTCTGATCTCGATTCCAATCTCCTTAAAATCACTTAACTGTAATGCTCGAGTCATAAAATTGTTCGGGCAAGCAGATTACTCACTTATTAATGAAGCACTATCAAAGGTTGACTGGGACTCAAAAATTAACAATTGCGAAATGGAATTAGCCACCATACGTTTCTATAAAGTCCTTAATGGTATCATCAGCGAGCATGTACCGTCGAAAACTATTTCGCATCGTCAATTTCCTCCTTGGTATGATGCATCATTGATTAAAATAATCAAAGAAAAGCACAAATTCCACCGTAAATGGAAGATAACCGGTAATCTCGTCCACTATGAGGCATTTTCAATACTTAGAAGACGCCATAAAGAATTAAATAGTCTTCTTTACGAAGCCTATATAGAGAAGTCTGAAGAATACATAAAAGACAACTCAAAATTCTTCTGGAAATATGTAAAATCTAAACGATCCACCCCCGGTATCCCGTGCGAAATGAATTTTAATTCTGATGTAGCCACGAGTGGTCCGGATATATGCAAGTTATTTTCTCAGTATTTTCAATCAGTTTATGAAAACCACGATCCTCATATTGACTTCCGCGTACCTAGTTACCCCAACCAACAATCAGTCGATATATACGACGTACGATTTGACGAGGAAACAACCTATAATTATTTGCGCAAAATAGATATAAACAAAACCGCTGGCTCTGATGAAATACATCCTATATTTGTCCTTAACTGTGCATTAAATTTGGCTTATCCACTAATTGTTCCGTAAATCATTAATAGAAGGCGTTTTCCCCAAAATATGGAAACAAGCATATATATGTCCAATATTTAAGCAAGGTTCGCGAAATAATGTTCAAAATTATCGTCCCATATCAAAACTCCCAATATTTAGTAAGTTAATGGAAAAACTCGTATTCGAACAATTATTCGCAGCTGTTCGTTCAGTCATAGTCCCAGAACAACACGGATTTTTCAAATCAAGGTCTGTAGAAACCAACCTTATTACCTTCACTGATTCTGTCCTTAAGTCTATGGATAAACGTATACAGGTTGATGCTCTATACACAGATTTTTCTAAGGCATTTGATAAAATAAATCATAACTTACTTTTAAAAAAGTTATGGGCTTTGGGGATTAGGGGTGACTTGTATCGCTGGATTTCCTCGTATATCGCATATCGGACTCAAGCGGTAGTTGTTCAGGGTTATCAATCCGAGTTTTCTGAAATTCCTTCAGGGGTACCGCAAGGCTCCCACTTAGGACCACTTCTTTTCCTTCTATACCTCAACGATATCACCAATTGCATGCTACATTCCAATATAGTCATATATGCGGATGACACGAAGATTTTTAGTGAGATCCGATCAATTAATGACTGCCTTAATTTGCAGGCAGATATAAACCGCCTTATGAAATATTGTTCAGATAACTGTCTCTTCGTTAACGTCAACAAATGTCACATAATCACATACTCCAGAAAAAATACTAATATAATGTTTGACTACAACTTGAATGGCGCTATAGTTGGAAGAGAATCAGCGGTGCGAGATCTTGGGATTACACTTGACACGAAAATGCTATTCGCTGAACACATCGATAATATTATTAGAAAAGCATATAAATTACTAGGTTTTATTCTAAGGGTATCATCGGTATTCAAATCCACTGACACGCTTAAAACCCTCTATAATTCCTATGTAAGAAGTCAGTTGGAATTTGCATCAGTGGTCTGGAATCCCCAATATTTGACTTACATATCGCGGATCGAATCGATACAAAAAAGATTTGTGAAGCGATTAAATTTCACTTCTTTCACTAAGCCCAGCTCCTATGAGGAATCCTTAAAAGCCCACAATTTAATGTCATTGGAGAGCCGTAGAGTCTTGATCGATGCCGTATTCTTGCATGGGTTGGTAAATAATTCCATCGATGCGAACGCGATTTTGGAGCGCATTGAATTTTATGTTCCTCCCCGCCCTGTTCGATCGCATCGACTATTTCATCTCCCTGTGGTGAAAACCAACGCATCTCAAAATGCATTTCTATACAGAGCGTGTCATAGATATAATACAGACTTTTTAAGTGTGGACATATTACACTCATCAAAAACCTCTTATAAGAACTCAATAAAAAAAATTCTACAGTCTATCTAGATGATCACATAACATTTATACATATTATATTTCATTTAATTTAGTTCAAGGACATAATTTTATCTCAAGTATATTCTTTATAATAACTATATATCATACCTAAAATTAAATATAAATATATTTATATACATACATAATATGTTTTTATCTATTTTGTCTCTCCCTTTCACCTCACTTCCCATCCTGATTCCCCCCATTATCAAGCGGAAACAATATAAAATTATATTGCGTTCATTTTGTATACTTTATATTCGGAATCACATTAATGGATTTTTGTCACTTTTAAATAGGTTTTTATTGCATTGTATGTAGTTCTGTTTGGTTCCAGAATAAAATAAAATAAAATAAAATATGATCAGTGGATATTGCCCCCCCCCCCCCGGCCCCTCGCAGGCGAACGCGGGGATGTTATCCATTCGACTCGGCAAACACAAACATCGAACCAAACAGTTAGGCCACGCCCTAAAATAACATAACCTTGGTTATTATGTTAGCAAAACACTATAACATGGCGCTGCGGACCCGGCTTAAGATAGTCCGATCTGATAGTCTCTCATACACTTGTTTGAACATACACGTTCGATCCGACTATCGGATTTGACGTGTATTGAATGTTCAAACAAATATATGGCAAGAGTGCCATTCGATAGTCTGTCAGACTATAGGATCCGACTATCGTAGGTATATAAAAAAAATACGTGTATTTCCGGCCTAAGCAGTGCCGAATTAGCCACGTAGCAAGAGTAGCAAATGCTACGGGCCCCGCGCATTGGGGGGCCCCGCGCACCCACGCCTGCCTGAGCGTAAAATTATCGCTGCAGCCTGCAACAGGCCAATGGGAAACGTTAAATATAATCAACGGCGGGGCACGGGCCCGAGTTTGGGAATTACTATCTCCAATTTAAGAAAAAACGACTTCACGCACTTTTTATATGTGATGTATAATATCATCAGCTATGTATAGTAAAACTTTGAACTTCCTAAAGTGGGATTCTCGATGTCTGCCAGACCGAAGTTTGAGCGCCCATTAATTATAATCATCAACGGTGCGCTGGCCCGAGTTTGGGAATTATTATCTCCAATTTATGAAAAAACGGCCTCCCGCACTTTTTATATGTGATGTATAATCTCATCAGCTATGTATAGTACAATTTTGAATTTCCTAAAGTAGGATTCTCGATGCCTGCCAGACTGAAGTTTGAGCGGCTGCCACGACCATTACATACTGTCAACGGCGCGGCGCGGGGCCGAGTTTGGGAATTAATATCTCTAATTTAAGAAAAAACGAACTCACGCACTTTTTATATCTGATGTATAATATCATCAGCTATGTATAGTAAAATTTTGAACTTCCTAAAGTGGGATTCTCGATGCCTGCCAGTCCGAAGATTGAGCGGCCGCCACGAACATCACATAAAGTCATCGGCGCGGCGCGTAATGGTCGTAATGGTCGTGGCAGCCGCTCAAACTTCGGTCTGGCAGGCATCGAGAATCCCACTTAAGAAAGTTCAAAATTTTACTATACATAGCTGATGATATTATACATCATATATAATAAGTGCGTGAGGACGTTTTTTCTTAAATTGGAGATATTAATTCCCAAACTCGGGCCCGCGTCCCGTTGTTGATTATATTTAATGGGCGAGGCGGCTGCTCAAACTTCGGTCTGGCAGGTATCGACAATCCCACTTTAGGACGTTCAAAATTTTACTATACATAGCTGATGATATAAAAAGTGCGTGAGGTAGTTTTTTCTTAAATTGTAGATATTAATTCCCATACTCGGGCCCGCGCCGCAATATTATGAAGCGAATTGTAAGCGTTGCTCAATAAGGCGAAAAATATTGGCCACGCAATTATTATGAGTAAAGTAGGAGTCTTTTATTGTATTTTATTTAGTATTTGTTGATAAAGGTACGCCGTACAATAATGGCTGATCTGTCGGTGTGAATTATATAAAAAACGGTCTGATTTTACTTAGATTGTAGTTTTTGTCCACATTGCAAAATTTCACACAGTTTGTTGAAAAAAAAAATTGTACATATGTGTATATTTTTAAAACATCAGTGCCACTGTCGTAAATATATTTTATTTTTGTATTTATATTGTCGAATATGATTGAAATTGTGATAGTTGAATATTTCCTCAATTTAATTTTAATGCGGAGTTTTGGTCGTAGCTGTGTCGCCGATTTTTTTTATTTCTCTTTGTAAACATTTTTGGATTACACGGTACCTCCAAAAATTATATTTTATTACCTTGTTTTAGGAATAAAAGGGATCTATCAAAAAGTTCCGTTTTGTTTTATACCCTAACCTTAAGAACCTAAAGCAAACCAAGGGCCTTTTGAGAGAATTTGCTACGGGCCCCGCGCTGGCTTAATCCGGCACTGGGCCTAAGGCCCGTTTTCTATATTATATGACCTGTAAGTAAAAGTAAAAGTATTAGTAGAACCGTCGGTTTTCTCAATATACCATACATTTTTGCATTTCAATATGTAACCATATCGGTGAATCAAACCAACTTACCGACAACAGTAAGTTACTTTCATACAAATTGCGATACAAATGTAACCGGTCAAATTCGGCCAGTTACTTGGGAGGGGTGGGGAGGAGAGGAGGAAGGGGGAGAGGGGGAAAAGGGCGAGGAGGAAGGGGGGAGGGAGGGAGGGTGAGTGGGGGGGGGGGAGGAAAGGGGAAGATTATTAGGATGCTGGCACCAGGCTGTCTCCTGTATGCTGGCATCAGGCCACCTCCACGATGCCGGTACCATTCTGACACCAAGATGCCGGCACCTGGCTGACACCAGAATTGAGGTATAAGTTAGCCATCAGGATGTTGGTAAAAGCATTGATTTTATTCAAATCAATGGTAAAAGGCAAGTAACAGGATGAGGGTACCATGATGACGCCGGGATACAGCCAGGGTGGCTTCTGGTATCATTCTGGTGCAAAACTTGTACCAGCATCCAGGAGCCAAACAGATCCTGGTGTAAACCTGGTGTCATAAACTTGGAGCCAGTCAGGTACCAGCATCCTAGAGCCAATCTGGTACCAGCATCCTGAAGCCGGCCGATATCAGCATTTTGCAACCAACAATACTGCAATATTGCCCGGCCAGCTCTATTGTTGTTTCGTTTTGCGGCATAAGTGCATCCCTTTCTGATGCGAGGTACGACGCACGGCAAACTTTAAATCTTCAATTTGTATTCATACCATCTGGTGATGACATTTTTTGATCTATGACATATTATTATCTATTCTGATATGTCATATAAAATTGGATGAAATAAATTATGTCATATATTCGTTTATTGAAATATTCATAAAAATATTTAATATATAATTGTATTGTGATTTTTTAATTATTTTTATTGAATTCATATGAAGCAGATCTTTCAATTCATATTCCTATTCCTATCATCAAAAACATTCAGGCTTATTTCTTGTAATAAAGTGTCACGCCTATTGAAGTCAGTTGGAATCCCCATTCTTGTCTTTTTTTCATTTGAATTTTTCTATTTTCTAGTAATATAAGCCGCTGCGACGTATGATTTCGTATGATTTCGTCGGTCATTGCTGCCCGATTGTGTAGCCCGCGTACGACACAAAATTATGGACCATATTTTTGCAGATACATTGCAGATATACTTGCATATTTTCCAACCATTAGAATTTTGTTATGATAACAGATGACAATATTGTAGCCATATATTGCAATAAAAGTATAGCCCGTTCAGAAGCGCCTTTGCAATAATAAACAAAAGGTTTTCGATGATTTAGTAAGTGCAAAAAACCTGTTGGGATTATAAAATCGAAATACGGTAGTGAAAAGAAGACTGGTATACACAGTAGTCGTTTTGGGACTGCGAATTTTCATCTGAAAATTAATATCTGAAAAAAAACAATAAACCATTTTATCGTACACTCGGGACCCACTTGAATTACACTGTTGGATATTATTGCCTATTGGATTCTAGGATTCTAATTGTCTATGGTTGATTTGACGTCTTCGGGATTCAAAAATTCAGTTGACATTCAACGGTTGTTTTTAGACGTCTGACGCCTGGCCGTAAATAAAGGACTTTAGCGTTTCGCAGCGTTTATTTAGTTGGATAGAACAGGATAGAATGGAGGACAAGCTACGTTTTGTGCAGAAGAAGAAAGAAGAGCGGGAGCAGCGCCAGAGAGAGCGCATGGAGCAGGTTAGACAGAAGCGGCTTCAGGAAGCTACAAGGATGTCCATGATAAACAGCAACGATTGGAGCAAGGCTGATGTTTCAAAGGCAAATGTGGTGACGCCAGCTTCGGCTGTGAGTAGGAAATCTCTGTCTTTTACTTCGAATGTCAAGCAAACGCTTTCGTCGAAGCTGAGGATGGAAAAGATGAAAGAACAGATAAGCAAATCGCAGGAGAACGTCGCCGTTGAGAAAGCGAAGATCGCTCCCCCGAAAAGTGCCGCATCAGTTAAGAGGATCGAAACGTTGTCGCAGCCGAAAGCGAAGTTTCAACCACGACAAAGCATGGTTCCGGTGAAAACGAATACCACCAGAAAATCTATTATCCCAGATAAGCAGTCCGTGAACGTCTTTGACCGTCTTTATAAACCGAAAACCTTACTAGCTGCTGAGCCAATCCAGCGACCCAAGCCTATTTCGAAACCAGAAATTCTAAAGTCTCGCAAATCTATGTTAGTTAAATTACCAGTTAAGGCGATCGTGAATGTGCGCCGTTCCCTTTCTGCCGTTCATTTCAAACGCGTAAATCCGGGCGAAGCGAGCCGAGTAAATCATTTACGTCGTTCCATATCCATGGACATCGGGAAGGCCATCTCGGAAGAAGACATAGAACGGTCGAATGGAGAGGCCTCTGTCATTTTACCCGTAAAATCTGACATAAAGAAATCAGTTAAGTTTTTAACGCCCATGCGTAGCGTCGCCAATTCGCCGATTGTGTTTTTAAATACGCCAAAACCGTCCATTTTGCGGAAACGTTTAACCGATTGGCTGCTCAAGCGTGGAAAGTCGTTAAGTTCTTTCCACCATTTACAATGTTTCGGGATCCATCCTTCAAATGCAGCATCTGCGTCCGCGGATAAACTGTCCGTTGAACCGCTGACCGAATCGCTCCTCGAAGATGAAAATAAGGAGAATGTCGAGATTGTGGACGATGGTTCCATCAGTGATATAATGGGGATTGCCGAAATAAAGACGGAACCAGATATGAATGCGTGGCGCAACGCAAGTTATGATATAATCAACGAATCTCTTTCGAGCGGCTGTGGCGACACTGTTTTGGCTGACTTTCCGATCGCCGACACTCCCGACTTTAAAGAGACAACCACCCGGCAATCTTTAGTGATGACCGAAATGACATCCGTTCTTGGTGATCTCCTACAACTTATTTCGGAGGTATATATATGTTTTTTGGTATTATTGCAGTATAGGAACTTCTTTTAGATTGTTGAATTTTTAACGTCACCAATAATAAATACAAACGGAGCTGCCATGGAATTCACCGACCGGAGTCGGGCCCATCATAATACTATTTTTTTTACACTTCTGGGGGGTGAGCAGTGGATTCCGGACTTACGAACCGGCTGTGGTAGGTTTAGGACAGCTGTCTTGCCACATGTGAGCGTTCACCTTGCCACCCATTCACTCCCCCTTCGAAGCCATAGAATTTGAGATGCGCAAATCGCAGTTTTAGATAATTTTTCTAAGAAAGAGTTGATTATTTTTCTGGAAAGGCCAAGATCTTTAAAGAGGTGAAATAGAGATTTAGCTGGCAGGCCACGAGCGCCAACTTCCACCGCGTGAAGGTGAACAGTGAAGCCGTTCCGGGTTACGGCATTTGCAAGATCATGGTATTTATTTAATTTGTACTCGTGGTCTTTTGGGATATTTGATTCCCATGGAACAGTTAATTCTACGATAAGAGCCACCTTCCGAGATAGAGAGTAAAGAGTTATATCTGGACGGAGGGCTGTGCATCCGAGACTTTCAGGGAATTTATACTGCTTAGAGACCGAATCAACCTCCAGAATCCAATCTGTAGCTTTCTCGATTATTGAGAAAGGTTTTGTAGTTAAATGTTTTTTGCCTTTAGAGCCATCCCGCACAAACTGTATTGGGGGTTTGGAGGATACTGTCAAACCCTTGTTGGCACGAGCCACTGAGAGACTAATTACCTCGCGAATAACAGCGAGAACTTTGTCATGGCGGTAAGTGTACCGTCCTTGATCTAAGGCCACCTTGCAGCCAGCTAGAATGTGCCTAGCTGTGCAAGGGGTATTGCTACAGAGGGGACAAGAACTATCCTCGGCAAAGCTCCAACGAGCGAGGTTACTGGGGTCTGGAAGTGTATGCTGAAAGGCATTCAAATAAAATTTCAGCATCTCTGGCGTCCAGTCATAGAGCATTACCTTCCAGTGCATTGGAGGCGGAATGCAAAAGTCACCAATTGTTGTCCAATCATTCTGGCATTGAAGGCCAATAGCATGAGCCATACTCTTGCTGTCGTAATCTCCCCGCAATCTCCACCTATATTCACCATGCTGATTCCGAATCTGCAATAATATTTATTCGGTCTCAATAAATAAGCGAGATATAGGCATTCAAAAAAGCGCCAACCCATACATTTCGGTAGGTTAAGTTTTTTTTTTGGCGCTCGTGGCCTGCCAGCTAAATCTCTATTTCACCTCTTTAAAGATCTTGGCCTTTCCAGAAAAATAATCAACTCTTTCTTAGAAAAATTATCTAAAACTGCGATTTGCGCATCTCAAATTCTATGGCTTCGAAGGGGGAGTGAATGGGTGGCAAGGTGAACGCTCACATGTGGCAAGACAGCTGTCCTAAACCTACCACAGCCGGTTCGTAAGTCCGGAATCCACTGCTCACCCCCCAGAAGTGTAAAAATAGTATTATGATGGGCCCGACTCCGGTCGGTGAATTCCATGGCAGCTCCGTTTGTATTTATTATTAAATAATACATAAACACCTATATGGCAGTAGGTTAGATAAGTTTTTTTTAAAAACATCCTTAAAAACTGAGTTTAAAAAAACTTTTTTTTTTGTATGTAAATTTGGTCTTTTAATTTTACGCGTCCGAAGCTTTTTTCTTTCACATTTAGCATTACAGTGGTCGAATCTAGTAGTATTTCTTTATTTTTTCGATTTCTGAGAAAGGTTCCTATACTGCAATAATTCCTGTTTTTTTTAAGCGATGATGGTTGCTTTTTTTAAAGTGTGGAGTTCTTTTTATCTACATATTAGTATTAAATAACAAATCTAGGCATATATTTGGATATTTTGTAAAGCATATTGGGCTTCACACCACGATTTTTGAAATAGAAGTCTGGAATACATCACTCACATCTACAAGCTAGGGTGGATATCCATTAGGTTCGCGCATTAACTCTGCTCCGCGCATCTGAAACTGCTCAAATGGAGACGGTGCGCGCATCAACCCAAAAACAAGGAGTGCTCCGCAGTTTTCATTCGAACGTTGAGCGAAAACGTCATCGCCAGAATGTATTTTTAAATTTCTTATCCTTCGGATCCCACAGCACTGTATAATTTCTGTACTCCTCGATCAGAGCTAGATATTTCTCTTCGGGCCACTTCATAGCGATGGATTCACATTTACTCAACGTACAACGTGATGCGCGAGACGTCTTCACCAACGTCTCACTTTGTGTTCGCGCATTTACCGCCACCGCTCAGAGCGCTCGCCGCGGAGTGTTCAACGTTGCACGCTCCAGGAGCGCCAATGTACACACTACTGGAGCAGTTGCAGGTCCGCGGAGCAGAGTTGGTGCGCGAACCTAATGGATACCCACCTTAAGTGAATGCCATGAGTCCTCGAAAAGATCTCACAGACAGTGGGAGACTAGAAGGGGGGAGGGGGGGGTTGGGGACCGCCTTGGGCCCCGAATAGAGATCCCATTCATCCTTGTAAGGAATACCTAGTTCATAAGATAAAATTCGTAGATAATCATAAATCATATTTGAATGGACGTAATGAACTAGCTCATGAAGGAGCCAACTCTATTTGTACACAACTGCCCAAAAGGAGTGTTATGTGTTCACCAGTCATCTATGTATGTTTTCCGTTTCTTTATTCCACCATAACTTCTAAACACTTAAACCGATTTAAAAGTGACGTTAGAATCGTTATGTCATCCTTAGTGTCATAGGGTCATAATGTCAAATACTTGTCTAAATGTCCAAATGTCAATAATTAACATAAATATATCGTGTTTAGTGTCAAATGAAAGGTCTGATTGAGTACATTCCGGAAATATACATCTATCTATATGGATAAATACATAAACCACAAATATTTCACAAAAACCGTAATAAACATAATTATAAATACAATAGTTCACTTTCTGTAATGGCAGTCGTGTTTTATATTCTTTTTAATATATGTATTTGTCGCTATTTTAACATGTTCATTACAAAATGGAAAATTTGAATTTAGTAATATATAGTAGAATCCGCATATAACGACGGTCAAGGGACTGGCGATATTACGTCGTATTATCTGGACGATGCATAAAACGACCGGATAATTTAAGCTTGTTTTTTATTTATTTATTGTACATAGTAGTTCTAGTACATATATGTACATGTATGTAGTTCGAATAATTTCTATTTAAATGAAACAAATTATATATTAGAATCAAAAAATAACTTTAACCGCTCAGGCCCCGATTGGCCGATATCGGCCACAACACGATTCAGCGTGACGGCCCCGTTTTAATTTTATTTTAATTTAATTTGTTTTATTTTATTATGTTTTATTCTGTTAATGTTTCATTTTAATTATGGGTACAGTGGTTTGGCAGTAATTAATGTTTTGGTGAGACAGTGTCGTAATTCAATTTTTTTACTAATTTTTACTAAAAATTTTTGGGACAGCAACTTGTCAATCGGCTGAGGGGCCGAGGCCTGAAGGGTTAATGGTAACATTGCACATCACATACATAAATACATAGGTAATGAATGTATTACAGTTTGATCAGAGATACAATACATAATGTACCTACATTCTATGCATGTAAATATTTATTACTGACGTAGAAAGTCTGTAATTTTAGTTTGTTTGTGACCTATTTGTTTTCGATAGTAAGAACTTCGTACAGCATTGTGAATACGAGACATCATACTTTTCATTACATCATCAAAGTTAGTTTGAACAAACACATTTAGCGTTTCTGCTGCCTTCAGAGCTTCAGATGCACTGGAAGTCGAATAAGTCTCCTCCGGTTCGTCATCATCACTGTCGCTATTTTGACTGTTGGCGTCGTTGGCGATGATATTTTACACAATGTTTTCATCTGATGGTTCTTCAAATGTGGCGAGAGCATCGTCAACATACGCATATTGTTCAAAGTCCTCGTTTGTTATGGGTAGCTGATTTTGAATAGCCTTTGTGCAAATGCTCAGCGGTACGTCGTCTTCTTCGTCGAAGTCATCTGCATTTAAGGTTATCGTACAGTCTACATTGCTTTGGACAAACCCAGCAAGTTTATAACAGTTAAAAATGATACTTTGCGTGAGTTGATACTTTGCGTGAGATTGAATAATTAAAACAGCATCGAGAACAGTAATCTTTGTGTTCTCAGCAATGCTGGCTCCACCGTCGTCAAGACACTGGATAATTTTCAGGACAAGGTTTTTACGAAAGTGTGATTTCAAGGCTCGAATAATCCCTTGATCCGTTGGTTGCAATACCGAAGTCGTGTTTGGAGGCAGAAACATTACAGTTACGCTTCTCAGGTCAGCAATATGGGGAATGTGCAGGACAGTTGTCAACTAAGAGCAGAATTTTCTTGTTCTTTTTCGTAAGTTCATGATCCCACGCGCGTACCCATTTTGTTAAAATGACAGAAGTCATCCAGGCCTTACGATTGCTCTCATAATCCACTGGCAAGTGCCGCACATTTTTAAAACATCTGGGTTTTTGAGATTTCCCGATTACAAGAAGTTTTTTTTTAACTGTGCCACTCATGTTTGGCTGCCACTATCACAGTTATTCTTTCTTTTGATAATTTTCCTCCTGTGCATTTTTCACCTTTGAATGTCAATGTCTTGTCTGGAGTTAATCTGTAAAGCAGCCCCGTCTCATCTGCATTATAAATTTCTTCATCTCTAAATTTTGCGCGCAAATTAGGCCAAACTCTTTCTAACCAATCGCTCACATCACTCTGTTGAACTGACAAAGACTCACCAGCAATCTAACCGGCGACGATGTTGTGTCTTGCTTTAAAACGGTTTATCCAGCTCATTGAGCAGTTGAAGTTAGGAATCTTTCATTCTCGAGCAAAAAAGTTAGCTTTTTCTTGAAGCAGAGGTCCATTTATGGGTATTCCGTGGGTACGCTGTAGCTTAAACCACTGTAATAGTGTTTGATCTACCTGTTCTTGAGTGGATGTCCTCACACGTTTAGATTTTAAAACATTGGCATTAAATAGAGGTTCTATATTATGTTTATTTTTCTTTATTGTCTATATTGTAGAATGAGACACGCCGAATTCCTTCGCAAGGGTTACATTTGATTCGCCAGCGCCTAAACGGTGTATTATAGCACTTTTTTCTTCAATTCAGAAACTCTTTCGCTTCACTGAACTCATTTTAGCTCACGTAACGAGTCCTTAACCTTGTCACAACAGATGAAGAACACTGACTGTATAATTTACACGCCCTAATAAACGTCGGGGCGCGGGGCGTGGAGGTATTGTTTGTGCGTAGGGATATTTGGTATTTGTAAACAAAACACTGCGTGCCATTCTAACCGGAAGATTTATTGTCAAAATAGGTCGCTATAAGCAGTTAATCGCTTTAACCGGAGTCCTACTGTACGGTTATGTTTTCATAGTACGTATGAAACCTAACTTGAGTTTGCATTTTCGTCGCTAAAACCGGTTAGCCGTTATAAACGAAGTCATTATATTCGGATTCTACTGTTTCGTAAAATCGAATCGAATCAAAATCGTAGAATTAACTGTTCCATAAGAATCAAATATCCTAAAAGACCACGAGTACACAATAAATAAATACCATGATCTTGCAAATGCCGTCATCCGGAACGGCTTCATTGTTCACCTTCACGAGGTGGAAGTTGGCGCTCGTGGCCTGTCACCTAAATCTCTGTATCACCTCTTTAAAGATCTTGGTCTTTCCAGAAAATAATCAAGTCTTTCCTAGAAAAAATATCTAAAACCGCGATTTGCACATCTCAAATTCTATGGCTTCGAAGGGGGGTGAATGATGGGCCGATTCCGGTCGTGAATTCCATGGCAGCTCCGTTTATATCTATAAATTTGGAGCCCAATAATCAGTCGTGGTTGTGAACTCTATTTATCGCAGTATGTCCAGTTCTGAATTACAGGAATGAACGTAAGTTGAAATAACAATCTTTTAAGCCGGTTCGACTTCACAGTTCCGTTCCGCGACTAGGCGCCTCTTAATTGCAGAGGTCGAGCAACCGGCCATCCCCTCGCACTTTGCACTCGCATCCCCTCGTACTCATCATCATCTTCTGTAACTTAGTAGGTATTTCATTTGCGTTTTCAGGGTTACGATATTCAGCAATGCATCGAATGGCTGCGAGCGATAAAGAGACGTTGTCCCAATGTCACTTTAAACTCAGTATACTGGGAGTGTCGTGCCGCTCTTGAAGACAAGAGAGGTGAT
The DNA here is from genome assembly GCA_944548615.1 of Micropterix aruncella. Classification (NCBI taxonomy): domain Eukaryota; kingdom Metazoa; phylum Arthropoda; class Insecta; order Lepidoptera; family Micropterigidae; genus Micropterix; species Micropterix aruncella. The sequence continues at coordinate 30,795,366 of OX155954.1, forward strand.
TTCTACAAGGCTGTGAACTGTTGGAAGCGTGCAGTCGAAGAAGGCGCCCAGGTATATAGCAGATCTTTTGTGCCTCCGTTTGCTTACAGTGCTGTGCTTTCTCCTGTAACTCCAGTATTTTTAAGAAAACGATTTTTTCAACCTTGTCTTCGCAAGTGTCAGCGGATGATTGCTAATGAGAATTCCTTGTATTGACAAGGATTTTTCCAACAAAATGTACGAAGTACTCCATCAAACATACTTTCATTTTGTGCATTTTTGATATTGTCAGGAAGTAAATTGAACAAGTCCAGTGTCACATAAACTTGTTCAGACGGAACCACCGCGTCTGTGTTCTTCCGCCCGAGGCTTTGCTTCATGCCGATACGCAGTTGTATTTCTGGTAAAATGTTATAAAACGTCAAAATATGAACACTTCTAAGATGCCTCACTTTGAAGAAGTCACTGAGAATCACCAGAGTAAATACATCACAGAGAGTCAGTACTTTTAATGATTTTAATAATTGGCAAATCTCTGGGATACTAAGAGCACGATCAATGATGGGCGGTTTCCACATATGTACTGTCCGCGCGCAAGCTCCGAGGAATTGGGGGCTGGGGAAGCGAGCAGATTACGCCAACCCCGACCGTCGCTTCATACCCTGCATGGTATTATTACTGGAAAAGTACTGTACCTCTTGTTCCACATTTCATGTGATCTTCTATTGAGTCTGTAATGTAGCATGCCAGCTGCTATTATCACATTTGATCAGGAAATCCTTAGGTAGTATTTCAGCCTGGGATTGAGTATTGCTGTCTTTGCCTGCCTGTTTTCTATCTGCAGCGAAACCTCTATCATTGTTAAAGGAACTTACATAAAAAAAATGCAGCAATACTGTTAACGCAGGCGCAGCAATACCTTTAACGCAGGTGGGATCTTTAATTTTATTTTTAAAACGGTGATTCCAGCACTTGAGTGTTTAAACTCCAGTTTTTTGAGCGCACCAGTGCACAGACATTCTTCAGACTTATAGTGATTATATAATAAAATAAAATATTACTCTTTTATACAGGACGCTTTTCGGGTTAAATACGCTCTTCACGACATAATGGTATAAAAAATAAAAAAAAATAATAAGTATATAAATTTAGCACAGTGAAATCCTTACACATTACAAAAATTGTTAAGTTACAAAAGATTAAATAATAAATACAATAAACAAAAATAGGATATGTTTTACTAAAAACGTCGTTCATTGTTCACTTTTAAGTTGTTTTTTATCGTAATTGTTATTACACTATATTTTTCCTGTAATACAAAAGGACATTCTCCTTAACTGGATACACTTGATACACATCTGAGCTTGATACAGATATGAAAATACACAAACTTTTTCATTGTTTCGAATGCCACATATGCCTTCAAACAGGCGGTGGATCTTCTATAACCTCTTCGGCTGACTTTGTGATAGATTTTCTATAGTTTTGTGTCGTGCGTCAGTGTCACATCACGGGAATTTCTTAAAATATTTAAGATAAAGTTTACATTCCGCTGGCCGGTCGCTTTTTGGGAATTTTATAACAGTATCGACCAATAGGCATATGTCGCCTCGTCTGCTCCGTCCCTACGCTTCGGCGTGAAATCATAAGAATTTCCTGATGAACACAGACTGTCTAAAGTGGAAAGTGCCAGCTGCATCTGCTTTCACAAATTGATTGATTGAGTAAATTAGCTCAATAAATGGAGATATTTTAAATGATCATTGCATTAAAATGATTTATATAGCAACGCGTCTTATATGGGATTCGTTCGGAACCATATAAAACTATACATACTGGAAAATGACGAGACGGGGAATGATCAATTAAGAAGACACTGTTTCTTTTACCATGATTCTTGTCAGTGGCAGTACGGTCTCGGGTGCAATTACAGGTCTTGCTAAATCTTTCTTGCTAGGTTGTCTGCCTCTGCATGGCCCTGTACTCCACTGTGTCTTCACCAATATGAGGCTGACTATTAATTTGTGAGATACGTTCTTGTATAACGTGCATTTGATCGAAAAGATTGGTTTCTTCGGTGCTTGTAACTGCTCCAGCTCGTGATAACAGGGTTGAATGGAATTCTGTTGTTTACTGTATTTGAACTATTGCTAGTCCGGTGTACACTTTAGAGTTGTCCACTACTATGGGCAAAGCCGCCATCCCAGGAAGGTGTCACAATATATAATCATTCTTTTGACCATGGGGTGAACGCAGAGACTTAAGAAACAAGACAGTTCACCATCTAACCACGCCAAGATGTCCGTGAGAGTCCTTACTGGGAGGCACTGGGAAGTGTACCCAGGGGACAGTCTCTCTACCCTCACTACCAGATTTAGCTGGATTTCTCCATCCTTTAGTCTGGTTGCAGGTTTGAAGTCACTTGGGCGGCCTATACCCGATGTTAGCCATAACTCTGATCAAATTTATCGCAGACCGTGGCGCCCTTTGCCGGTCTTTCACATGAGATCGGCTGGTCAACGGGTCGCTTGAAGAGAAGCTGACATCAGGTCAACAATTTCTCCCGCTTCTTAGGAAATATAGAAGATCGTTTCCAGACCCCTCCGGTTATCAGCCAGAGTGTTTTCGATCGGCTAACGCCGCATGATGCGTAAACCGCCCAGCAACGTCCGAGGTCCTCCCTCAGAGGATCCGATCCGCCTGTCCTCGACACAGCCGTGATAGGGGAAAGGGAATCCTTTCCAGATTTGTCTCTTTTCGAGGAGGCTACTGGATAGGAGTTCAACCGACCCAAGATAACAAGCAGGTCATATAGCTCAAGCACAGGAACCATCAACTGCCAGTCCGGTGGACATATTGAGATGTCAACCACAACGGGCGAACCCGTCACCGCAGGACGTTTTAACGATTCTTCGTTCTATCGACCGTGCAGTGAAATGTCCGTGCAAAGTCCGGTGGACAGAACGGTCATCGGCCTTTAACGTCTGGATAATTCCACATCTTATATTTTTTTAATAACCATTTTTTTGCCATTTCAGCCAACAATGGCCGAGGCGTCTCTCGACGGAATCCTGGAGAAATTCATGAAACTGCAGCTGAGTCCAAATGCGACGAATCCCATCGATCCGAAGCTTGTTGATGTAAAAAATATCTTTAAAACAACAATAATTCGCTTCGCCATAAATCAAAGACGTGAAAAGTAAGTAATATTAAAATAAATTGACTTTTGTCGTTCGTTACATGTATTAATATTGATGGCAATTTGTAGGAGAGGTGCCCATGGTGGTATAGCAGCAAGATACACGGCGACCCCTGTCCGCAGGAGTACTCGCTTATTGAAAACTCCTGTTCTCAATATGGATTTGGCAAAAAAAGAAATCATCCCAACGGTTGAAAATAAAACCCCGGAAACTCTCCAGCCACACAGCATCATCCCGATCAAATCTGCTCAGAGATCCGCGAAGAGAACTCCTTTGATTCAGTTGTGTAAATCATTGCAGAACGTCGACGATAAAATCAAGGAGTCATTGACTTTTGTACCAAATAAGGCATTGCAATTTACTGATAGTCCTTAGATTTTTAAATTATTATTTTATGTTTATTTAATTTTAATTGTGATTATTCGAGACGTAATTATTTTATGTTTATTTCATTTTAATTGTGATTATTCGAGACGTACTGCGTACCATGTCTCAAATTTTTCAAATTAATAAAGATTTTTGCACTGCACTCGCTCCTAGTTCTCGAGCGTTGTGTGTTGCCAGCTGTAAAAAACCTTGCTTTGATCTTTTATTGCCAAATATTTCTGTTAATGAAATAAAATACAAATGGAGCTGCCGTTTACACTTCTGGGGGTGAGCAGTGGATTCCGGACTAACGACCGGCTGTGGTAGGTTTAGGACAACTGTCTTGCCACATGTGAGCGTTCACCTTACCACCCATTCACTCCCCCTTCGAAGCCATAGAATTTGAATTAGAATTTGAATTTGAGATGAGTTGATTATTTTTCTGGACAGACCAAGATCTTTAAAGAGGTGAAACAGAGATTTAGCTGGCAGGCCACGAGCGCCAACTTCCACCGCGTGAAGGTTCGAGATCATGTTATTTATTTAATTTGTACTGGTGGCCTTTTGGGATATTTGATTCCCATAGAACAGTTAATTCTACAATAAGGGCCACCTTCCGAGATACAGAGTAAAGAGTTATATCTGGACGGAGGGCTGTACATCTGAGGCTTTCAGGGAATTTATACTGCTATATAGAGACCGAATCGACCTCCAGAATCCAATCTGAAGCTTTCTCGATTATTGAGAAAGGTTTTGTAGTTTTTTGCCTTTAAAGCCATCCCGCACAAACTGTATTGGGGGTTTGGAGGGTAATGTCAAACCCTTGTTGGCACGAGCCGCTGAGAGGCTAATTACCTCGCGAATAACAGCGAGGATTTGTCATGGCGGTAAGTGTACCGTGCTTGATCTTGCAGCCAGCTAGAATATGTCTAGCTATGCAAGGGGTATTGCTACAAAGGAACATGAACTATCCTCGGCATAGCTCCAACGAGCGAGGTTACTGGGGTCTGGAAGTGTATGCTGAAAGGCATTCAAATGAAACAAATGCATACTTACGTATCAAAAATGCATATATTTTTTTTATTGAGCACCTAATTAGCCAAGGAAAAATGTAGGTACTTTGAGATATTGTTTCGGCTTTCGGTTTCGGCCAAAAAAAGATTAAGTTTTTGGTCAGCCCCTTTTAATAGATATGAAGCTTTTAAACTATACCTCTAAATTTTATTGCCAGATTGGTTCTAGGTCCCGTTTCTTGAAAGTTACAATTTACATATTCTTGAAAGTTACATCACATATTTCTTGAAAGTTACATTTCAGTAAATTTTCACCGATATCCCAAAAATTTAATTTACAGGTGTTTCTCGATAATAACCAGTTTCCCTTTTTCACTATTACATTTTTGTTCTAAATTACCTTGTGGGTTTCTTCCACTTGATTGATTATTTCAGCATTAAAGATGTCGACCATATAGGCTAAGATACATTAATTTTAGTTTTTGTCAGCATGAACGAATTTAAAATGATAGATTTCAGATATTGATTGAAATGGAATAACTTCTTTTTGAGACATAGGACATAAAATTATTTTAGTTGCATATATGTCGTCGAATTTTAAACTGTCAGATCCAGATAGGTCTCTTTTACTGTAGGATAAATTTTCTGTTAATATGTGACATAATAAATTTTAATGTAAATTTAGGCAATATTTGATAAATAAAATTACTAGTGCATATTTTTATATTTATTAGATTAAGCAGTAAAATAAGCATATTATTGTATCAAGAAATAGGATATAGCTGGTTTTGACATTCAACTTTGGATCCAGGGCGTTTTGTATATGGAGCCTAAGATTTAACTTTTGTTTTTAACTTCAAGCTGTGACATCCTCAAATACACAGGACAGCTAATAGAATCGCCATTAACCCTAACAAAGCCAACCATGGGGATGAAACTCACGGCGGCATGTTTTCAACCCTGGAAAATTTGTGTGTAGGGGCCTCTCCATTGTTCGACTTTTTTGTGTATCGAGAAATTGCAAGAATACTTCAAGAATACGGTTGGAATTTTATTATTTTCACATGAAGTTTTAATAAATTAAACTATGGAATTGCGTATATTTTTTGAAAATGGAAAATCTGAAAAATATTGCACAAATATTGCAGTGGTTTTGTCGGATTATAAATGCTTATTTTAAATACTTTAATGCAAGGTAATTTTTGAAGGATTTGCAAATTTCGGTAAATAATATTTCGCTCTTCACTGCCACGGATTATTTTACATAAATTTTGTTCACCACATGCCGAAGGCACAATAGCTTATTGCATAGGAGTCCTAGAGGCACACCATGCATTATAATGTCATCAGATGTGAACACAGTAGCGGTTATTGGACCAACTTTCAATTTGACATGTTCAAAAAAAATCCTCAAGATTTTTCATCATAACGGTTTTGAAATACAAAACCCAATTGGACATCCTGAACTGAAATCGTTGATCGTCGAAGGGTATATAATGTTAAAAATCATTCAAACCGTGTGTGCTAGCTGTGTGGATTGAAATGTAGTCACTATTATTATAGAAAAATCACTTCACAACTTGCATCATCTATTTACTTTATATTTAATCCTATAATACTTTGGACTGTTTAGTAACTTAGCAATTAATTTTCAGAATATTTTTTGTTTTTTTTTTTTAAAACCCTTATAATTTTACTTTAAAAAAATGCTTGTCTTTTAAACTTTTCTTTTATATAGCATAACATACTATATGACCGTTTAATAGGTAAAAACATATAAACGGTTTATGTTTGTCATATTTTGATATAGTAAATATGTTTTTATACTGTCTGTTTCCCAAATTAAATAAAACAAAAAAAGATAGTTTGAAATATAAATTTGAGCAATCTTTGAGAGTTTTCATTACCTCTACGAACCTGTTTACACTTTTATGGCCATTGACGTATATTTATAAGGGAATTTATGCAGTTGAGCTAACTCTGCCATATTTAAAAAAACAAACTACCGCCAAATAGGTGTTCATGATGGTTTTTAAAAACACTAATTAACCTACCGCCATATAATGGCCGTGCCAGATTTCACGGTCCCTTGCCCACAGGTTACATTACATTTATAAAACAGCAATGCACTGAAAACAAAAATGAATAAAAATCCTAATTAAGTGAAAACAAAAATGAATAAAAATCCTTATAAAGGATTTCTGTCCCTTTCTAGTTTCAATACCTGTGATCTGAGCATGTAGGCGAGGGGCAAAATAATTTGGCGTGGCCTATGGGCGTTTAGGGATTGTTTTTTAAAAAAACTAACTTAAACCTTTGGGTTATTAATAAAAAAGAAGGTCAAAATTCGTTGATTTTTTTCATTAGATTTCTTAATAACAATGCTTGTTTAGAATACCAATTAATTACCTTTTTTTGTATTTAGAATCGTAGGAACAATTTGATGTATCGCGTAGGCTTTGTGGGTTTTGTTTTTTTTTTGTTTTGTTTTTGTACTTGAACATACATGATACCTACGGTTTGTTGCGTTTAGGCGATAATATAACGGACGAATCACATACGTTCGTATAGGTAGGGCGGTTAACCCTTCAAGCCCCGCGACTTCGATATCGAAGTCAACTGAACGCGTCCAGGAAAAGTGATTTGATTGGGTTTTTCGTGTCATTCCGTATGCAGTTGTATTTTATTTAAATGCACGATGATACAAATATCATCGCGCATTTAAATAAAATACAACTGCATACGGAATGACACGAAAAACCCAATCAAATCACTTTTCCTGGACGCGTTCAGTTGAATTCGATATCGAAGTCGCGGGGCTTGAAGGGTTAACCTACTGAAATATAGATGTACGACACTTCTTTAAACGCCCATACCTCTGCCCATATTGCTTATTGAGGTAAAGCAACTATTTTTACAGTTTCTGAAACAGTGTGATGACATTAAAATATCTTCATTGTAAAAGAGTTTGATCAACTGCATTAACCGCCCTACCTTTGGGCATTAATTATACAGTGTAATATAATCAATGCTTTGGGTTATTATTCAAAAAGTAGGTAAAAAATGTTTTTTTTTCATTAGGTTTCTCAGTAACGATACTTGTTGACAATATACCAGATATTTTTTTTTACATAATAGACCAATTTATTACACTTTTTTGTATTAATAATTGTAGGAACAATTTGACGTATCACGCCCGCTTTGTGGGTTTCGGTTTTGTACTCGAACCTACGTGATACGGCTTGTTGCGTTCGGGCGATAATATAACGGACGTATCACGTACGTTTGCATTAACGTACTGAAGTATAGGTGTATGACACTCCTTTAAAAGCCCATATCTCTTTGCCCATATTGCTTATTTGCAAATATTTTTACAGATTCGGAATCAGTGCAAAGAATATAGTGAGGTGACATTAAAATATCTTCAGTGTAAAGTTTTCTTCTTAAAATATCTTCAGTGTAAGAGTTTGATAAACTGCATTGGGTTTCGAGTTTTTTTTTTGATTTTGTACTTGAGTGTACTCGAACGTACGAGATACTGGTTTTTGCGTTTGGGCGATAATATAGTGGCCATAGGACGGTTAATACCAATATAAAACCTAATCTCGGTATAAATATTTAGACTTGGCCTTTGGAAGCTATGCCGTTGAAAAGAGGTCACCTAACTTCTTCGTGAAAGAGTCCGCTAGCGCTAGCACAGTGTACTGGGTCGCTAGTCAGTCGGCAGTTAACAATCGCATGTCTATCAACTCCGCCTGTTGTTTCCTTTCCATTATACAACTTAAATTACCTTCTTGCAGTGGAGTTACTAAGCCGGTGCGGCGCACCGGGGCTTACGGTAGTTTGGGGGCCAAAAACTGAACTTCCGTTATGTTCGACGTTTCATATAACTCTAGTAAAAATCTGAGAAAGCCGAAAAAATGATCGACTCAAAACCGATCGATGCAGAGAGCATACCAAAACAAAAACCATTCTAGAAATGAAGTTTTAATTTAATTTTAATTTTAATACATTAAGTAGTTAATTTATATATGTAGATATTGGGCCCGATTGCATTTCTTTGTGAACTAAAACTAAAATTAGTCCAAGCGAACAAGACAGAGCAATAGGTTAGAGCGGAATATGAAACGAACGATCGTCGATAAATACTAACTGGCGAACTTATACTCGTCCGAATAAATTCGAGCATATTTCGTGCGGTGTAAGATTTGACCTTGGCGGGCAGTTTTAATACGAAAAAGTGACAACCGGGCATCTCACATTCCATCTAGCCCTGTCTCGTTCACACGGACTAATTTCCGAATTTAGTTCACGAAGAAACGCAATCGAGCCCTTTATGCGAAAATTTGGTACATTTGTTATAATATTGTGGGTATTTTTTACTCTTATCAGTTTCGCATTTAGTAGTTTTACTCAAAATAAAACAGTAAAAAGTGATATATTTTTTTTCACCAATTTTAAAACGTTGAGAACGGTAATTCAGTGATTGAATTGACAATAAAGTGTCATACCAATATAGGAACAAACGTTTCGAACATTTTCCTCCAAAAATCTCACTGAAGTTCTTGGAAAATTGTTCCGCAACATATTAAACGCAACGCCCTCAAATGAATATGCCGATTTATAATGTAGCTACAATATAAATATGTAATGTAGCAAGGTATACAGTAATTACATCCTATATGCCATAATGAATGTAAGTAAATGCAAGGGCCTTTTGTTCAATTTTGCACCAGGGTCCATTTTTTTTAGTTACGCCACTGCTTTCTTGTGTATTGGGAAAATGCAAGAATGCTTCTAGAAAACGGTTGGAATTTTATTACATTTCACATGAAGCTGTAATATTATTACATTTTTCTGCACGATTCAGTGGCATTCTGTAAACGAATTAGGGAAGTTCATTTGTTTCCAGCGACGCGGCTACGTTGGATTGTTTTCAGTTTCAGGTATGCGGCTTTGGGTTTTCCTGCAATCGAGATGTTAACCGCCATTTTCTTCCGCTAGGGGTGAAGCGAGCTTCGTAGGAATAGGAATGCTCGCCCGCTGGTCCGTCGCTCCACACCATTCTGGGCACCAAGTCAATGCGGAAACGTACTTTGTTATCTAATACATGTTATTAAGGATGTGCGGCACCTACAAAAAGTTTTATATACTTATAATAATAATAATATACTCTTTATTTGCACTTAATCATGATACAAAAAGGCGAGCTTATTGCCACATTGTTATGTCCTACAACTAACCTAATTATAGTGGTACATTGTATTGTGGGCATCGGCATTGTGGAAATAAAGATTATAACATTTGTCTGCGTAAAATGCAGACTAGTTAAAGTATTTAAAACTAAGAAACTAAAACCGAGGAGAGGAAATTGGGAGAGGAAAAGGAAAAAAGGGAAGAACTGGTTACTTCTTAGAAAGGTAGTAATCTTTGAGGTGAGTCTTTGAAATGATGGTAAAGAAGGTGAGTTTTGTATATTTGCCGGGAGATCGTTCCAGAGTCTTGCACCATGGACCCAGAAGAGTAAGAATAGAATCAGTATTATGACACGAAATTTTTAGCAAACTGTCAGAGGCTGTCCGAAGTACGAGACCGTGAGAATTTAATGGTTCAAAAAGCTCGAGGAGATAGGATGGTGTTGATTGGGAGAGTACGTGATAGAGGAGAGCAAGTATATGAATGTTTCTCCTTAGGTGTACTGGCAACCACTTAAACTGTGCCCTATATTCGGACACGTGAACATACTTACGTAGACCGAAGATGAATCGTATGCATACATTTTGCAAACTTTTAAGTTTGTTGAGTAATTCCTCTGACAAATCGAGGTAAGCCACATCTGCATAGTCAAGAAAAGGTAAGAGGAGAGACTGTGCGAGAGATTTCTTTGTGTCCATAGGAAGAAATCTTTTGAGCATTTGCAGAGGGTGAAAACTAGCAAATATTTTGCGACTTACCTCGTCCACCTGTGGTTGCCAGAAGAAATGTTCATCGATAATTAGACCAACATCTTTCACTCTTTACGACAATGGTATGGTGATATCGTTCAGTTGTAAAAGCGGAAGGGACTTTACGTTTACTCTGGAGAGCAATTTACGACCTCCAATGAGTATAGCCTGGGATTTCAAAGGGTTGATTAGTAGACCCATCAGCGCACACCATTCACAAATGGCATAAAGATCGGAGTTCATGTTGGCGATCGAGACATTGATATTTTCAGAAGAGAAATGATAATATATTTGAACATCATCTGCATACAGATGAGTATGTCCACGAACTTGGTTGGTGATAGGATTAATAAAAATTGAGAAAAGAAGCGGCGCCAGAACCGCACCTTGTGGGACTCCAGCTGTTAGATTAACCCATACTTTGATACGCTGTTGTCTGGCTCTGAGATAGGAGCTGAACCAATTTATAACGGTTTGCGAACAGTTGAGAGTTTGTAGCTGTGCAACAACAAATCGAAGTCCACAGAGTTGAAGGCGCTGCTAAAGTCTAAGAGCACAAGCAAAGTGAGTTGTCTCTGGTCCATTGCTTTACGTGCGTCGTCAGTTACTTTGACTTGCGCAGAGGTAGTGCTATGGCCAGGACGGAAACCGGACTGATAAGGATTAAAAATATTGAATTAAAAAAGGTAATCTGATATCTGAGAGAACACTATACCTATGCTCTAAAACTTTTGAAAGAGCAGGGAGAATATATTATATTGGCCTGAAATCGTTTGGCCGAACAGGATTTGACATTTTAGTAAGGGGCATAACATAGGCATTTTTCCAAGGAGCTGGGTACCATCCAAATTTCATTGAAGGGTTTATTATATGGGTAACGACTGGAAGAATGCATTGGATGATACGTTTAAGCATATCTAAACTAAGATCATCCGTTCCCACGGCCTTAGATTTTATCCGGTTTAATGTCAGTACAACTGTTTCAACGGTAGCTGGAATTTATCTCCATTTGCACGGAATGCCAGGTCTTTGGTTTTTATTTGAGGAGGCAAAATTGCCGCGAAATTGCCTAGGAAAGCATGAACCAGGCTATCTAATGGCTGATTTAGACATTACTTTGAATAGGGATATTTAATGCCATTTTCGTCCGCTAGAGGTAACAGCCATTGGGGTCGCAGGCAAGTCGCAGGCACCTTCTTCTTCTTCTTTCTTTTCCTTGTGGCAATTCCACGCAGCTAGGGTGCTGGTGATTTTGTGCCAGTTTGTATGTATTGTTGACGGGAGGATGACTACTGTTAATGTTAGTACCGGGGGGCGCCAGTTTTGCATGCGGCAATTTTGCACAAATGTCACTTTTGACAGTTCCAAATTTGTTGAGGGCAGATTTGCAGGAGGCAACCTTGCAGGCGGCAACCTTGCAGGCGGCAACCTTCAGTACAGTTTTTAAGTTTTTCTGTTAGGTTAGGTTAGGTTAGGTTTTTCTTTCCCTAAAATCGAAGTGACATTAATTACCGGCATCCTTGTAGTGGATGACTTTTATACATCAAACTAAACATTAAAAAAAATGTTTTAAGTTTTTCTGTTAGGTTAGGTTTGGTCATTTTGACATTTGCAAAACTGCCTTCTGCAAGATTGCCTTCTGCAAAACTGCCGCCTGCAAGAATGCCGTCTGCAAGATTGCCGTCTGCAAATTTGCCTTCTGCAAGTTTGATGGGACCCGTTAGTACCTACAAAAAAAAAGGAAGGGACATCACAATTGCATACACAGAGGACAACATAGAGACTAAAAACATAACAGAATATTAGGGGAATATTTTGGAGAAAGAAAAAGGAGAAGGGTCAGGTCGCAGGCACCAAGCAGGCACTGATTGCCACTATTTATATGATCAGTGATTGCCACTGATCGGTCGCAGGCACGTCGCAACGGCGATAGGATGCAAAGGGGCGTTAACGCGCGGCCTCAAGAATTGTGTCGCTTACTTCACACTGCCATGGGCCGATCGCCGCTAGCGCCATCTACAAAAAAATGTGCGCACATTCCTACTGTAAAATATATAAATCAATGATATATATTTAAAAAAAACTTTATTAAATTGTATAAAGAAAAATATTATTTCATGGATTGCTTATGCAATTTCGCCTGAATAGCGATGTGTTTCGCTGCCATTACAAATCATGAAAGCCAGTGATGAAAGCAATCGCGTTTTCTGCGTTGGTAACCCTTGTTGTCTGTGGCGCGTCGGAGTTGCCGCCTCTATAAACTCTATGGATCGTCCCGTCCGTCAGAATTGTCAAAATGGCGGAGGCTACAGGTGCCGTGAGTGCTAATCCCAATGCCGAAATTGTTCGCGGACAGGCATTTGAAGTGGGACCGAGGTACACCAACTTGCAGTACATCGGCGAGGGTGCATACGGCATGGTCGTGTAAGTATTACCACTTATTCCTTTCTTAAATTTAAATACGGACCTATCTTTATGCACCGACCCTGAAAACGCCCCGTACACTGGCATTGTTTTGCAAGCTTTGATGTCGCTTATTTTTCGCGAATAGAATAGAGTGTCTTAAAATATTTTGACGTTGTGAGTGCGGAAAACTGGCAAACTCTGAATTATTTTTTTGCCTTTTTGTTAGATTTGACGTTTGGCGCTATTTTTGAAATTTGTTTGTTATCAGTGTTTTCAATACTAACATTAACGCTCGCGAATGATTTGTGCGTGAAGTGGATGTTTAGTTTGCGTAATTTTCGCTTATCGTTTTTTTAATCAGTGTGTAATTTGACGTAAACTATCGCGAAAGCGATCGATGGAAGGAAGTGAGTCTTTTGTTGTCATTAGACCGCGAATTCCTAAAAATAGCTTAAAATTTCGCGGTCTAATCAGACCAACAGAGCTGATGTAATTTTATTAGTTCGCATCGGTGCACTTCGTAAACAGCCTGGTGCATTGTTTAGGTTTTTACCGCATTGAAAAGTAAACATATACGGGAAAGGCCTGTTCTATTAATTGAAAAATTAAGATTTAGATAAAATGATCTCATATATAAAAGAGAACTTCAAATATTATAAAGGTACATTGTAATATAAGTAATTAAAATGGAACTCTTTGTGATCAATAAAGTTTCCTGTGCAGTTAGGCCAGGCCTGCTCGTTATCTCCAGTTGGCTCTACCCACGGTTCAATTCCTATCCAGTAGCATTCACGAAGAGATCATATCCTCTGGGGATTACCTTCGGGCGCTGCTGGGCGGTTTGCGCACCGTGCGGCGTTAGCCAATTGACTGCACATCCTGTGAGTAACTGGAGGGGTCTGTAAACGGTCTTATACGTTTCCTAAGCGGCGGGGGTAGATTTTGACATGATTTAAGCTGCTCTTAAAACGACCCTTTGGTCACTCGATCCTGCGTGAAAGACGGACAAAGGACGCCACGGTCCGCGATAAATTTGAACTGAATTACCGTTAACATCAGGAGAGTGTTGTCATCTACAACGGGCGAACCGGTCAACCCAGGAAGTTATAACAGTATGTGATCATTCTCTCAACCAGGGCTGAGCGTAAAGACTTAACCGCTGGAATGCTAATACCACCGATCGGTGGTTTTTTCGTTGCGACAACTCGCGCGCGGCCTATCTCCGTATTTGTGCAATTATGTACCTAATTAAATGCGAAAAAGGTCGCCTTCATTGAATAAGCCACCATTATACATTAGTATGCGCGCACCAACACACCCCACAAAGAAATTTTCGAGGGTTGAAAACATGCCGCCGTGAGTTATATTCCTATGGCTAGCTTTGTAATGCCCCGTATTCGTGGTGATCTTTTGTTTATCAATAAAGTTCAATCAACATGTTGCTGAGTTGCCGCTCGCCGAGCAGCAACTTTTCAACACTCCACAACACGCAATGTTGTGAAAAACATGTTTCAGCAACTCAGCAACATCTTGATTGAACTTTGTTGATAAACAAAAGTTTACCGTGAATACGGGGCTTTACGCCAGACACTGAGAAGCAACCCGCCTCGCTCATGACTACCAGTTATGGTCGGCTTTCTCCGGCCTCCCTACTGGTTACATGTCCGAGGTCGCTTGCGCGGTCCTCTACCTGAGGTAAGCGGTAGTTCAGTCAGAAATTATCGCGGACCATGCCCGTCTCAGAAACAGGATCCGGTGGCCAATCGGTCGTTTCAAGAGCGGCCGTCATTAGGTCAACAGCCACCCCTGGTTTATAGGAAACAAAGCCGTATCCAGACTTCCCCGGTAATCAGTCAAATGCACAGTCGATTCGCTGATGCCGCACGGTACGCAAACTGTCCAGACGCGCCCGAAGAAACGATTCCCAGGCGAAACTAACCCACCTGCATACTCAGTTGCAGGGGTCAGAAGAGTCCTACCCAGGCTTGAAATGTCTGCTTTGAGGCTACCGGATGGGTGCTGGCCTGTGAACTGGGTCGACCCAGAAACGAACGGGTCTTAGTGGTCCAGCTGCATAGGGTCCATTAGCGTCGAAACATCCGCTAACATCCCCAATCAGTCTACGAAAATTAAGGAAGACTGGGTCAAGCAATGGGGGCTTTGACGGCGATAAAACAAGTTTTGACGAATACATTATTTGAATACTCGTTACACTGAATACACTTGTTACAATGGTAAACCTACATAAAAATAAATACCTACCAATATATGGGAAAAATACTCGGTATAATCATTAATAATATTTAGGTAAGACTAGTTCCATTTGTCTTTCCTACAGTCCATACCAGGTTTGCATATAAACCTAGGTACATATTAGGTGTCACGCGTATGCAAGATCGAACTTTTAAAATTTGTAACTTTTGCCTGCTTAGTTTCTTTCTTTAAATTTTCGTTCAGTATATAAATTGCGTCTGAATAAACAATCCGTGATTGTATTTTTATTTTCTGACTGTTTTGCCTGTCCTTTTTTGGGAGTTAATAGTTTTTGCGCATTTGCAATGTTTTAATTTCCAGAGGAAAAGCTTCTTAAAAACGCGCTCTATCCAAATCGAATTTACGAACAGTTTAAATAATCCAAATGAGTTTATTGAGCTCGCGCTACTTCGTAGAATTTTAGTCTCATACAAATATACGGCTTTAGGGGAAAAAGCGGTAAGAGAATGAGATTTTCTAGATGTCAATGCTTGAAAATGGCGGAGATGATTGATTCACTCACAATACGTCTTACTTATTTATATTTATTACACAACTGCCCAACAAAAGAGGAGCGTAAGGTATTCAGGGTTCATATATGAATGCTTTCCGTTTCTTTATTCCACCATAACTTGTAAACGGTTTAAACCGATTTAGAAGTGTGTAGTAATGTTAGAATCGTTATGTCATCCCGAGTGTCATAGGACACTTAAATGTCTAAATAGTTGTCTAAAGCGTAAGTAGTTGTCTGAATGTCCGAACGTCAATAAAATAACATAAATATTATATATCGTGTTTATAGTCAAATGAAACGTCTGATTGAGTACATTCCGGAAATATACATGTTTCTATATGGATAAATACGTAAACCACAAATATTTCATAAAAACACCGTAATAAAAATAATTATAAATACAATAGTCCACTTTCTGAAACGGCAGTCGTATGTTTTATTCTTTTTAATATATTTACTTGTATTTTTTTATATTATTCAGCAAACATACAGCTGTTTTAATACGTTATATACAAAATTATTACATTTTCTTTCCAGGACATAGCTAATTACATGTTTCCACTGAAATGTTTATTTTTTTAAATAAATACACACATAGGAGAGATGGGAAGAGTACCTACATCCATACATAATAAGCAAATACATTTTATGTGAATACACGTTATTATATAGTCATACATACATGGTATTTAAATATATTCATGAATACATATGTATTTTCTTATATCGCAGTGACATGTCATCACCGTCATTAATCATTCATTTTTTGAGAGCGATAGATGAAATGTTGAATATTTTACTTACCTTATAAATGTAACAGTTTCGTGCATAATTAGTGACAACCTGCGGAAAGTGGAATAACTCCGGTTAGCGAGTGAGTCGGTAATGATATACGGAAAGATACCATTCCAAGCAGATCAGAACAATCGATGCAGTCTGTCAAAAACTTATGGAACAAGTAAATATATTAAAAAAAAACACAACTGCCGTTACAGAATTTAAATTATTGTATTTATAATTGTTTTTATTACGGTTTTTTTAATTCAAATATCTGTGGTTTATGTATATTCATATAGATTGACATGTATATTTTCGGAATGTACTCAATCAGACCTTTCATTTGACAATAAGCACGATATATTTATATTAATTTATTAACATTTGGACAGTTAAACAACTACTTACTTGATATTTGGACAGTTAAGGTACCCTATGCCACTCAAGATGACATAATGATTTTAACAATACCACACATTTCTAAATCGGTTCAATCGTTAGTTATGGCGGAATAAAGAAACGTAAAACATACATAGATGAACCCTGAACACATTACACTCCTTTTTTGTCGGGCAGTGGTGTATAAAATCCACATTTTAGTCTTGATTGTAATGACTGAAGCCCACCAAAAGTAGCTGCTTCGTTGTAAATGGAAAGGACAAAAGGAACGATAATTGAACTGTTTTAAGAACAAATCTGTAAAAGAACTGAGTTTCAAACTTAACTACAGTCATTTGAAGGGCATGCTAAAGGTGTGTTTTGGAACACTAGCATATTTTCACCTCTTAGAACCGAAACCAGGTTCTGTGCAATTACATAGATGCTGCAAATCGGGCATGTGCACTTCGCGTACATAAATAGAGCTTTCTATGGCCTTTGACTGGTATTTCAATGGACACTGTCGATTTTTTCTACCGTGATTCATTCTTGCATCTTACGAATAGATCTATCCGCCATGAGATCGTTTCAATAAATTTGAAGCACCTAGAATCGTAAGTGGCCTCGCTTCAGTAGAATATTCTCTGCCATGTAGAGAATTGGTTTTCACAAAAAAAAAATATATTTACATGGGCTTCTTCAATAATGATCTCTCTAATTACAATAATAGCCAAACAAGGATACGGGTTCATAAAGACTACGCCATATTACTTGATAATATGGCGTAGTCTTTTAGCTGCAAATAAATAAATAAATAAATAAATAATGTATGAAGTATAATGGTGTAAGACCATTGCCGGCATGTTAAACGACGCTGCAGAATTTGTGAAAACTGTACGCACTGCATGCCTGGAGAAAGTCTGCATGTCTTGCTAAAATGTGGCAGTGAGCTAAAATGCACCAGTTAGAAATGTAGAAAAGAGCTGGAAATGTAGCTAGAATGTATCGATTGTATGATGCTTCGTTATCCACCATTTTGTAAGCGTAGTATACCAGACAGTAACGTCTCTTGAAACAAAATTTAAAACGAAGCAAGGTAGTTCACGAGTCCATGGCTCGCAAATGGCCGCCACATGTCTACTACTCCGCCAACGCAGATGTTCAAACGTTTTGAGAAAATCGCCAACCTTCGCATGCGCGTAATGCTAGCCAAAGGCGTTCGTCGAGATGTACCCCTATGCTCATTTCCCTCGCACCCTATCCCCGCAGCCCCCTGCCGCTGGAGAGTGCGTCTACTGTTCTCTCGGTATACTATGATGTAAGTATATACCATCTAGCCATTGCATCATGACGTATACGAAGCGCGTCCGATACAACACTCTTTTCTGGGCTATTGATGACAACTCAGACATTTTGCCCTGCAGTTAATACTGGCGTTTCGGCATTTTTAAATATTTTTTATCAGTTACGTACACATTCAAATGCAAGAGCACAAAAGACAAATAATTTACAATCCAGAAATTACTGTAATATGCTTCGAAAGTTAGGTATACATCTGACTGAGCACAGGTTACATATCGCATAGATTAAATGTAAATGTTTGTTTTTCTAATGTGTCATGTAAAATGCAGCCGAGCCCGCCTTGCTAGGCACTCCTGTGATAAGTCGAGCTATCTTTCTGAGTCTTACTGGAGTGCCACGGTTGTTATAAATAAGATAAAATGAATTTGGGAACGAAGTTTGTTACAAACTTTGCGCCTAAATTCGTTTTTATCTTATTTATAATGTCAAACAATCGCGATAGTCCAAAAAATAACAAACGAATTATACTATATATACATATTTTAACCACAGATTGATCATAAAATTGCGATACCGCACTTTTGCATTATTTTTGGCCGTCGCGTCGCACATTACTTGTAATGGCGTTAAGTACGTCAAATCGAAAATTTGACGATACGTGACTTTCTTATCTAAAAATGGCGTAAACATAAACGTAAACATACAGATTTACGACTGCAACACAGTCTAGCAATTTCCGTTTCAGCCTTATGTCCGGGTAAAATTAGTTTTCTACGTGTAGGAATCCATTGGAAGCTGCAAATGAATTTGAATCACCGTTCTAGTTAAAATGTCTGCATCGTATAAACCACCAACTTTTGTAGGTAAACAGACGGCGTCGTCCCATCTCCCAGTAAATGAAAACGCATTTGCATTGAACAATCCTCGCGGAAGCCATTTACGATGCGAAGTTGGCTCTGCGAATGCTGCATTGCGAGCGGCATAAAAATGGGAACAGAATGCTTCATGGCTCGACTACGCGGCTGTGCTTGCTATAAATAAGCGGACAGAAAAATTATACGCCGAGTATTTTGATTAGATAAGCGATTGCCGCGCCAATAGGCGAGCCAACGTTCTTCGGAAATCGGATGTATTCATTTAATAGGAAGAAGTGCGCTCGGCATAGCGACCTCTTTCTCTGTCATACGCCTAAACAAACGTTGCGTCGAAGATCGATTTGGCCAAATACCAAATTCTCGGCCAAAAATCTGGCCTAGTGGCCGAATATTCGGCTAAACTGGCATTATTGTATGGTCCAATAACCACTCTTATAACTTATTTGTGCCCCTAGCACTTCATATTTACATAACTTACTACTTAATATAAGGAGGAAATTTTGGTCACGTTTGATGTATACGTCGCCAATATGTAATTATTTTTAATTTTTGCAGTAAACTTACAGATGGTAAATAGGCATTTTTTAAAAGTGTGCCAATTCCGGACAGAGTTCCTGAATATTTGTTTCACTGACTAATACTTTAGATATAAGATTTTAAGGCTTTTACATCAATTATGATCAAATAATTAATACTTTTATAGACTATAGTATTATTTCATCGATAAAGCCCCAAATGGAAATATAGCAAATACATTTTTTTCACGGGGAATTCGTTACATCCACTGACAAACATTTATAACAATGTTAGTCACTGGAGTTAAGAAAATCCTTTTAAAGATGGTGCAATTTAAAAAAAACGCCTAAATACATTATATGAGTAGGTTTTTTTAAAACCTCTTATACAGAATTAATTTACTATCCTATGAAAAGCTGACTTGACTATGAAAGGCTTGCATTAACAAATTATAATAGAAATAGGTATGTGGGAAAAAGGGGGTATATAAAACCAAAACGTATGTCATATGAATAATTGGATATCAATGTGTATAATACAATATTAATATATTATAATACCATCATATTATTGTTATGATATAATATAATATTGTTTAATACATATAATGGTATAGTAAAGTGGTATAATATAATAAAGTGACATCGTTCGTTCGTTAACGTGTCCGGGCCATGTTAGGACACGTCTTTCCAACAATATACGGCCTGAATGGCCTTGTCGTTCGTCTCTTGTAGGTCGTCGTGTGTGATAGGGGTTGACAATTGCGGGCAGTATAGGAGGTGGTCTTTATCCTGCAGCGTTCCACAGTCGCATATTGGATTCTCTGTGTAGTCCCAGCGGACGAGATTGGCTCGGCATCTTGTCACACCCACTCTTAGTCTGTTAAGACTACGCCAGGTGGCATAGGGGAGATGGGGCCCCGGCGCTATCTGTTCCCTAACATCCTCGCCAAGTGAAGCCTTCCATTGAGTGATGCGGTTGCCTTCGGAGCGGTTGTGTGCCGCTAAAGATGACTTTCGCGATTTGAGGCGGTTGATAAAGTGATATTTTACAGCACGATGGCAGTTAGTTACATCTTCAAGAGATAGACTAGATTTATTTGATCGATTCTTTAATTAAATTCATGGAATCATTAAATATGTCTAATCCTTTACATATGGTATTAAAAACACGGCACATCCTGATGAGAGGTATATTCAACACGGTATTGATATTACAAGCGACAATAGAAAATGTAAGAACTCCTCGTTAGTCACGATGGCACACGAAATCGAACATTTGCTAGACTAGCTGCTCTGTCTAGTCGATCGTATAAAAGCTTATGGAGACACGTTATATCGCTAACGGTCCTGCGTGTTTTTAAATCTACGATGTTGAAGTGCGAAAGCCGGTCTACATAACCTCTCAGAATATTTATGAGGCCACATTTGTTCGACAGCATGCGAGTGAATTTCTTTTGACCTCGTTATATTATATCGCCGTGAACACTGTAAAGCGTATTCCAAATTACTGATCCATACCACAGGATCGATCTTATCAATGATATTAGGGACTTCGGATGTCTAAATTAATGTCTCCTTTGTTCTGAAGCCAAAACCAAGAAGTTTATTTGCTTTTTCGACAATCCCATTGAAGTGGTGATGAAATGAATGTTTTTCACTCAAGATTATATAGTGCTATTGATATAGTAGTTTTGTTTGACAATATTTCGGTTCCGGCTAAATGATATAAAATATGGCATTTCTCGACCATTGCGGGTGCACCACACGCTCAATTATATTAAACGTGGAAGTGCTACTGGGCTCCAAATGTTTCAAAACTCACGAGTGCAGATCGGGAAAATCTCTTTTGCTATTTTAGGTTAAGGTATATTCGGATTTCGACAGAATATTCGGCGCAACATTAGCCTAAACTCACCTAGATTTGAATCAGTTTTTAGTTAAGAAAACATCAAGGTATAACGTTGCTTCGGCCACAATTTGCATTATTCTATCATACTTAGTTCAAGTGTAAACATTTGACGATGCCGCTGCCGTGCAAATTCCGATTTAGCAATATTTACAATCTGACGACAGCCTGTGCATCATATCTTGGAACTGATTAGATAATAACATTTCCTTTAAACAAGTAAACGTATCGTTATATTCTCGGTATCCATCCGATTAGTTTGAAATTATTAGTTTTAGTAAATAAAGGTTAACCACCTAACCCAACTCGGTTTAAACTTCACCCATGTCGCTCGGCTAAGCAACTAGGGTTGTCGGCTACAGCGGGCGAGCCCGTCACCTCAGGAAGTTTTATCGATTAGTCGTTCTATCTCCCTGGAGTGAGCGCAGAAGACTTGGACAAAACAGTCCACCGTCTAGCTCGGCCACAAACCCGTAAGAGGCCAACGCCTTAGCGAGATAGCCAGGAGTGTTACCCGCGGCGGGCTTACGCTAGGTTAAGCAGCTGGGACTTGTTTGTTGCTTGATCGGCCATTCTAGTTGAATCCAAGATCAGAGCAGTGGGTTAGTCGACGAGGCTTGCTTAAGGCCCGTGCCCTTTAGTGGGGCTTCTCGTGAGCTGGACCCATTGGCCCGGATTTTAGGATGTAATATCGCAGAGGGTATGATGTAATATCCGTTGAGATATTACACTAACAAGTAAATTTATTAAAAAAAATAAAAAAACACTACTGCCGTTACAGAAGTGAAGAATTGTATTTATAATTATTGTTATTACGGTTTTTAATGTAAAATTTGTGGTTTATGTATTTATCCATATAGATATATATCCGGAATGTACTCAATCAGACCCTTCATTTGACACTAAACACAATATATTTATGTTGATTTATTGACATTTGGACATTTATTCATCTATTTACTTGGTATTTGGATAATTCTAAATTCTAATAATTCTAACAATACCACACACTTCTAAATCAGTCAAAGCGTTTAGAAGTTATGGTGGAATAAAGTAACGGAAAATATACATAGATTTTGTTGGGCAGTCGTGTAATAACAAAGAAACGTACACATTGTTTGGACGGTGAAGATGCATTTAGAGATTCTCGATTGCGCTTCCAATAACGCTCGGTTCCGCGGTCAAACGAAAAGTAACGTAATATGGCGTGGGTGGCGGTTATTACGAGTGGGGACCGGTTTCAAAGTGAATCCACAACATTTCATTATTCGATCGTTTGAAACCGAATATCTCTTCCCGTTCGAGAGTCAATTCGAGGCCAACGCGGTCTAGACGATTTCTAAAACATCACGACTTCGAACTTCGCCCTTTTACATTTTCGGTCGGTGCGAATTTCTAATTAGTAATTAGCGTTGCTCAGACGGTAAAATATCAGAAACTCAAGAGGAAAATCTGTTTTGAACGCTATAATCTCGATGATCTGGGAGCGCTTTTAATCTCGCCGAGATATCTCACAAATTCTTGTTTTCGTCGTCTTTTTAAATTAATCTAATGAAGTGTCTTGAAAGCCCTGATTTTCTTTCGTCGAGCTTGCCAAACGTTCGGCCCTTAATTTGCTAGAAGAGAATTGACAACCGTATATTTCATGTAACGTATACCTACTTGTAACCATTTGTAACCACGACCACACTCCTAGCTTAACATCATTGACATATGAAATCGAAGACTATCGCGGTTGTTTCACGTTATAAATAAGATAAAACGAATTTACCGCTTGAAGTTTGTAGCACCCTACTCTTCGGCGATGTTGCAACCACCGTTGACTAGAGTAGACTGAAATGCTGTCAATCGGTATCCGCTGTTCTGCGGGTATGCGGCAAACTGCTAATGCTACTAAGCAGATAACGGAGGTGGGTGCGGCGCGGGCGAATTTAGAAAATCCTCCGTGCACACAACACTCACTGTATCTTCTGTTATGTCCTTGCGCTCCGCGATGCGCATAGAGAACATTGTAAGAAGTGGGTTCCACGTAGTAGAGTTTGAAACCGTCGTCTCTATTGAAGTTCGGGGTTCTTATTATTTCAATTGTTTCCCGGATCATGCGGGGAAAGTAAAATTGTTGTTTGGATAGCACAATAAGATTTTGAGACTGCACTCAGTGGTTAGTTCCTCTATACTTCGCAGATCACCGATTTTTCTCGCTGAACGTTTTTATCAGCTTTGATCAGGGTTGGTTTGATTTTCCCCAACCCGAAAAAACCCACCGGGTTAAATTGGGTAAAACCCACCTGAAAAAACCCGAGGGTTTTTGACGAATGTGGGTTTTTGAAAAAATACTTGTTCATAATAATTAAATCAATGAACGGATATAGCATTTATATTATATTTTATCAAAAAGAAAGAAAATGGATGTATTTGTGACACACCTAGTCTGTTCCGTAATTTACTGACTTTAATGCAGAACTGGCCGGACAAGTGTAAGTATTGCCGACTACTTTTGGCATGATTTATAAGATGACTTATGGATAATATTGTTATGTGGATAGGCAGCAGAAGATGCAAATACACAGTAGAACACTCAACTTGATTTATTACAAAACTTTTACAATACTCTTCAAGCGACAAAGACCCTTCAAATACACACTTCAATTTACACTATTTAGTTCTAAAATCGTTTGCACTACTACTCAATACTTTCGCGCCGAAACAGCGCCACTAGCGGTTGTTAGTGTTAACTCTTATCCTGTTGTGAAAATAAAGGGAATCTCCCCGACAACTGACAATAACGATTTTCGGAGGAATTCCCTTCATGGTAGTGTTACAACTTTATTCAGTAGTAAATAGTTTTGGATTGGGAGAAAGAAATGCAATAAAATGGTAATAAAATAAAGTTAAATGTAAAATTAAAATATAATAATTTAAAATTCTCATTACCTCCGAAAAAAACCGAAATTCCCAAAAAAAGCCCGAAAATCCCCGAAAAAACCCGAAATAACCCAGTGGGCAGATATTTTTTGATAAAACCTGGGTTTTTGCCAACCCTGGCTTTGATGTGTTCTAACAGTCGAGGTGCTACAAATTTCACGAGGTGAATTCGTTTAATATTGACGTCTATACTCATTGACGTAATCTAATAAATGTCCCATAAAACGTAATCCCACGTGGACCAGTCTGGATGAGGGAAACGGACAACCCATCCGGATGGAGAGTGATTGGAGAGGCGTATGCCCAACGGTGGGCGAATGCGCGCTGATGATGATGAAGAAGAAGAAATCGTAATCAATATTAAATTATTACTCGACGCGGCAACTATTTCATTTGTTAGATATTCTAATTCTAATAAACATGTGTTACATTCGAGCGGAAAATATAGCGTATTTTCGGCGATTCGTCTTTTTTGCATATGTAATCTTCAAAGGCCAACGGTAAAGTATATCCCAAAGATGTATCTAAAATATTCAATGACGTAATGCGCAAAAATAATACAACGCGGAAATGACATAAGAAGAAAAAGATAACTTAATATTTTTTTTAAAAAAGGCTTCCGAAAACATATTATTTCTTTGTTTAGCTGACTTTAGCTAGGATCGTAACAGGAAAAAATCTGAGAATAATTTTAGTGGCAGTAAATAAGTGATTTCTGCCATTCCAAGGTTATTTCATAATGGACGCTATGTGTGGTGTTTCAATACAGAATTAAAACATCTAAGTCTAAGTAAAACAATACGTCTAAATCGTCATAAGAGCAAAAAATATACTACCCATTAATAAATAGTAATAGTACAATTATTGTAAAATGGCATACTTCTTTCAAGCTTCTAGGGTTTGTGATACGGAAATCCAAACACTTGTACAACCCAATTGTTAGAAATCCTTGTACAACGCAATTGCAAGAAATGCATGGAAACGAATGCGGCTATTTGGAATCCGCAAGAAGATACCTTTATCTACATGCTGAAAAAGGTACAGAAGTGTTTTTGGAGATATTCGTACCTTAAGCAGTACGGATATTGTCCGTTCTTATATCCGACTGCATTTATCACAGGTATGGTTTGCTATAATGCTCTCTGTCGCAGAAGAGAAATGCTGGCCATGTACTTTATTTTTAACCTGATTTGAGGTAAAACTGATAACCCTAGCTTTCTAGCTAAGGTGGATCTTTTCATGCATAATAATTATCTTCGTGCTCGATCGATTGTCTATTGGCCGAGAAGGTCCTGGGGTGTCAAAACCCTATTTTTTTACCTTACCTTACCTTCCCCGCTTCCGAAAAAACTCAGTTTTCTGGTGTTTAGACATTTTTTAGCTGGTAAAAGCAATAATATGTAAACATGAGGAGCCCGCGAGGAACAACCGGGTGGAATGAGATTGCCTTACGCGGGAACGCACTTAGGGAGAGAGCGGAATGCTCGACGCCGAGGAATAAAGCTGAGGAAACGGCCTCGACGCGCACCCTCGTTACGAGGCCACGAACGTACGGAAAATAAGTTATATATACTAATAAGGGGTGACGGATGAGATCACGCAGATTAATCGTACGCAGTTTTAGCCGAAACTACATAAAGCGTTAGGGGAAAAAACGGTCAATGTAATTTTTTGTTTGTAAATTACAGTTTTCTGAGGTATAATAGAGAATGGACATTTTGAGCTCACTTTTCCAATAGCTGTAAATCATATACCAATGGTAAGATTTCTTTATGTAGAACGTGTATTACTCAAACGACTTATTTCAATTATGAGCCGATCCTATTAAATATGGCTAATTTCCTCATATCCTCTTGGGCACCTAACACATCCAAGCGTTGCATTTTAAATAACCTTTTAAATGAAAACCGTCGTAGAATACCCGAAACGATAAAGCTGCGTGAGTACAAACCATATATTCCTGAGAATGCTCGACTTTTTCAGCTGTATATGGAGGGGAAATACTGGGATATGTTGCTTTAACTTTATAATGTGTCTGTGATTTCACTGCCTCTCTGTTTATTGACGTATGTATATACTAAGGTCAGCTGTCCAATATGGTTTGCCGAGTGATCGTACCTCATAGATCGATTGTCGTAGTCATACATATTCTAGATAAATAGATCTTTTCAATGGTAAATACGTTATTGTTATTGGAGAGGTGGGCCCAGCGCCCATACATTTTTGCCCATTGCTCTAAGTAAAATGTATATTTTTATTTTTTCACTCAAGCACACCCTGGCTAAAAGGTTATATTTTGAGTTAGTAAATTTTAGATATGGAATTACCAAAGATTTTAAGAAGTTGATATTGATCTTTTTAAAAGTAAACCTTCACATATTCTGAGGTCCGTTGCACATAGGGTAGATTGTCTAAAAAAGCCAGCCACAAATCCATTTTTTTTAAAAATGGGTTGTGGATGGATGGATGGATGGACAAACCTCAAAAAAAATACGTGTGGCACTCGGGGACTGCCGCGTTAAAGCTATTGCATAGCATTTTTAACAACTTATGCAATGCAATTTATTTTTTCTGATATCATATAACTGCGCTCTACCGGAAAACGTTGAAATTATTCCAAATCCCTTGCGGCTGCGGTAGCAAACGATTCGGAATAATTTAAACGTCTTCCGATAGAGCGCCGCGCACGAATTTTTTATTCGGTAAAGCAAAAAAAAACGGATTATTCGAAAAAAATCGTAGATAAAAAGATAGATAAATGAATTATCTTTTAAATTGTGCAGGTTTCATAATAATACGGCAGATAGCATTTGCGTAGTAGTCATTTTTGTGTTCGGTTAGACCTAATTTCACAAATTAATTACACTATGTAATATAAACAAAATCTAAAATATTCAAAGCTAAGAATATTAGGAAAATGTTCTTGTTTGACATATATTTTTTTCGAATCGTAAGCAGTACTCGTTTAGACGTAATTATCAGTTCAAAATCATTAATTTTCGTTAATAAATTTCTTCATTCGGTCGCCGCGCTGGCCTAGGCCCGCGATAAAAGCTATGCAATAGCTTAAAAAAACCCCAGTTTCTAATATCCTATAAGGGAATATCAGGGGGCTCATTTTTTAAGCAAGTCTATGTTTAGGCCGGTAATACGCGTCAGATTTTTCTATAAGATAGTCAGATCCGATAGTCTGATCAGACTATCGGAAGGCACTTTTGCCATACATTTGTTTTAACATTCAATACACATCCGATACGATAGTCGGATCGAATGTGTATTGAATGTTCAAACAACTGTATGGCACGAGTGCCTTCCGATAGTCTGATCAGACTATCGGATCCGACTATCGTATAGAAAAATCTGACGTGTATTGCTGGCCTTAGAATCAATTGTAATTTACGTGTCGCCCCGCGAGCCGGCTATACAAATGTTTACAATTATACGTTGGGAACAAAACAAAGACAAGAGCTTCTTAAATAACGATCTTCCAGAGTTATTTTAAATCTCTAAACAAGGACACGGTCCGACCAGACGTTTCATAATACTCGATAATATAAGGGCCACGAACATGATGGTGGCTGACATTCCTGGCATGTAAAACGTCGTTGCCAACTTTACAAGCTTGGCATTATTATACACGCTGCAGCTTTATACACGGCTACACATTATCTCTACACGCTACACATTATCTCTACTGAAATACGGAAACGAGGATCTTTCTAATTTATCAACATAGACACAGCATTCTGCTCAACTCTGCTAAATCGTCATACCTGGTAATTGGTTCCAAACGATATATGGCTAATTTTAAGTCGTTTAAGTCATCGCTTCCTTGTATCGCTATCGATCAAGTGCCTATCGATGAAAATCTTCACTTCGATGAAAATCATCACTTTGATTCCCGTATAAAGCAGAAAACCCAATGGTGTTTTCTCCGCTTATATCTCTACTAAATTAAAGAAAATCTTCAAAAGGGACATCAGGATTTTTCTAATCAGTACTCTCGTTTTGCCCATCCTCGATTATTCCTGTATTGGTAAGTTAGACGAAAAGCGTATCCAGCAGCATCAAAATGCTCACGCCAGATTTTGTTTTCACATACCACTCCGTCATCATGTGAATCCCTTCCTAAACAACCCTAAAGATATCAAACCGCAGGCAAATTCGCCAAATTCACACATAAAATCGTGAGAAAAAAAGTTTCTAAGTACTTGTCAATGAATTATACCGTAGTAATCTGGCTATTATCTTGGAGCACAATATTTATTTGTACAAAGGCAGTTTTACATATGCAGCGGCAGCGATGTGGAACAGTCTAGACAGACATATGATATCCAAATCCACCAGAACAGTTGTCTTCGATAATTTAAATACTTAGGCATCACTGATGGAATCGTGAAAGTCGTTCATTAGCCGAACACAACCGCTCCATGGCAGTTAATCGTCGAACCGCATCACTTGGCGGGTTTCACTTAGCAAGGACGTAAAGGAAGAGATAACACCGCGATTCCATCTCGCCTATACCACCTGGTGTAGCCTGAACTGACTGAGGGTCGTTGTGACAAGATGCCGAGCCAATATCGTTCGCTGGGGCTACACAGAGAACTCAATATGCAACTGTGGAACGCTGCAGGATGTAGACCACCTCCGATCCTGCCCGGAACTGTCAAACCCCATCACACACCAGGACCTACACGTTGCAAACGATAAGGCCATCCAGGCCGCATATTTTTGGAGAGACGTGTCCTAACCTGGGGGGGCTGTTGTAGAAAAATTTAGCATGATAAATTTGTCTATGTAAATCTAATGGACCACAGACAAATTTGGCATGCCAAATTTTTCAGGAATTGCCCCCCTGGACTGGACAGGTTAACGAACGAACGAACTGATGAATTACATGTATCTACTCTAAAATGAATACTTTTCGCTGATATTTTATAGTTTACATCTGAAATTAAACGCTAAAAAAAAGTAGACAATCTGAGGGCACTCCTCATCGACTACTAAAATAAACACTTTGATATGTTCTTTGTCTGCAGCTGCTATTGTTGTGTCCGCAACCTAGGTTGTACAAACGTTGTGCAAATTATGTATTTGCATAGTATTATTGATGAAAGTTAATGAATAGAAATAAAATAAAAATACAAAATAAAAGCGTTTACGTCTTTCGAATAAGTTTGAATACAATTGGTGCGGTCTTAGATTCAACCTCTTTATTTTCGGTGGGTAGTTTTAATACGGACTAGTGATAACAGTTTATTTCAAATTCCTCTTTAACGTATTGCCCTGTCTCGTGCACATGAACTAATTTTCGATATTAATGAAGAAACGCAATTGAGTCCATTGTATTCTGGATTGGTAAGCAATTGGAGCGCATTACTTCCGATTAAACGACCGTATTATTTTAATTGCAGCCATAATACGTTCGGTTGAGTAAGTGAGTCGTCCAGCTCGCGTGACTTGGCCGCCCGTTCATAAAGCTTAACGCCCGTCTGGGGCGCCGCCCGCCCTCAAAGACGCCGCCGCGGTTAACACACACTTCACTTCGGCCCGGCTCGATATCATTTTATTTTACGACGCGACCGCATTGTTCGCGATGCGTTACTGCTGAGTGGGTTTCAATACGCCTCACGTGCTATATTACTCCATGGTTTGCTTAGCCACTGTCGTTATTTCAACCCGCCGCTGCCCTAAATAATAAAAACCAGCTCCAGCTCAACGCACCGGAAAACCCCCATACAACATAAATGTTCGCTACTTCGAATTAGTCACTCAATAATCCTTTCGATCGTTGGTGGCTGGAAAAATCAGTACCAAAAAAATCAGCACCGAAAAAATCACAACCTTTTCCGACTATAACGCTTATCTGTTTAATTACAGGAAATTAATTAGGTACTCTGATATTACACCAAGTATTTTAGGCGACATTCTATTTGTATAGTTACTGGTTGTTATCTATATTAATTTTACTTTAAAGGCATTGTTTTTTTGGTAAAGTAATAAGTAAAACAAACAAATTAAAAAAAAAAAAATAAATATTAGCCTATTTGGCTGAATGTGTGAAAGCTTTATTACCTACAGATTAATGTCGGATATAGACCTCCACGGCAAGCGGTTGAATACCGCAGAAATATAGGCGAACATTGAGCATAGCACCGCTGCGGCAAAAGTTAGATTGGAATTTTATTTCCCTTTTCCATCATACGATACACGGCGTGGCGCATTTTTACGGCGAAGGAATTCTCCGACGGCGAAAACTCCATTTTAAAGCCAGCCAATCCCGTGTGCAAGTGGGTATTTTAAATTGGCAAGCTTTGACACTAGAGGAGTATAACACTCCACGGTGTACAACAATCTCCATTCAAAGGGGAGATTGTTGTGCCTCGTAGCTACCTCTCCATTAATCCTTCACGGCGATTTACCCTAAATCGGTTGTGAGCCTCCGCAAATATCCTGGATAATCTATTGTGCGCTCACACAAGCGATGAAAATTCCACCAGGGAATCTGACATTCATTGCAGTAATGCTCGAAGAAATATGCAAAGGAGTATGGGCAAAAATGTTAGAGCACTCATCCACCTTCCATCTCTCCAATAACAATAAAGTATTTACTATTGGAAAGATCTTGTTAAGTAGAATATTTATTACTACTACAACTCACCTTAATAATATGAGTCGTTTCGGAGTTTCGAAGTTTTAGAATGGCTAATTAAGCGATAACCCAATGTTACTATGTAGGTAATTATTTATTTAAAATATATTATTTACAGAGAAGATCCATAAAAGACAGTATATTATAAAGAAGAAAGAAAAAGTTGTTATTTTTGTTTGTTTTTCTTATATTTAAAAAAAATCAAAAGTTGCTTATTTGCCATAACTGATATACCCATTTCCAGGATGCCGGTTAATTAAAACTCATCCTGTATGTAGCTACATTAATTACCTAATTACAAAGTTACATATATAAATAACGATTATCATGGATTCTTAAACGACGGTGTTCGTTCCATTTCGACCGTAACCACGGTGATTCTATCGAAAGTGTTTGGTTTCTATACGGTGGAATTAACGTATTACAACCCCCCGAATAAATACAGACGGATTCGGGCGAAAGTAATTATTTCACGGAGACTTGTATAGAAGCCCGATGTTTGCCTTCTCGTATTGATAATGTAATACACAATATTTCTGAAACGTGCCGTCCGCAAAATATGCAGAGGGTTTACACTGCTTTCGTTTGATTCACATAATGTTGTGGATTTTGCACGGCACGTCCAATCGGCGCAAGCTCTCGTCCCCGACTGTTGCTTAGCCTGGTAATACAACTGATACAAAATATATTTGCCAAAAAAATCTAAAACATGCGTGGCAGCATTTCATATATTTCATTTTAGTCGTAATTCGCTCGTGACACAAAATCACTCACTCGCGAAGGTCGACGCAATCGAATCGCGCGCCCCTTGCGTTAAAACCGCTATATTTACGAAGGGTAATTACCGAAAATTTGATGAGGGTGGTACATGGCTTCCGCTTGATTGTACGCGAACGTGTAATCGCCTTACTTTAACGTAAAATAGTCACTTTTTGGCGTGGCATTTCCCTCGTAACATTATTACCGTAAGCATAGGGTATTTGAGATTTAGAGAAATGTTACCCCTAAGGGCTCGTGCACCATCTGTTTATATCGAACGAAGGAGTGTTTTGACTATGGAAATAAACTGTCTCCTAAGCAGCGAAGTGGATGGTGACCTGTGGTATTCTACTCTTAAAATGACCAATTGGCTACCTGATCCTGAGTTCAAAGCCGGGCAAAAGATGCCATGGTCCGCGATAGATTCAAACTGAATCACCGCTGAAAATACGGCAGGTAGAGGACCGCGCAAGCGACCTCGAGCCCGTAACCAGTCGCGAGGACGAAATATCCTGAAGGTTAAATCCAGACGGAGATATCCTGACAAAACTGGAAGTCAGGGGGCGAGGTGGCCCCTGGTTTACTTTCCTAGTGCCTCGCCGTAAGGCGTTAGCCTCTGACGGGCATGTTGTTTTTGCTGGACGGTAGGTTTGTACTTATCCTCAAGTCTTCTACGTTCACTTCACGGGAGAAAGAACGATCAATAGGTTAAAACTTTCTGGGGTGACGGGTTCGCCTGTTGTAGTCGACACCTCCAACTGTTAATATCGAACCGGAAGCTAATGGGCCCATTGCAGTTGGGCCGTTATGACCCATGTTTTAGAGTCGGCCCAACTTACGGATCAGCGCCCATCCGGTAGCCTCCAAGTAGAAGTAGGAGCTCGGGTAGGACTCTGTGTCGGCGGGCCGGTTTTTCCTGGGAATCGTTCTTTTGGCGCTTATGGATGGTTTGCGCACAGTGCTGCGTCAGCCAATTGACTGTGCATTCCGACAGATAACCGGGGGAGTCTGGAAAGGACTATGTTTCCTATAGAGCGAAGGTGCTTTTTACCTAATGGCAATTGCTCTTGAAACGACCAATTGGCCACCCGATCCTGAGTGATAGACGACGGGTAAAAGACGCCACGGTCTGCGATGATTCGAACGAATCGCCGCCTACATTATGGAGAGGACCGCGCAAGCGACCTCGGACCCGTAACCATTCAGGAGTACGAGAATTGGATTTCCGCCGGGCTTCTACTTGGAGCCACGCGGTTTGGAGTTGGATTCTCGTGGGCCAGTTGACGGAGCTATATAGAAGATTATCTACGTCTCCAAGTCATCTACGCTCATTCCAGGCTGAAACAACGATGACATATTGTTATACCAGCCTGGGGTAACGGTTTCGCCCTTTGTAGTCGAAACCTCCCAATGTTGATATCGAACCGAAGGTTCCATACTGCTTGAGCCTTATGGCCCGTTGGTGTCTCCGCTGGTCGGCCCAACTTATGGTTCAGCTTCCATCCGGTAGCCTCCTCGAAGAGGAACTTAACCTGGAAGAGCTACAGTGAAATCTGCTTGCGGTTGTATCGTGAAGTGGTAGAGTTGGGATATGATATTGAGATGTCAACCACAACGGGCGAACCCGTCACCGCAGGACGTTTTAACGATTCTTCGTTCTATCGACCGTGCAGTGAGCGTAGAAGACTTTGGACATTACAAATCCGACGTCTAGCTACGCCACAACCCGCAAGAAGCCAACGCCTTTACCGCGAGATAGCCAGTATGTTACCTGGCGGGCCGACACTCGCGCCCTTGCTTCCAATTGTGACCAGATTTCTCCGGTCTCTCGATTGGTTCCGAGTTTGAGGTCGCTTGCGCGGTCCTCTCCCTTAGGAAGCGGTGAAACGGTGTGCACCGAATCTGTCGCGGACCAAGGCGTCCTTTGCCCGACTCTGAACCGGGATCGGATGGCCAATGGTCATTTCAAGAGCAGTCGCCGTAAGGTAGGCAACCACCCCCGCTCTATAGGAAACAATACAGTTCCCAGACTCCCCCGACTGTTAGTCGGAGAGCACAATCGATTGGCTTGCGCCGCTCGGTGCGCAGACCGTCCAGGAGCGCCAGAGGTTTGATTCCCAGGGGAGACTGGTTGACCCAGTGTCCTACCCAGGTTCGCACCCCATGCGTGGAGGCCATCGGATGGGTGTTGACCCGTGAGTGTGACCGACCCTGAACACATGGGTCATCGTGGCCACCTCATCATGGGCCAGTTGGGATATGATAGTGAGGATCCGTAGGAAAGCCTCGGATGGCCCTTGGCGGTTGTGAACTGGCCGATTTGCTAGCCACGCTGCTCGACTGGAATATAGCCGGGGGAGTCTGTTAGGTTTATAATAAGCTGGGTAGCTGTTGATCTGGCGTCACCTATCCTTAGAAACAGCCCTTTGGCCAACCGATCCCGGGTGAAACATGCGGACAGGGCGTCAAGGGTCCGCTTTAAATTCGAATACGAGTTTCCGCTGCAGCAACAGTGACGTTGAATGCGTAACCAGACTGGGGGATGGAAAAATTCGTCCAAATCTGGTGCCTCGCGGGTTGGAGTTGGCCTCTGACGGGCTCGTGGCGTAACTGGTTGGTAGATTGTCTCCGCCTACAGTCGTTATGATACGTACCAGGGTGAGAGGATGGCACAGTCGTTATTGCATCCTGAGATGGCGGGCTCGCCCGCAACAATGGACAAATGTCAACTGTTAAAATCGATAATATCTCCGACGTTTGTTTACATTTAATTTATAGATTACATAATAAAACGACTTCAACTTCGTTTATTCCCAAATTCTAACTTTAGCTACTTAAAAGTATGATTTATTATTACAGTTATTAATCAAAAATAAACGTCGTACTCGACCGAATCGCCCGGAGTGTTTTCTCGGTCTTTCGAACCCATATTATTGTTTGAAATGCGGGCGATTTAATCGAGTTTAAACGGAGTCAGTATTTTAAATTGAATAACCGTTCGTCTCTCCGAAAATGGAAAAGCTTCGTTTGGAGCTCTTTGTCTTGCATTATCTGACTTTGTGCAGCGTTTTATTGATGGTTGCTCTCTTCGTATGGTGAATTCTGTTTTCTTTTCTCTGTATAAACTATTGGTTGGTTGTAAGAGATTGTCGTATGATAATAAACCCGCCTATTGTAAAATTTCACAATAATGAGTGCAAACAAACAAACAATTAGTCTCTTCATTGTACCTTCGTAAATAATGAGGCTATCTTACTTTTTAGAGTTTTTATATGTTATGATAGCACAATCATTGAAAATTATCAAGAAACAAAAAATGGAACCTATACTTTATAAAATATCACAAATATAATATTGTATACCTTGTTTTAAAAACTCATTTTCTATAGGTATCAAATGCAATAATAATGACATATAACTATATTATAAAGGGACTACACACTAATTAAATGAATTTACTATTACTGTATTCCATCAGTTTACTATAATTATCCCTAACGATGACCCTTCTTGAGGTAAACTTAACAAGCACTGGAATTCCTTAAAAAAAATGTAATACAATTTTATTTATTTATTTATTTGAGAAATAATTACTATAAAACATTGATTTGCTTACAAAAATAACAGGAACCGAATGGCAAAACCTTAACCATTAGCTTATTTGTTTCTGTCACCCAACTGGGACTAGCCCGTTCTAGGGTGGACAGGACTCTAATATTACAATCAAGTTTGCTTAATTGCTTACAAATGTACAAGTTTTAGTAAAAAGCTAATAACACTAAATTGCCCTAAAATGTGGTCTTCAAAAAAAAATATTTAATGATTATAATAAAAGTATAATATTATAAATATTATATAATCGGCAATAAATATAATACAAAATTCGATTAAATAATATAAATAAAGTTATATGTGAGAAAGAAAGAAACAGTCATTAATATTTAATATAAGTTAAGTAATATAGGATTTAATATAAAAAAATATTTAATAAAAGGATTTAATAAGGAAAGGATAATAGGATTTAATAAAAAATACCTAGTCAAAAAAGTACAATTCATTGTCAAAATAATCAAAATAATATATAACAACAAAAATTAAATTAAAATTAACAAAATTAAATTTAAACACACATATGAGTAGGCATTGCAAAAAACAAAATATCAACTTGTCATTGCAGTTTTTTTTAAAAAATGAGTCACAACTTTGGATTTTTATGGCTGTTTTTGGAATGGTTTACTTTCGACTAAATGTCGACCATTCTTTTGCATCGAAAACCTAACATTTACACCAATGTCTAATGCAGGAAACCTTTTTTGATATTAATGTTGTAGTTTTCGGCGGACATTGCGATTTAATGTATAATGAAACAAAGAATGTATACTGCAATACAAAGAAAACATTTAACAACAAAAACGCACCTAAAGTTGCTAAAACATTTGACATTTGGCGCCGCTTCTCAATGACAGTTCCAATTTCTGTCACCCGGAGGCGCTGGTATTAAACTAGGAAGGCACGCGACCTAGTTTACGATGTCTATAAAACATTGTTTAGTGGCATTGTCATGTAGTTATTTTATTATTATATTTGTTCATATATAACTAAATGTTTAAGAAAAGTGGAGTGGTGTTAACTACAACGGGCGAACCCTTCAACCCAGGAAGGCATAACGATATATTTAATCGTTTTTTCAACCTGGGCTGGACATAAAGACTTAGAGCCATAGACAATCCATTATCTAGCTCCGCGAACATGTCCGCCAGAGTCCGACATCTTATCGTTTGGCACCGGGCAGGTAACCCAGCGGGCTGCCAAGCGCCCTCGCTACCAACTTGGCTAGATTTCTCGGCCTTTCACTGGTTACGGTTACGGTAACCGAGTGGTTACGGGTTCGAGGTCGCTTGCGCGATCCTCTACCTAATGTAAGCGGTAATTCAGTTTGAATTTATCGCTGACCTTGGCGTATTTTGACCGTCTCTGAATCAGGAACGGGTGGCCAATAGGTGTTTTGAAGAATGGCTGCCAATAGGCCAACAACCACCCCCGCTCCATAGAAAACAAAGTCGTTTCCAGACTCCCGGTTAACAGTCGGAGTGCAAATTCGATTGGCTGACGCCGCGCGGTGCGCAAACCATCCAAGAGCACCCAAAGAACGATTTCCAAAGGAAACCGGCCCGCAATCACGGTCCTTCCAGGGTCCGCACGTCATCTAGGAGGCTACCGGATGGGTGCTGACCCGTGATGTTGGTCGACTCTAACACATGGGTAATAATGGCCCAGCTGTGCTGGGCCCATTAGCGCCCAATACTATTTATTTAGAGTAAAAAAACAGCGTTAGAGTTGTCAACTACAACGGGCGAACCGGTCACCTCAGACAGTTTTAACGATAGTTATCGTTATCTTTCCTATCTCTCCTGAAGAGTATAAGAACAGTTGGGCGGTGTCGACTACAACGGGCGAACCCGTCACCCCAGGCTGGTATAACGATATGTGATCGTTTTTTCAGGCGTGGGATGAGCGTAGAAGACTTTGGGACAGCACAAACCTACCGTCCAGCAAAGCCACACTGACAAAAATATTACGCTGTAATACACGGAAATACGCATGTTTCAAAAGGGATTATTACGTATAAAACATTTACTGTGTTCCATACGTATGTATGAACATCACGCGTAACGGTGTAGTTGCCTTCACGGGTTTTTAATTACATCGCGTAGGTATTTATTACGGCGAATAACGAGATTTTGCTATTACCATGACAGCATAACATACGTGAACTTATAGTCAGTTACAAGAATCTTGTTTAAGCTACATTATTCCGTTATTTTCGTATTACCCGTAAGGAGCATGGTGAAACATATAATCGAGTAATGGAGTTTCAACAAAATTGCTTGCAATTCAACAAACTTATGATTGAAACATCATTATTCTATATAAAACCGTAATAACAAAACGTCATTATAGGAAGAAATCCAATATTTTTTTCAGTGCACGAGCCCGCCAGAGTCCAACGCCTTACGGGCTACGGCGAGGCAATAGGAAGGTGACGCAGTAGAGCTACCTCTCCCCCTGGCTACCAGTTTCGGTAGAATATCTCCGTCTGTAAATAACCTTGATGAAACCTCCTTCTTCCCGACTGGTTACGGGACCGAAGTCGCTTACGCGGCCTAGACCTGCCGTAATTCAGCGGTGATGTAGTTTAAATCTATCACGGATCAAAGGCATCTTTTTCCGGCTCTGAATTCAGGATCAGGTAGCCTAATGGTCATTTTAAGTGGTTGACGACAGGTCAACATTCACCCTCGCTGCTTAGAAGACGTGAATTTCCATAGTCTTCAGACTCCTTCAGCAATTAATCAGAGTGCACAACCGATTGGTGTCGCCGAACAGTGCGCAAACCGCCCAGTAGCGCCGGGAGGCAATCCCCCAGGAGAAATCGATCCACCGGCCATGAGGCCTGATACACGAGAGTCTTAGCCGGAGTAGTCTTAGCCGGAGTCTTGCCTGTGATGGTGTTAGCAATCAGGTCTCTCTGGTAACGCTTGGAACAGTTACTATCGAGCATACAGGGCGAGATGTTGTTATGAACTTCGCAAAGTCCATAGATCATATTCTTAGGCACCACTGCAAGCAATTTCGGATTAACAGCTTCATCTTGTATTTCGGCCGAGATGATGGAATCATCTCACATCAATGCGGTTTGCACTTGAAGTAGCTTGCCGCACATTTGACTGACTTCGTCGACCTATGTTATCTCTTCTTCTCGACATTGTAACCCTAACTCAAATCGATCGAAATTTCCATGAGGTCTTTACAGTATTGAAATCCCCAAACTAAGTCCAAATTCGTGGTTATATAATTAAAAAAAACGGTTGTCACCCCAAGACTTTCCTGTCAAGTAGCCAGGAACGTAATTCATCTGAATATTAATATCATTAATCCTAAAACAACAACCCCCCCCCCCCCACCCCCAACCTAGCGACACCCTTTAAAACTCGAAAATCGAAATCGACTTTGACTTCGACTCCAACTTTTTCTACTTTTTCGACTTTTTCGGCTTTTTTGACTTTTTTGACTTTGTCTACTTTTCCGACATATTCGACCTTTTCGACTTTGTCGACTTTTTTAACTTTTGCGACTTTTCCCACATTTTCGACTTTTCTTACTTTTTCGACTTTTTTGACTTTTTCGACTTTTGACTTTTTCGCCTTGTTCGACATTTTTGACTTTTTCGACTTTTTCTACTTTTTAGACTTTTGCGACTTTTTGACTTTTTCGCCTTGTTCGACTTTGTCGAATTTTTCGACCTTTCCGACTTTTTTCTACATTCAGACCTTTTTACTTTTTCGACTTTTTTTGACTTTTTCGACTTTATCGACTTTATCGACTTTTTTTACTTTTTCGACTTTTTTTACTTTTTTGCCTTGTTCGACCTTTTTGACTTTTTCGGATTTTTCGACTTTTTCGGCCTTATGGACTTTTTCGACTTTACGACTTTTCCGAATTTACGACTTTTTCGACTTTATCGACTTTTTGCGACTTTTCCGACATTTTTGACTTTTTCGACTTCTTAAAATTTTACACATTGTACGGAATGAAAAACAGTTATGGATAGCGCAGCTGTCAAACAATAGGATCGCCGCGATAGCCATCTAGAAAGTGGCCAATGTTCCCAAAATGACCAATTTCGATTTTTTCGATTTTCAGTTGTTTCTTTGAGTTTTTCCTAAATATTTTTTTTTGTAAACCACCCCTGAATCAACGCAAACAAAACAAAAAAAATCAAATCTGTCGAGTCATTTTCGAGATCCTGCGAGACTAACGCACGGCGATTCATTTTTATATATAAGATTGTACCCATATACTATTTATTTTATTTACATATACATTTAAATGCAAGACCGCAAAAGAAAATGAATTTACAATTCAAAAAATGCAGTTATATGCTTCCAAAGTTCTGTACTCATCTATCTGAGCCCAGGTTACATACCCCATACATTAAACGCAAATGTTTATCTTTCTAATATGCTAAGCAAAGTGCAACGAACCCCGCCTTGCTAGGCACCCCTGTGATAGGGCGAACTCACTTCCGGAGTCCCACTGGAGTGTCACGGTTGTGTCGAGAAAAATTGAAAGAAACAAATTTTGTTATATATTTTAACCAAATAGCTAAAATCTGCCGATACCACTCCTTTGCGGTATGTCCATGACATTGTACATGAACTTCGTCATTAATACGAACTCCTATCACTGTAAAATTGCCCGTCTTAACTCTTACAAATATTGCACTTGTTATATATAAATTTGCCAGCATAAACATTTAGTCACAATAACTCGGACGACGCGGTCGTAAGATATTGTCACTTGGCCAATTGGCCCACCATGTTATACTCTATTGTGCGTGCAATAAAAAAAAACAAACAAACAAACTGGACTTTTTACGATCACTAAGTATATAAGCGATGCTGTTGCAATTCATTGACCATTGCCAACAGACAATATTAATACTACTAGATTTTAGCTACGCGTTGTTGACTTTGACCTGCTCGTAGCTCGTTTAGAAAATTTAAATCTATACGTTTCTGCGCTTGACTGGTTCCACTCTTACTTAACTAACCGCGAGCAACGAGTATCGTCTAAAGACCAATTTTCGAGTTGGGCGCGGATTGTTGCTGGCGTGCCCCAGGGAGGCATAATATTCCCCTTGTTCAGCTCATTTCTAAACTCTATTTCTGATAATCTGTCCTCTAAATATTATACGCTGATGGTTTTTATATGTTTGTTAGTTTCGACCCTTCAGTCGCTTCCAGCGCTATAGCGTCGGTAAACTCCGATTTGCAGTCCAAACCGGTTTGGTCGGACGTGTTATCAAATATATATAACAAAATAAATAAATACATTAAAAAAACAATCCTTATCTAAATTATTTTCGTCATTTGGGCCAGATCTCTTATTTCCCTAATAAATTTTAACAATTGCACTGTTTTTTACAACAGCACTGTGAAATACCTGGGCTTACATATCGATGAAAATATATCTTGGCATCCTCAGGCAAGGGAAGTCAGTCGTTAAATGTTTGCAAGCCTCCATTCTTTTAAGCGAGTGCTAAACTTTCTTCCGTTTTATGTTAAACGCCAAATATATCAATTCTTCCTGCTGCCAATTTGAAACTACGCTGACTTTACCCAGTGGCATAGTGGTATTTTACCCAGTGGCATAGTGGTAAGGTCGCCTGATCTTACATTGTAAGGTTCCGGGTTCGATTTCCGGCTGGGTCACTATTTTCCGTTGGGATAAAATTAACGGAATTTCAATTCTGTGTAAGTGTGTGCCTTGTTATTCTATCGATCGAAAATATCGATCTACACGCATACATACGAGTACATATAAACACTTCATAGTAAGTTTGGTTGTAAGAGATTGTCTTATGATAATAAACCCGCCCATTTTTAAATTTCACAATAAAGAGTATAAACAAACAAACAAACGAATTTGGATGTTATTGAGGAATTACTTCACAAACTTGAAAGGTGTCAAAATGTATACATTCGGTTTATTTTACTATTATTATTGCGTAAATCATAATTTCAATAATTGTTTGTTTCTACTCTTTATTGTGAAATTTCGCAATGGGCGGGTTTATTGTCATATGACAATCTCTTACAACCAACCTTACCATGACGTGTTTATACGAATGAGTGCGTGTAACATGAGTGTAAGTGTGTGTCTTGTTATTGCATTCGATCGACAGAATTGAAAACGCAATTCCGTTAATTTGATCCCAACGGAAAATGGTGACCCAGCGGGGAATCGAACCCGGGACCTTACAATGTAAGATCGGGCGACCTAACCACTATGCCAACGGCGGCCCGTGTTGAAATATAATCATGACGGTTAGACCGGAACATATTGTCACTAGACAAAAGGCCTGCTCTATTGTAAACAAAAGACAAAAATAGTCGAACAAACAATATTTTTTATATGTCCAATGTATAAATGGCCAATATATTTCCAGATAGAAAAAGAAACCTTATACACCACGCAGGAAATAGTTACATTGAAACTGAAAAAGGCATAAAATAAGCTCGGGTTCTTTGTGCTCGGTCAACCTTATTATACTATGTCAACGAAAATAACCCCTGATTGTTAGACTAAACTTATATAAATCTGTGTATCTTAAGTCAACAACCCTGCACCACTCCCTTATAATAAACTGTACTCAGCTTAAGGCTCTTCGAAACAAAATCAATTTTAGGATAGTCCCAGCGCGATGTAATCACGGGTTTGCTAATCAGTTTTTTGCAGAATAATCATCGACGAGAACTTGGTAATCATAATACTGCTTCGGCTAAACAATCTGAAACTACTTCGGGCTGCTTGGTGCTTAATATCATAGTAGGGTTGGTTGTAAGAGATTATCATATGATAATGAACCTGCCCATTATTCACAATAAGACAAACAAACAGACACTTAAGTTGAGATTTTAGTGTTTAATTATTTTCCACTAAATCATTTTTTTAAAGTTTTTCGCTATTATACACATTTCATTTATACTCCATTATCTTCCCTCAATTTTTTATGGAAAAGACAGAAATCAATTTTGGTCTGAATGAAAAATTAGGCGATGAACTATCTTTGATTAAAATGTAAGGAATGCTTTGCCGAAAAATGTGAGAACCGCGCCAAGCATAACAATTTTTAAAAACAGACTCAGAGAGCATTTGAAATCCTCCAGATAAATTCCCTTTCCCCTCCCATTCCCCTCCTTTTAAAACTTTAGCGTCCTTATAGGTATTAGATTATTTTGATGTGGCAAATCTGTGCCCACAAAGAGTAAAGTATATACTTCTTTCTATCCTCCTCTATTTATTTGTCATACTCTTTATATAGGTTAAGTTATGTAGTCTACTCGCAAATAAGGTTCTTACAATAGTATAGGTTAGCTCTAAAATATTGCCTGCAGGCAATAAGCTCGCCTTTTCTTAAGAATAAAGAGTTTTATTATTATTAATAATAATAATAATAATATCTAATAATAATATAATATAATGTAATAACGTAGTTCGATAGTAATTTAATTTTTATTCAATTTTGATAATTTATCTCATAAGGAAATAACAATATTCAGCTATACATTCGGGTGTTACGGCTACTAAGCCACCGATCGATCTGAATTTTATTCTATAGTTGCTACGCCGAAAGCGTAGCCTCGTAGACAGTAGCCGAGCGATTTGTCGAATCACGTTTCGTCGCACTCGATTTTTCTCTCCCCTTCCCTCTATTTATCGGGGTCTTAATTGATGCTCAGGCGTCGTTGTAAGCACGATCGCATCGATTTCGTTCTCGTCGATTAACTTAGGGCTTGATTACCATCCCCGTTCTAAAGTGGTCGACGACGAGGCGAGGGATATCGTTTGACTCGAGCGTCCTTCCAAGATTGCCCTTTTCTATAACTCATCGTTCACTAGGTCGGCGATCGACAAAGTTGCTGAAATTATTTTCCATTTTTTACAAGCTTTCATGTGTGTTTCACTTTATTATATTAGGGGTCTGTAAGGTAAGAGATGACCTAGGTCAAATTGTTGGTATTCGATAAACGGGAATAATTGCCTTTTTCTTCACTCACCACTAAATAGGTCGGGCGATCGACAAAGTTGGTCAAATTACTTTCCCTTTTTTACAAGCTTCTGTGAGCTACACCTGTCATTATATTAGGGGTCTGTAAGATAAGCGATGACCTGGACCAAATTGTTGGTCTTCGACAAACGGGAATAATTGCCCTTTGTTCACTCACCGCTAACTAGGTCAG
Organism: Micropterix aruncella; assembly: GCA_944548615.1. Classification (NCBI taxonomy): domain Eukaryota; kingdom Metazoa; phylum Arthropoda; class Insecta; order Lepidoptera; family Micropterigidae; genus Micropterix; species Micropterix aruncella. The sequence continues at coordinate 30,838,941 of OX155954.1, forward strand.
GCTATCGTCAAAGTTGCTCTCCTTTTTTGTTACAAGCTTTCATGTGCTTCACCTGTGATTATAACAAGGTTTTGTAAGATAAGCGATGACCTAGGTCAAATTGTTGGTCTTCGGTAAACGGGAATAACTGGTAATATAGCGCAGCGTCAGATTGGGGTGGAGTTATAGGCTGTAAAAAAGATATTTTTCGCAATACACTTAAGGCTATGTTAACGGCGTAGGATTTCCCTTGTTTATTCAACAAAGGCGACGACGACCCAAGCGTTACGGTAATTACGTAACCGTAATGGCAGGCAACCCTCAAGGCAAAGTTGGCCATTTGGTTACTGGCGAAATTTGCTTTATTACCGCTGTGCTCGTTAACAGATTAGCCATGATAATAGTCCAGGAATGTGGGAAACGAATTAAAACACGGGCATGTTATTTGACTCATAGGATTTATTCCATCACCATTTTTACATTTACTGGTTATACGATGTGTGCAAACTTAATTACGCTGCTCGCGTTTTGCGGCTACATTTATATTAAACATTACATTATCTATTAATTTATTAGGAGTCACGCAAAGCATAGGAAAATAAAATACAACATAGGATATTTAAAATGGGCTTCACGGGATTAAAACAGGAATTTAGGAGAGGGATGTTTTTATGTTTATAATCGGTTATTTGGTAGGTCCTCTAGCAAGGCATCTCGACTAGCTAGCACTTGCGCTTATTTCGAATCTAACCCGAAAATGTAATAATTATACACTTGTATCTGACAGTAGCCATCACCTTTCGTGGCCAACTCTATGACCACAATGCTGTTGTCGTCTGACTCTCGTTTAGCCCTGATCAGAATCGAAATAGTCGACTTAAATATCATACTTATCAGATATTTCCCCAAACAAAAATAACGCGTACTATTTTGTGGGACGCGTACATACGTGCTATAGTGGCTAGGTCGCTTGATCTTACTTTGCAAGGTTCCGGGTTCGATTCCCGACTGGGTCACCATTTCCGTTGGGTTAAAATTAACGGTATTGCATTTTAATTCTGTCGATAATTTGCTATCGATCGAATGCTATAATTTTGCTATAATATTATTATTATTGTTGTTTATCCCTTTATTGTTTCCTATGTATCATTGTACTTTGTTAACCTTGATTTTTTTAAATTTATAGAGTAGTTTCAACAATCTGTAAAGATTTTAGAAAATAAATTGACTTGAATTAAATTGATAATAACAAGACACACAGTTCTCATACATATGAGCTTTTCATAGTAGGGTTGGTTGTAATAGAATGTCGTATGATAATAAATCGGCTATTGTAAACTTTCGCAATAAAGAGTAGAAACAAACAAACGAGCTATTGCCTAGATGAGTATTATCTATGATAGCACAGACCTAGCATCACTCCCTGCCAGCTGATAACTTCCTGGTTCATTTTTGTTTTTTTTAATACAATACAATACAATACAATCAACTACTCCAGTAGATAGGCATTCCTACACTTGGATGCGTCACAAAATTAAATGCTAAAAATTTAATTATTAAAAACATAACTATCGTGATAGTTGTCATCGCTGTAATATTATATTCAATATTACCTATATACAAATAATCAAAATATACTAATGTGATTTAAGAGTCAAGGAGAATAATATATTAAAATAGAAATGCAAATTCTATGTAGAATAATCAAAAAATATATATTTTATTGTCAATCCAGCAATAATGCTTTCGTATTTTTTTTTAAAATGAATAGATGTTTAATAAATTATATGAGAATTAGAATGTCAGCTATCATAATACCGTTATGTTTAAAACTTTACGCATTTCATTAATCATCAACATGGAAAATAGACTCAGAATTTTCAAACTCCCTTATACCATAAATTGGGTTTCTTACCAAATTATTTATGATTATCTTTTTAAATTGGACCTCTCCGAGGCTTTTCATTTGCTCTGGAATCTTATTATAGAACGACAAATTTTGATGAATAAAACTGTATCGCACTTTGCTAAGTCGCTGTCGGTTTATGTGGAGATTGGATTTATTCCTCGTATCGTGATGATGAAAATCACTATTCACCGGAGCTTCTGTTAGGTGTCTACGAGCGTACATAATATTTTGGTAGATGTAAGAAGAAAATAGAGTCATTATTCCTGATTTTACAAATAGCGGCTTACAATAACTTCTCGGTGAGACTCTATATAAACTGCGTACCGCTCTTTTCTGGAGGAGAAAAATTCTTTTTGAGTTTGGTGCCATTCCCCAAAACAGTAGGCCATACGTTATTAGAGAGTGGAAATATGCAAAATAGACGGATTTAGCTGCTTCAAAACCGCATAAACTTCTTATCTTTCTAATGGCGAATATGGCACTGCACAATTTTTTACTGAGATCATTTAAGTGATCAGACCATTGTAATTTTTGATCAATTTCTAAACCGAAAAATTTTAATCAATATATTGTACACTCGGCAGCATCGTTCTCAAGAATGTGACGTTTAATTATTTTTTTCTCTTTTGTCCACTATGCGTCTTGCAGATTTTTAATGCATAGAGAAACTTATTAAATACATACGGTTCTATGGTATTCAGCGATTGTTTTTACATATAGAAATGATGTCTGTTTATTTTATATTTTATATAACGTATTAAATGTAAGTTCATTATTATATTTTATAACTCTGAAGTGGACTTTTATCATAGATCTTGTCATTCTTCCGTATTTCGACTCTATTTTGAAGTTGGCCTGTCATTTTTATCTAGAGTAATTTAATACGATATTTTTTGTCTATCAGCAGATACCTAGAAGGGGAAAATATGACTAGATGATTATGATGTTTTTTTGGGGAGTAATTGATTTCAAGATTTGTCGTTGTAGCATATATAGTTTTTGTATATTGATTCTGCTATTGATTGATACAGTAGATTTAGGATAGAGAATGGTTTTTTGTCTCACAATTTGTTTAATATAGCACGATTTATCTGCATTAACTACTGTGGGGAAAGGTATTCTATTATGTCTGTCGCCGTGATTCACAAGTAGGCACCTTAATCAATGAATACTTATTAAAATGACCATAAATTACAACGTCTGATACGAATGCGACTGATATGTGTTCCATCATTCGACTAAGGATTAATCAAATTATTAATCAAAGTTAATCAAAGTACTTGTTATTATATTATGTATTCATACATCAATCGTCAGTACTCGTAGATACCGACTGCGTAATTCCCTTTCCGGGGAACAGCAGGCTAATAACATGACATCCGGAAATAACCAAGAATTATGAGTCTTTCCCTATAATACTTGCCTTTGAAACTTTCAATTTGATCGGCTTTGATCGGCGGTCGGCGGCGATGTAATAGTTCGGGAGCCAGCGACAAAAAAGTGCAAGAGTTTTGTAAAAGCTGATACTTTCAGATTAGACAGTATTTTTACCATAGAATGCCGCGGTAGAATTAGCAGGTTAGATTCGGGGACACCTGTCGCTGTCGTACTATATATATATATATATATATATATATATATATATATATATATATATATATATATATATATATATATATATATATATATATATATATATATATATATATATATATATATATATATTGTTAATATTGTTAATTTTTTACTAAGATAAAATTTATCTTATGTTTTGAACTCTTGTAAATATCATATAGCCTTAAGTATAAACTTCTCGACCAGAAATTACGATTTATATCTTATTTCATGGGAACGAGCAAATGAAGTATTTTATTTTTATTTTCATTTAATAGCTGGCTGATAGCGAGCCCAGCAATCGTATATCGTCCCTTTAAAGAGTGGATATATTCGAATTTCAAATCGAATTTTCGAAATGTCATTCCGCATTTAAGAGACGATTGATTGTGATTTTTTTCATTGTTTTTGCTTAAATTTGTCTTTAATAAAGACATTTTATTTTGGTTTGCAAAAGGATACGCTTTGTTTTTGAGATGTGGATGAAGGGTGATCGTTCGCTAGCGATAAAGGGATCCCATTAAACCTACAGTGTACCGTCGAAAGTGGTACTCATCCAAGAATACATCTCGTTTAAACAATAAGCATTTCCCAGTCCAGTCCGGGAAAACCTTCCAGCTATGTAAGTGGCTTTTATTATTTTTATTTTTTCATCAAAGTGTCATCCTTTAAACGAATTCTTTAAAAAAAGATTATATATATATATATATATATATATATATATATATATATATATATATATATATATATATATATATATATATATATATATATATATATATATATATATATATATATATATATATATATATATATATATATATATATATATATATATATATATATATATATATATATATATATATATATATATATATATATATATATATATATATATAGTTTGTCGGTAACTAGTACGCATCGGTCTAATGTGCCGCGCGATATAAAGGATTTCATTTATGTGACATGTATGGAGTAATTTTGACGCCACGCATTCTATTGTTAAGCAGTTTAAATATTTGTTTCTAGTTCTGTATTGCGTCCATTGTCCACTGATGAATTTTCAGCTTTTCCAAAACCCTTTGGGGGTGCTAATTAAAATTAAACCTTTCCCAGTACGCCAGCACCAGGTGTCCCGGAGTCTGGTCTGCTGACTCTATCCCAGCATTCGATGGGCAAAATATTTTCAGATCTAAATGTACAGTTTTTACAAAACTCTTGGACTTTCTTGTCGCTGCCTCTCGAACTATAAAGGCGTTTGCTGCTATGTCCCACGTACAAAAGTTTTTGAAGTGAAATGAGAGCGGTTATATGTCTGACAATTATAAAACAAAGCCCCCAAAGCGTCTCGCGCTAAACTTAACAATCGCTGGACGGATTTCGATGCGATTTCCAATTTAGTTAAGACTTTTTTCCGAATATTACTTATAATAATTCTTATAAATTATCGTCAGTTGGTCGCTGCCAGTCCGTGCTATCGTATTTTGTTTATATGCTTGTCTATTCTACGCTGTATCGTCGTCACAATGTTTGACAGCCCAAGGGCCCCGAAAAACGCAAAGGAAGCCCTGAGATTCAAACTTTCGTTTACACCGGTGATTCCAAAGGGGTTTATATCGAACCCCAGGGGTCGATTACGACTTGCGGGTCGCACGTCAGCGAGAAAATATTGGAGGGGTTGGGGGGGGGGGGGGGGGTGCACGAGATGTAAATGGGGGCTTCGCAGAGTCCGTTTAGGTAAGTTATACTCAACATTTAGGCGATCCGAAAATGTCTTTACACCAAGAACATATTGCGTGTACAACATAGTATTTTAAACAATTAAACCAAGGCGTTCGTCACACGATGTTGGAGCACAAGGACCACAAGGAGCGTGGCATAGTGGTTAGGTCGCCTAATCGTACATTCTAAGGTTCCGGGTTCGATTACCGGTTGGGTCCATATATTCTGTTGGCATGAAATTAATGGATTTGCATTTGAAATATCCGCATATGGCTCTTGGGCGCGCAGCGAGTCGAGGCAACATCACTAGCAATGTCTGTAATGCACATTGACTATGCGCTCTTGCGTGAAAGAGACGGTTATATTGTTTAAAATACGTGCCGTGACTTTATACGGGGCCCTAACAAATGAATCGCAATCGCAGAATTAAAAAATAAGTTATACACGCTGGTTTCGGAATGTCGCAGTCACCTTCTGAACACCGGCTGCCTGATGCTACGTCTTTATACTTTTAAATTCGAGTAAAGACCCGGCAGATTCACGCAACGTCGGCGTCAAAACATCGTAATAATAAATGTAACGAGCGAGGAATCGTCGATCAAAAGCGTGGGTCGCTATTGAAGGACAATGACGACAAAGGAAATTTTCACAAAAGTGTGGCGTTTCTAGCGCCAATTTTTTTCGCTCTTTTCTCATCGCGTGTATTGTATTCTACCGTAATTAAGCTTGAGCGGACTAGAGTGCCTTAGACAGACGAAGAAAGGAGAAGATTTATCACTTCGAAACATTTAAGTGTTATTTTAAATACTTACAATACCGGCAGTATTAGTAGTGTTAGTAGTACGTTGTTAGAAAACCGCTTGCTGCGAGCCCCTGAAGTCGTTAATCACTAGTCAATCAGTTCAGTTGCGTTCAATACGAAACTATCTGCCTACCTGCATTATGGATAGCAATATTTACAGGGAAACGAGCGGAACTCATGAATACGATGCGACAATCACCTCTATATTGCAAAAGAGGCGATTCGCGCTTGTGGATTCTATTCTGCGGTTAAAAAAATAGAAAAATAACAAAATAATAAAATTAAAAAAAAAATAATAATAATAATAATGATTATAAATTAAAATAGAAATAATTAAAAAAATATATATATTTTAGATCTTTCCTGACAACCGTGGCACTCTAGTGTGACTCCCGAAGTGAGCTCGCCTTAACACAGGCGTGCCTAGCAAGGCGGGCTCGGCTGCTCTTTGCTTAGCATAATAGAAAAATTATCATTTGCGTTTAATGTATGCGCTATGTAACCTGGGCTCAGACAGATGTATCATGCGTATATAACTTTAAAAGCATACGACGGCATTGTCTAAATTGTCATTTTATTTTCTGTTGTGCTCATGAATTTGAATTTGTATATGTATATGTAAATAAATAAATAAATAAATAAATAAATGGTGTGCGACTCTGTAAAGCAAAGCAAGAGTTTTGTGATATTTTCAATTGGTGTTTGCGCAGAGTGTACAAATATAACACATATTTAAATGTATTTAATATGCCGGTGGGCTGATTAACATTGTTAAACGCCGTGATCTTTCCTTATCTACGCTGGTGCAGGTAGCCCTTAAATAACTCCACTAATGGCTTAGTCTCTGGACACACCCCTTGAAATTTCGCGTGTGAAATCAGCGCGTCCCATTTATTGGATCGATTCCCATCGCGCGCGAAATCAACTTAGCGATATTTGCAAATATTTGCGTCTATGAGAATGAATAAACGTTTCACGACATCGTCTGCAGGGGAGAATTTATTGTATTACACGCTTAATAATAACATCCGACGGCACGAAGCCGAAATTATTTTAGGGGCCATTAGCAAACATTTTCATCGCTGCGCGGTACAATCGACCTTCAGCCGCTTTTGTCGCGTGTCCTTCGTCGTTTACAAAAGTGTGCCTTCGTCTTCGCATAGAGATTAGGGCTCGTCTCTCGCTTGCTTAAATCCCGCATTCACGCATTGTTTTCGTAGTGAAAACTGATTCTACACTTGCGAGCAACTAAATCGACTCCCCCCCCTCAGTGCAGAAAAAAACTTATTTTTTTCAAAAATGGCTAAGTAGATACATACAATATATACTTTTTAAAACCCTTATTTTGTTAGCTGTCCTTTAATACCATAAAATAAACCTGATCCGGGGGGATTTATGAGTGATTAAGACGCGGATTTTTTTTGCGACGAATAGCGTACTTTCCAATACTTCCGTTCAGATATTATTATTTAAAAAAGTTCTGAACCGATTTTTATAAAAATGGTGTCATTAGAAAGCTAAATAATTAGGTTTTCATAAAAGTATATATTTGGTGTACATCCGGTTAGTCATTTTAGAAAAAAACTGGCTTTTATCCGAACTGAGGGGGTGAGTCGATTTAGTTGCTCGCAAGTGTATTTCTGGAAATAGAATATAATATAATCCATACGCAAATAGAACTAGTAAAACGACAACGATATGCGGGGGAAGACATTGGGTGTAGCTCGTCGTCTAAAGATAGATTATATTGTAATAAAATAATTTATGAAGCAAACATCTTAAAGAGGGCCGTGAAGACGTGGAAGATAACGTCAGATCTGCACGCCCAAGCACATCAATGAACGATGAAAGCTTTACAAAAATCAAGTTAATTGGTTTTTCAAATTGATGAATTATATTACAGAATCTCTTTAATATCTCGTTCGGGTATGCAAAGTAATTTTAACTAATAAATTGGAAACGAGAAATATTGAAAAGTGTGGCAGTCAAAGGACAATGGGCAAAAATGTATGGGAGCTGGGCCCACCTCTCTAATAACAATAACTATTGAAAAAATCTATTTATCTATAATATATACTACAACGTACCTCAATTATGAGCCGTTTCGGAGTGTTGAAGTTCGGAATATTCTTAAATATGACTAATTACACGAAAACCCCAGTGCCAATTATTTATTTAAAATATATTATTTGCAGTGAAAATCCATAAAATATAGTATATTATAATCCATAAAATATAGTATAGCATAAGAAATCGAGACACATTACAGAGTTCAAGAAACATATCACAGTATTTCCCCTCCATATACTGCTGACAAACTGTTTTTACTCACACAGCGTATGTACTTTATCGTTGCGAGTATTGTGGGACGTTTTTTGTTTAAAACAGTTATTAACAAGTAAATATACCAAAAAGAATAAAAAACACGACTGCCGTTACAGAAAGTGAACGTTTGTATTTATAATGATTTTTATTACGGTGTTTTAATGAAATATTTGTGGTTTATTTATCCATATATATATATATATATATATATATATATATATATATATATATATATATATATATATATATATATATATATATATATATATATATATATATATATATATATATATATATATATATATATATATATATATATATATATATATATATATATATATATATATATATATATATATATATATATAGATGTATATTTTCGTAATGTACTGTCAGACCTTCAATTTGACACTAATCACGAAATATTTATGTTAATTTATTGACATTTAGACAAGTATTTTTAGACATTTGAATAGTTTAGGTACCCTATGACACTCGAGATGATATAAGGATTCTAACTAAACCACACACTTTTAAATCAGTTTAAGCGTTTAGAAGTTATGGTGGAATAAAAAATCAGGCCTTTACATGTACATTAAGGATCGCCACAAGGAACATTTTATGACCAATATTGTTCTAAAAGTAAATTTTAAAATAACGTATTGCGCGGATAACCCTTCCAATGTTTCACTGATGCCAGAACGTAAACCACAATATTAAGAAGAAAAAAGTGGTATATGTGAATTATGGAGTGCTAGATGCGAACATTTTATGACTAATATTATTTTCAATCTGCACGAACGCCTCGACTAACGCTGCGTCGACTGGAGACCTTTATCTTCAAATAAAGAAAATATATGCCAAGCGATATTTATTTAGCAAAGAGAACGGGAGAAACAGAACTATTCTTGTTTTAGATATTGGAATCTTTCGTAAAACCGAAAAAGTTATCGCTCCCCCCCTCCCTCCCCTCCAACCATGTCAAACAAATAGAAACCGATTGCGTCGTGAAATCGGTAAATCGTGAAATACGACAACCTGCACTGTCGTCTCGTTGTCATGTGTTACACGCTCCTCGTTACATTTCTCCTCATATGTGTGAAATTATTGGATTTACAGGGTCTGTCGCCGCGGCTTTGCTACGCTGTTTGTCACACGTCGCTCCATAACATGTACAAGCCATATATATCAATTTACCCACCGTCAAGACCTCGAGATGTTTAAAAACGAAGTAGAAATATTCTGCCACGTTACACCTACGCGAACATACCTTAGCTATCCCGTATAACAAAAGAAACTCTATTTTGGCATCGTTAATCATACCTCTATTTTCCCCTAACGAATCGTAACAAAAACGATATACTATTCGGATCGGCCTTAAGAAGATAATCATATCATTTTAATTATGTCGGCAAGTTAGTATTTTAAAATTTAATGGTTAAAATCAGAAAAAAATCGGTTGGGACACCTCAAGACTTCCCCGGTAAGTAGACAAGCCCCTTCCCCCTCCTCGCTCCCTACTCCTACGCTAACCCCCAACCCCTCCCCCCGCGCGCCACTTACCACCCCACTGATAGTGAATGTGTTAGATTAAAATCGCGAATGTATTTTTAAGATTTTTGTAGCCTTGTAGTAGTATTTTTGATTATATATATTTTTGACTATATTTAATTAGGATTGTTTTTATATGAGACAAAGCAATAAATAAATGAATGATCAACTCGTTGTAAACGGGCCTGAAGTATAAATACGCCTCTTGTATAATTATAAACCGACATTAGAATTCGAAAATGAAATAGTACACTTTCCCCGCAAGAATAATATTTTGGATTAATTGCCAATGAATAATTAAATATACAGAAACATAGAAAATTGAATTATTATTCTTATTATGTAACACATACCGCTGTTTCACCCTATTTTCTGGAAAGCAATTAAAGCAACCCTTGCTTTAAGTAAATTAGGCCAATTTAGAGAATTTCGGGACTCGATTCGCTCGCGGAATATTGTGTAGTTAAACATTTGCTACATTATGAAATATATGAATAATTTATAAAAGATTTTTTTAAAGGTTTCCTGTCGTAAAGTGAAGAAATTTAAATCATTTTATATTCTCTATCTAATACTGAATTGCCCATGCACTTTAGTTTTAGATAGAGAATATAAAATGTTTGCAAATGCAAACCGCAAGTGATTTTGGAGCAAATTTCGCATTAACCGCATCCGCTATACCGATAGGTCGGAATTCGTTATATGGCACGCGTATGTCGCTTGTAATAATTTACATCCGAATTTATAGTCAAGTATTGGTCTATACTTAAGTGCTGGCCGATGCTTGAGTCATAGCTGAGTACCAGTTTTCGTTTCCCAAGACGCCAAGGTGGCTAGTGATACTTAAGCAGCGATTCGGTGCAAAGTATCACACCACCTCTACTTGAGTATTACTTCGAAATGCCAGACGCTATTTTCGCTCCTTGTGGGTTGTTGTGTTGAGGATTTCTCGTGAATTTCGATGTTATTTCACTTTATCACATACCTCTTGGCTGGTTTTCAGGTTTTATTTTTTTGCTATTATTGAATTTAACTATTATTGAATATTTTTTAAATATATTGAATTGAAAACTTCTATTTGAACGTGGAATCGAAGACTATCGCGGTTGTTTGACATTATAAATAGGATAAAACGCATTTACCGCGTGAAGTTTGTAGCAACCGACGTTTGTAGCACCCAGTCTACCCTAGAAAACGGCGGATGCAACGTCGCCGAAACGTCGGGTGCTACAGACTTCACGCGGTAAATTCGTTTCATTCTATTTATAACTCTATTTGAACATTTAAACGACCCTGCCTGATCAACGACCTTTTGAGTTTTGCCTATTTTGCCCGTGCTGTTTGTGCGTTTATTGCGCAAAAATAAAAATAATCACAGGAATCATAAAAACCACAGGAGTACCTATTATTGCGAGAACGAACACCGCCGCCGGTATTTCTTTTTGACTCAATGATTTTCAATGATATACTCGTATATGAACATTCGTTGATAAATTACGAATATTTTGACAAAATCTACATTTGACAATCAATAAGCAAGCATACATCGGCGACGGCAAACGTTATTCTTCATAAGGAATAAAATGTTGGTAATTTGTTTTCAAGCGGTTTATAAAATAAAAATAATCCACATCTAATGACCGATATGTTTGACAGTAATGCCGCTCGATGCGAATAAATTCCCGAATACTTAAGCCATACTTAGCGGAGACGGCTGGCATTTCTCATATGTCGAACACTTCGATACTTAAGTATCGCACGGTACTCCAGTAATACTTGGCTGAGCTAACTGAACCGACACGTAGGTACTTAACTTACACATGAGTATAACTTACGTACTGCACCCGTTAAATACTCGACTATACATTTGGGTGTTATATATCTGCATTTTTCTATTAAACTTCCTTCATAACAAATTTTAAACTTTTAATTTTATCCTGTCCGCTGTGGCAGCGTGAAGCTGAAAATAAACAAGAGGGATTGATTACGCGGTCGACTTTTTCGAACCTTAATAGCTTTTCGTTCGTTCGTCTTGGCGCAGTCTTTCACGGTTATCACACGGCCGAATATTATAAAATATGGAGGTGTGAGACGCACAGTGCTTTCGACCCATGGACCAAAATCAACATTTCAATTATTTTGAACCTTATTAGAAATCATTCATTTCTTATTAGCGATTTCAACGCAGCTTTCCGAACAATGACAATTATTTTTTTGGGTTATAGCGTCCTGGAATTAAAGTTGGGTAAATACACTAGATTCTTGCGGCGACACGGTTATTTGCGATTTGTCACTCAAGTTGGAAGTTTGTTTTGTGACACCTATGCAATATACCAGTTATAATTATTATACTGTTTATAGTTATAACTATTAGGTTGAGTCATAAATAACTTCCGACACAAGTAGGTAGAATAAATTGTCTATATTTACCCACTTAGAGTCACCGGGACAAACGAGTTCAGTTAGTCTCATGAGAAGTCTCTTGCGTGGTGCACGTTACATTAAATTGTTGTTCTAACCCCTAAACTGGAGAGTCAAAAAGAGCATATTCGTCAAGTGATGCTTTGGGAATTCAGTTCGAATGAGACGTGAGCCTTTTAAGATCACCAAACCGAATGCAAGTGCTGCCACTATACCTAAACTAAATCTTAAAACTTCCTGTATCGTTCGTAATTTGAAATAAAAAAATAGCCAAACTTACCTTTTGAACAACCCTCCTAGTTGTAAAAACAATGTTTCACTGTCTTTCTACAGAACTCTGACTGATGACTGAACTCAGACTAATGTCGCACTTTCTTTCTGCAGAAGAATAAAGACTAGCCGTAAAAGAAAAGTGTATTTCCATAATCCTTTGAAAATATTCGGGAGAGCGTCATTGAATGAATTTATAATGAATGTTTTTTCGCATAGAGTGATTAATCGTTAATTGATAATACATTGACATTAAAATCGGATTACATGCGAGTAATTACTTGGTTGTAAGTTTATTTTAATATTTGCTGAAATGTTGACCAATATATATTTCTTTATTTTACACGGCCTATATTTACGTAAAGTAACGAATAATAATCACCATCAAGTCATCAAACAACATCTCTAAATAACAGTTATTAATATTATTTTATCATTATAATTAGATTTATGTTACTTAATTGACTATTTTCTTTTTTTATTGTGCGAGAAATAGAATTAGATTTTAGTCTACTTTGAAAATTAGTTACTTAATAATATTTTCTTTATGATTTTTTTTTTGCTTTCCCGGCCCAATGACCGACGAGGAGGGAAAGTATTGTGAACGCGCCAAAAAAATGGAAATTATACATTTAGAGCCCCCCTGAAACGATTAAGAACATTTCCAGATTGAAGTCTTTTTGGGTGTCTGTATGTCTGTCTGTGTGTGTGTAACCAATATATATTTCTTTATTTTACACGGCCTATATTTACGTAAAGTAACGAATAATAATCACCATCAAGTCATCAAACAACATCTCTGAATAACAGTTATTAATATTATTTTATCATTATAATTAGATTTATGTTACTTAATTGACTATTTTTTTTTTATTGTGCGAGAAATAGAATTAGATTTTAGTCTACTTTGAAAATTAGTTAATAATATTTTCTTTATGATTTTTTTTTTGCTTTCCCGGCCCAATGACCGACGAGGAGGGAAAGTATTGTGAACGCGCCAAAAAAATGGAAATTATACATTTAGAGCCCCCCTGAAACGATTAAGAACATTTCCAGATTGAAGTCTTTTTGGGTGTCTGTATGTCTGTCTGTGTGTGTGTTTAATCTGTGTGTATAAATTTGGAATGCGGGCATCATTTGGTCATGGTAAGAGTTAAAAAGTTGTGATTGAAATCGGTCCACCAGGGGGCGGACTAGTTATATTTTAATCTCAAAATATTGGATTTAGAGACTTTAAATTTGGTACGCCGATGCCTTGTTTGGTCAAATATCTGGGTTGGAATATCTCATATACAAGCTAAACTAATAATATTTAAATTCCGCTATATATTTTAATCAAATATTAACGCCTCGGGCGGCGCGGGTCCTTTTTCGGCTAAGGGTCAACAGATAGGACGGAACCTAACCGGGTTCGTCCGCCGAGCGCTCATCGATTTTATTTATGAAATTAATATTCAGATATAATTAGCCCTTGGCTTTTTGCTGGGAAAGTCGTGGGGTGAAACAACCGATTTTTTTATCGGTGTAGAAATATTAGTGTTATGATTTTTGTCCTATTTCCCCATATCTCCCCGTTGTAAAAGCAGTGATGGTGTATGCGCGATATTATGCTTCTTTAAAATCTTACATACTTTTAGAATAGCTAATTGTGCATGTTTTTTAATGATTATGTTAAGGTTAACGATTTTATATTATCAATTTCACTTTTATATTATGAATTTTATATTCAATTTTCCAGCTCGTAAGAATTAATAATAATTGGTCTTAGTGTATAAATTCCCCCAAATTGTATATATTCTATAATATGTATACAACAATTTAAATGTCCGCCTTAGAACAGGCTATTGCCTAGTAAGGCGACTTTAAAATAGGATCACTGGCAGCAGTTTCTGGCATAAAATGTTATCAGTTTTTTGCTACGGGATTCTCGGCTATGACATTGTAATTGTATATTTACTTTAGTATATTTACTGTAATTGTATATTTACTGTAGATAATTGTAAATTACCAAATAAATAAATAAAAATGGAGTATGTTTACCGCGCGTGAATGTCTGCTCATAATACTTATATCGTGACACGTTCTATCCGTTTACTTGTGCGAGCTTTATGACCGCGCCCGGACTCATTAGGATCATGAATATTTCATGAGTCGTCTGAAGGAATACGCCGACGGGCGGGCGGTGTTGTGCGCTTTAACATTGTACCTGAAATTACTACAGTTGCCTCAAGTTACTTCGCGAGGCTGCAGACTAAATAAACGTATTCGATTAGCATACGGGTACAAGAATCGAAAGGTGAAGAATAATAGCGCATCCGCGAGCTGACAACGAGATGAGTATTTGAATTATTGAAGAAAAGCCAAGAATCATTCGAAACATTGAAACATCGTGCGATTTAGGTACGATATCTATGTCTAAGATCACAAACCTCATTTGAATCGGTCATTTAAGAAACAACTAAGTCCAGTGAGGTCAACTTTTAAGGACAGGCTAAAAACTGATTATCTTGGCATGTGTATTATCTAAGAGGCCATTTTTTTCTAAAAGCAGTCTTGCATTATATTGACTATTCCAAGTTAAAAAAAAATATTATACTCCAGTAATTTATAAAAAAATATCAAAGTTGCTGGAATGTGTTGTTTCTCAAATAAATGAAGAAACATAATTAGATATAATTATTAATTTGGATTTATTATTTTTTCTTATGCTTAAAACATACTAAACTATTACAAGTATTTGTGTACTTAGTCTACATCCCTAAATCTAATAATCCTCATTAGAGTTTACATCATGGTTGCAGACTTTCTGAAGATGTCGTCATAGAATATTTTTACGTCTCTATTGTCGGGCAGGAACCTTTTAAAACTTCTTTATATCATCTATTTTTTTTAATTTATAGATTTTTTATGAACTGGGTACTCCAGAGCTTTTCGGTAATACTATGGCTCGATAATAACGGCTCGAAGTTCAAACGTACCTATGTGTTGCCGAGATTTCGATGTGCTCTGACGCTACTACAGTTCCAGGTGTTCTCTAAAATGTTTGAAGTGCTCGATCGTAGATATCTTGAAATTTACTTTGTTGTCTTAGTCTACTTTGAGGTTGTACCATTAATACGACCTCTGGTCTCCACGGACAACATAGAACGTTTGAAAATCTTCGACCACCATTTTTTAAATCAATAAATGCGTCGTTATCTAATTTTATTTATTTTCTTTTATTCAGGAAAATAACCGTGTATAAAGGTAAGTAGCCAAACAAGATAGATATAAAAATTACACCAGAGACAATTTTCCACTAAATGTTAACATCAAGATTATCTAAATGATAAGACACAGAAAAAAAACGAGAAAAGAAAGAGGATAGGAAGGGAGGGACCAGGAAGGGAAGGAGGAACATAGGAAAAAAAATACATTATGTTGATGGGTGTCCACGTACTTAACAAATTTACTCGTACGATATTTGAAGTTGAGACAGGTACGTTGGTATGAATAAGTACAAGTGCAAACAGTAGATAATAAGTAATAAATTTTAAATAATAATAATTATTAAATTTTAAATATTAAGTATTAAATATCGCCCTCTTTAACAAATTTCTGAATCCAATGTTCGATTCAGCGAAGATATCTATTGATGCGTATCGATCATCGTAAACCCTACACACACGGTTTAAGAAAGAGTTCTTACGGTAGTTGTTATTGCAACGGCTAATGTGAAACAATGAGGACTGTCTTGTCGTTCTTGATGGGGTCCGGAAATGTATTAGTTGGACCAAGTCCATGCAGTTTAATTTGTTGTTTAAGATTTTATGTAGGAAGACTAGATTATGGTACATCCTTCGATCAGCCATAGAAGTAAAGTTGTACGAGTGGTGAACGTTGATGCCGTAAGAATTGTCAAGTGGGAAGTAAAATCTATAGTTTAAGTATTTCAAGAATTTAGTCTGGATGCGCTCGATTCTGTTATTATGGATGGCATATGAGGGGTTCCACACTTGCGAGCAGTATTCAAGATGCGGGCGGACGTAGGCATAGTAAAGCGTTTTAATAGTGTGTATATTAAAGAGTGATTTAGAAGTCCTTAGAATGAAACCCAACATTCCAAATGCTTTATTCGTTATTGTGTCGATATGATCAATAAACTGCAGTTTGTCGTCCAATAGAATACCTAGGTCTTTGGCTACAGATTTAGAATGGATGTCAATATTAAAGAGTTGGTATTGGTGTTTAATCATATCTCTTTTCCTGGCAAATCGAACCAAGTGGCATTTGTGTACGTTGAGCTGTAGGTGGTTCAGTTTGCAATAGGTAGAAAAGCGATTGAGGTCTTCTTGGAAGTTTAAACAATCGTGTATCGAGCTAATACGCATAAAGGCTTTCATATCGTCCGCGAATAGAAGGATTTTAGAATGCTTAAAACATTCGTCGATATCATTTATATATAATGTGTATAATAAAGGCCCAAGAATACTACCTTGCGGCACACCAGAGGTTACTAATTCTCTATTTGACTTGAAGCCTGCTGCCACTACAATTTGACTTCTTTTACTGATATATGACTTCAACCACCTCAGTAAGTCACCATGTATACCTATCTTTAATAATTTCGATATTAGAGTAGGATGGTTTACTTTATCGAAGGCCTTACTAAAGTCTGTGTAGATGGCGTATGTCTGGTAACGTTTATCCATATTTGTCAGCAAGGTCTCAGTGAACAGAATCAGGTTGGATGTGGTTGATCGTCCTGATTGGAAGCCGTGTTGGGAGTCGCTGATATATGTTTTCACTGCTGCATGTAACTGAGCATATACCAATTTCTCTAGAATTTTACTGAAAATGCACAGTTTGGAGATAGGCCGATAGTTTTCAATGTCATGTTTAGGACCGGATTTGTAAACCGGAGTGATGTGGGCCGTCTTCCATTCATGCGGAAATATGCCTTCGTCTAATGATCTTTTAAATAAGATGCTCAGAGGGTATGCTAAGCTTTTGCCACAACGATTGACAAAAATGGGTGAGATTCTGTCGGGACCTGCACCTTTCCTTAAGTCCAGTTGTTTGATGATCTGGTGAATAATCTCAGCGTTGATAGTAATAGAAGAGATATCAGCGGGTCCGATTTCATCAGGTAAATCTGAGTCAACCGGTGTTTCAAATACAGATTTGAAATAGGTGGAGAATGAGTTTACGATGTCTTGCTTTGAGTCTGAGACCACGCCGTGATAGGTGGTTCTCTCCGGAAGAGTAGAGTTTTTCAACGCTTTAATGAAGGACCAGAATACTTTAGGATTACTTGATATGCTATTTTCAACGCGATATATGTAGTCATTAAAACAGGATTTGTGCATTTTTTTTAATCTGATACGTAACAATTTGTAGGACGATTGATCGAGAGGATTCTTGAAGCGTTTGAATTTGTGGAAATACTTCTCTTTTTCCCGTGCAACCTTGATAAGCGCCGAGGAGTACCATTGCGGATATTTGCTCGCATGTACGAACTTAGTGGGTATGTGACGATCGATTAGTTCAAAAAGAATGTTATAAAAAATGTCAACAGCGCAATCAATGTCACCTGAGAACAAGATAGAATACCAATTAATTGTCAATAATTCATCCTGAATTAACTTGTAGTTTCCTTCATGAAATTTGTAAACCTTTCTTTTACATAGTTCAGGAGGAGTGGGATGTCTGAGGGATATACCAATTTCGATCGATCTGTGATGGCAGTCTTCTGGAACTAGCGACTCCGATGCCTCACCAATAGAGAGAGAACAGTTTGAGAAGGCAAGATCCAAATAGCGTCCGAATGTGTTACAGATCTGATTATATTGGTTTAGTCCGGAGTATGCAATCTCTTCAATGAGGAGAGTACCCATATGTGATGGGCTTTTAAAGGTTGGGGTTAGCCAGTTATCATCCGATACGGACCATGATATATCACCTTGGTTAAAGTCGCCTACCAGGAGGAAATTGTCATTGGGGTTGTCGGTCGTGATAAAAGATAACTGCCGAAGGAAGTCCTCAAGGTGGACAGCGTAGTTAGAGTCTTTGGGGAGATAGACACAACAGACATGAAGAGATTTACCTCTCGAACCTAGGCTGGCAGGTATGGTTATCCACAGATCCTCCGCACTCGATTGCCAGTCAGTTTGAACGTAAGCATTGAGATAGGTTTTGATTGCGATGAGAACACCTCCACCGAGGGTTTGACCTGTCGAATCGTAGTCTCGATCTCTTCGAAAACATGCGTAACGAGAGTCGAAAAACTCGTTGTTGTAGATATTTTTCGTCAGCCACGTTTCAGTAATTAATAAGAAGTCATAGTCGTTAATTAGTATGTTATCACGAAACGTTGTGACTTTAGAACGCAGTCCCCTTGTATTTTGGTAGTAACCTAATAGAGAAGTGTTATGCCTGATCACAGTTGTTATTGAGTTGTTGCAATATGATAATGTATAAGTAAATAGGTGCACCATGAAGAATCACTGAAGTGGTCAATTGATTAGCAACGAGATCATATAGTAGGAAAATGTGTGGATGATAATATGTTAAATAAATTAGGACAAATGGTATAAGAAACGTGACTGAAGATATATAATGACGGTATAGATTAGATTTGTAATATTTTTTGGATTGTTTATTACGGGCAAGACAGACACACAAGTAACCCAATGTTGCATACCTTGAATGTGATGAAACGATATGGACACACAGATCGTACTGATTAAAAACGACTGCTTCTGACATGGTGAGACAAACGATAGGTTTGTTTTCCCGTGTACAAATATATCGAAATAAAAATGAGTGAAAGAGGGTGATAGTAATTAGGGCAGGGTGGTAATAGAATATCGGTAGTAAAGAATAAGAAAGATGGGTAGGGTGTTTTAGAGTGACACTATGAGGGATGGTGTGGAGGAGTACTGGTAGAGATAGGTTTGGGAAGCGAAAAGTTAATAAAATGTAATGTATAGTAGTAGAAAGAACCAAGATAAATACGCGGAGATAAGTAGTATAAACGTGATAAACAATAACGATAGAGCGTTGAACGGATGAAATATAGGTCCATGTGTAATTATTTATATAATTTTTTTGAGGTCCGATTCCTTTCCAATAAACAGGGCCGGTGAGGCGTCGTTTTTTCGGACGAAAATTTTCGAGTTTTTTACCCAAGTGTATGAGTAGTTTTTCTGCTTCGCACTGACTTTCGCTTCATAGAGAAGTCTTTTGTTTTTGGCAGTGAGGTGGTCGTTCACGAAAATTCTATGCGATTCTCCCGGAAGACCAATGTCAAAAGAAGAAGTTTGCTTTATTGGATGAATGAACCATGTGTTCGACGTACTGTTTTAGTGTGAAAACTCTGTCTGCTGTTTTAATTTTTCTCTTTAAAACAGCAAAGTCCCTATCATATACTAGAAAAGAATGCCCTCTAAACTGGTAATATTGCTCGATAACGTTAAACTTTTCCTCTGACCCTATGGCGGAGCACATTCGAACCATTGTATGGTTTTTATTCTGACCACCGCGCCCGTCAGAGAAGATGTGCAGGAGTCCATGTTGGCATGCCGGATTAAAATTAAATTAACAAACAATTTAGAGTTTACCTACATTCTTCTGGACCGAAAATATAATAAATGAGTACAATTTAACCTTAAAGCGTTTTCTATGCTGTTCGACCGCCTCTGGCTTTAATTAAAGCACACTCTATGTATTAACCATGGAATCAAGGTTTAGCAACAGTTCTTTCGGTATTTCATTGTTCTAAACTTTAATTGTGGTTTCCTGGAGCTCTCGTTGTTTTGGGCTAAATACGATACTATAAAAACAGTTTAATATATATTTTTTTGGGCTTCCTAAAAAAAAGAAAGAATGTTCAATCTTGCAATACTTTTGGATGTTCAGAAAGAAATGCTGTTGTTTTTTTCTAAAAAATAAAAGTCTTAGTAACTCGCTCAATTCATCGTTTTCGACTAATACATATTCGTTTCATAATATATATTTATCTAACTCAACCCCGTCATGTGTCCCCGTTCAGAATTCGACAAGAACCTAATGAAACGAAATGAAAAACAAATGTTAGCGTAGCATACAAAGAGATATCAATTTACCGCCAAGCGTTCGCAAAATAAAGAGAAAAGAAAGGAATAATCAGTCACGCTCCTGGGTAGTGGGTAGTCACGCTGCTGCGTTTGGAGTGGTAGGGTACGGAAATGCCCTGACAAGGGTAGGGACAAGGGCGACATTAGCATTTTGAACACGTTTCTTTGCAATTTATTGGAACGATGAATATTGATAAAACGGCAAATTCAATGCGAAAATTCCGCACACAGTCGAATTTCTCCCACCCCCGTTTCCGTTTATAAAAATAAATAGTACAAAAGTACTAACATTAATAAACCTTAATTTATGATATTTTCTTCAGTTAACATTGGTCCCCATATTCAGTTTTTTCAAGTAGGTACCTAAACCGGGCTTGTCGGAATCTAAAAGAGCACTGACATGTAAATGACGATGGCGCAGGTGGCACTGCATCAGTCGACATTATTTAGGAAGTAGTGTCCACAAACTGTTCCTTATGCGTTTTAGACGCTCTTTGACAATAAAATAACGGTAGCTATCAAATTTGGCAGAGTAACGTAATACGGGTAAGTATGCACAGACCCTTATAAATACAAACGAATTTACCGCGTGAGGTTTGTAGCATCCGTCATTTCGGCGGTAGACTGCCGTAGACATGGTAGATATCTACCCTGGACAACGGCGGTTGCAACACGAAGCGTCCGGTGCTACAAACTTCACGCGGTAGATTAGCTTTTATCTTATTTATAATGTCAAAAAACCGAGATAGTCTTCGATTTTATATACGCAATCCATTTCGTCAACAGCCAATTGGCTGGCGCTCGGTGAAGTTCCCCCCCCCCCCCACCCATTCCTGAAAGACCAGCCGTCGAGCAATGGAGTTAGACGCGGACGCAAGAACATTCTTCCATCACTTCAGTTGGTTTAATATCAGCAATTCCTAGAGATTACTTTGCCGTTTGAGTTTTAAAAAAACAACTTACATAGAAAGTATCCACTATTTCCTGTTGCTGAATAATTTTTCCAAGACCATAATAATCCCAATGACAAATATTTCGAAGAATTATCTTCTGTCAAACCCTGCTTGAAAATTATATAATTTCTATAGATGTTAAATAGGGATGCATCGACTTGATTTACCGATTCCGATTATTTCGAAAAATAATTGATGATAACAAGCTCACATTTGTGTAGGTAATACTTTTTGTTTTTTTCGCTGTTTTTTTTTTTCTTAATTTAATTAACCTTAAATAGCTGCGCTTTACTTGCAATAAAAAAAACACAGATTAATATCGTTTTGGATATTAATTGGACAAGTTTTTCTAGTAATTTGTAGGCTTAGTGTCTTAGCGGTGTTTTGAGCTAGACATTTTTTTAAACATAACATTTTTTCAAAAAATATATTACAGCTGGTATTTTTTTTGTACTTTTGTACTTTTCATAATTGCTAGTAAATGTGCCCGTTGCGAAAAAAATTAAAAGAAACCGATTAATAAATATTTTTTTAATAATGTATGTCTAAATATCTAATTCTGGATTATTGGCTAGTAAACTACATTCAAAATTTTCGAAAAATACGAAAAGTTAGCTTTTCGCGAAATTAACTTCATGAATTTGCTATGATTTGAAAGTGTTTCATTTCAACGCCAAAAATGGTTATTTTTTAAAAAACCACAACAAATTTAGTTTTGAAACTAAAAATTAACAATTGTCATCATTGTAAAACCATTTCCGAAAGCTAAGCATTTATCGTATATTAAAAAAAATTAGTATCTATAATATTAACATATTTCAAACATAAGGGAGTAATATAAAAAATGAGTCTTTTAAACAGAACACAAACTAAAATTTAAGAGAATAATTGTCATATGCTGATCTTTTGTATGTAAAGCCCGCGGCTACTCTTGTTTCCTTACCATTAGCTAAAGGGGCTTTATTAAAAGAAAACGTGACCTTTTCGCGAACGTGAGCTAGGCAGAGGGGGGGAGTGTGTGTTCATGTCGCGTCCTTCTACAAACAAGGAAATATTGACACAGTATGATGATATTGGGATGCTGCGCGTCATAACGCTGTGGCGCCTTTTATACTAAAAAGCTAGTGGAGATCAACTAGAATCAAAACTATACAGCCTTCGATAAAAGTATTAGGCACCCATCTGTGGGGGATGAATTAAATGCGTTCTTTACTTGATTTAAACTTTTATTTATTAATTAACCGATACGCTACACAGGCACGCGTCTTCATCCCCGCCATCTGTGAAACAGTTACTCATGTTTTTCCATCGAACCCTAGATAAACGACCACGAAGCCAGCAATACAGAACTACAAGAGCATCTGCAGGCTTGAATTATGCCGTTCCCCGAGTTAATTCATCATTTGCCCAAAGGCAATTAAACTTTATCGCACCCAAAATATTCAACCGTCTTGATGACGACATAAAAAAATTGAAAGTACCTTTGTATTCAATAATAAAATAAAAAAAATGTCTTCTTGACGATATAGGTCGTTTAAGGACAGAGAATGATCTTCTGCAAATCATCTCTTAGAAATAATATACCTGCATAAATGTGATATAAGATAATAAATCTAATGTAACATATATGTGTATGTGTGTATGTATGTATATGTATATGTATACATGTGTCTATGTATATGTATAAGTGTATGTGTCCTACGTCAGTTATGCTTCTCCACCCAAGTCTGAAAATAAATCGTATGCCCAGATACAGGCTATACTCGGCCTAGTTGGGCATGCGCTGCGCATGGTCATGTGAATGTGGGTCGTCGTTTACTTCGCACCATTACTTGGTATGACCATTTTATGAATTTCGCATGTTATGTTTAAAATAAATAAATAAATAAAATGAAATAAATCTTCTTTTTGTTCTGCTTCCGGCCACTTCGATGCCGTCATTTCCGCTGTCCACCTGCCGGTAGAGTTGGACACTCAAACCGCACGACATTCAAAATTATCGATCCGCCACTACACAAATATTTTTAATGTTTTTAATGATATTTCATTTTTTTGGGCTACCTCTAGGCTTAATTACAGCAGCAATTCTTTTTGGCAAACTCCTTCCTAGTTTGCAGCACTTTTCCTTAGAAATCTCCTGCCATTCTTGTTTTATATTTTTTTAAAGTGTTTCTTTCGATAGTATTGAGTGATTCCGCACTTCAAAATACCCCACAAGTGTTCTCTTGCGCTGATATCGGGAGACTGAGCTGGCCAGTACAGAAGATTAGGATTTCCCCGAAGCCACATAATTGTCATCGGTGATTTGTGGCAAGTGCACTTGTATTGCTGAAATTTGGTATCTTCTATATTCGTGTCTTCTATATACATGTAAATATAATGTATAATATTGACCTTATATAAATAACACCAGGATTACCAAAAACCTGTCATTTTTAGAAGAACGTTCTACTTTAATAAATTCGTTTTTAATTACAGTAAAATATTTTAGTATTATGATTTAACCCATATTTTTAACAGAAAAGTGATGAAGCAAGCAATATTTACCTCAAAATTTGACTCGTCGGACCACACGTTATTAGACCGATTCTCCTCTGTCCAATGTTGATGCCTCACAGACCAATCCAGCCGATATTTTTTTACACGACTGCGCAACTAAAAAGGAGTGTCATATATGTCTATGTATGTTTTCCGTGTCTTTATTCTATTATAACTTTTAAACGCTCGAACTGATTTAGAAGTATAGAACCGATTTAGAAGTATACCGAGTGATATAGCGTACCTTAACTGTCAAAATATCAAGTAAATAGTTGTCTAAATGTCCAAATAAATAGGATAGAAAACGAATTTACCGCGTGAAATTTGTAGGACCCGACGTTTCGGTGACGTTGCAGCCGCCGTTGTCTAGGGTAGACTGAAGAGCTGTCAGTCCGTTGTTTTGCGGGTAGGCCGCAAACCGCTGCCCCCACTGCGTAGGTTATAACGGTGGTGGGGGGCCGGGCTCGGAGAGCGGGAATTTTGAAAATCCGTCTTGCACACAACACTCACCGTATCCTGTTTTACGTCTTTGCGTTCGGCGTTCGGCGGCGGGAACATTTTAACATTTTAGCCGGGACAACGGCGGCTGCAACGTCACCGAAACGTCGGGTCCTACAAATTTCACGCGGTAAATTCGTTTTCTATCCTATTTATAATGTCAAACAACCGCGATAGTCTTCGATTTTATAAATGTCCAAATGTCCAAATATCAATAAATTACATTAATATACCGTGTTTAGTGTCAAATGAAATGTCTGTTTAAGTACATTTCGAAAATAAATATATGTATCTATATGGATAAATACATATACCACAAATATTTCATAAAAACCCGTATTTTTTTTATTATAAATACAGTAGTTCACTTTTTGTAACGGCAGTTGTGTTTTTTATTCCTTTTAATATATTTACTTGTGTTCTTTCAGATCCATGCCTTTTTCCTTGCTTTGCAGCATTTGAGGTTAGCATCTGCGAGCCTTCTTCTTGCTATACTGGCACTAATTGGTCTTCCAATATCCTCAACCAAAGCAGCAGTGTGCTCCAAATAAGTTTTTTTCCGATTTTCCAAAGACTCGAATCAATCTCGAGACTTTCGTAAGAATCTCGAAAAACAGAACTCACGAGCCATCCTCCTCATGAGTCTTGACTTGGCACCAACCAATTACGCGGTCAACGATTTTAATCGCCAGAAGAGGCTGTCGGAAAATATGAAAAACATGTTACCGAGGTCTCCACGGAGGAGTGGAATAAAAGATATGAAAATTGGTGATACTTATTCTTTACTCTTTATTCTTTATTAAGAAATCACACAGTAAATTACACGATGAAACTATATATTACTTAAAAATAAAACCGATTACGGTTTTCAATGAAATTACAGAAATTAACGTTTAACTTTCTATGGCTTCGAAGGGGGAGTGAATGGGTGGTAAGGTGAACGCTCACATGTGGCAAGACAGCTGTCCTAAACCTACCACCGCCGGTCGTAATTCCGGAATCCACCCTTCACCTCCCAGAAGTGTAATAATTATATATGATGGGCCCGATTTTTGGTCGGTGAATTCCATGGCAGCTCCGTTTGTATTTTATTTATAAAACTAAAATACATCAAATTTTATTCCTACAAAAGAGGCTTTCGTTTAGGATGTGTGTCTGTGTATGTGTGTTCATGTGTGTTTGTGAGTGTGTTGACTGTGGGTGTGGAGTGAAAAAAAAACCATATATTAGTAATAATAGCGTATATAAAGTATAGTAATAGTAATAATCATGAATAAAATAGCTAAAAATTATCAGTTATTGTATTGGCTAGGGTTTCATTTACAAAGTATTTGTAAGCGGTTATGAAATTATTAAATATGTCAATACTATTTAAGAGGGTGTTGTAAAGCTCACAGCAGCCTGTGAGTACTCTATTTCTGGACGAATTAGTTTTAAACCGTGGTAATCGAAAAAGGTGAAATTAACGCGTGGTTCTCAGTGGGGCGTTGACATTAATCGCGCCCACCAGGTCAGTGCAGTAAAATATGCCATTCATTATTTTAAAATGGCATATAGCATCATTCACGTTGCGCCGATATGATAAAGCATTTATGTTATGAAAAAGTGTATTAACGCTAACGGAGAATATTTTGAAAAACAATAAATTGTTCTTTGGCTATTTATTTTATTTTTTGCTTATTCATTCCGCATACTTTCAGTGCGGCCCTCGTATTAATAGTTATTTTCTTTTTTTTTCTAGGTAAGTATCCAGACGCTAAGTACTACAATATTTACGATACTAACAGCAACGGTAAGATCGACTTTTTTCTGTTGTGAAATGCCTGTTATTTTCGTCCCTTTTTGTGTATCCCTCATGTCTAATATATGTTTCATTGTGCATTACATCGCACAGTTTATAGAAACCTAATAAATGCCGGATGAGCGAAGGTTTTCCTCGCATCAAGTGATGGTAACGAGTTTCTATTGTGATAAAAGGCAGGAATTGTGTTTAACCCTGCAGTGGCCGCGCCTTAATTTGTCACGCTAGTGATCACGCTGATCACATATGTAAACCATTTTGATTTCGAGTTATTAAAATAAACCACTTACGAAAAAAAAATATTATAATAAAAAATACTCTTCTCTTAAAATTAAATTACAAAAGAACGCAAAGCTTCCCAAACGTTCACGAAATGATAACAATGAAAAACATAATGAATCTTCTTCAATGGGTTCAATGTAGCTCGCTTCTTGAAGACAAGCTTTAATTTGAGCACTCGATCTATCGATAGTTTCCTTGGAAATAAAAATCTAAATATGCCATTTAAATTTGTAATAAACATCTACATAAATAAAAACCATAACAAATATATAAAAACAATGAATTGCATACTGTAAATACCGAAAGAAGGGACGTTAAAAAAATACTTACGTAACAGGTCTCGCGGGTTACTTAAGTGGACCATTACTCCAGTCCAGGGTTGTTGCGAATATCAACATCAGCATCAGCTTCAGTGGATTATCAGCATTGGTTTCAATATCAGCATCTGCATCATCATCCGCATTAATCAATGCTGATTTTTATTGTGTGCTAATATTCTGCTCGTGATATGACCTTGAAGGGCGGTGCTTAGCTCTAGCCGCTTGCGCATATGCTGTCATCTCCGCCGGCAAGTGTTCCTAACAAAATTCAGCAGTGCCGGAATCATATATAAGCCTTCCTGTAATCGATTGCAATCTGAAAGACAGCTCAGCTATTGTTTTTAAAATATAACTTACCTTTAATAAAATTTCAAGTTGGGTGGTTAACCGCCAATTGTATTTTAATTTGTCTATGTTAGGTAATGTTACTTTACCTATTCAAAATGTAAGAAGATCGTTTTTGATAATTAAGTCACAGAACTATTATAACTGACTTTTCATTTAAAATACCTAATATTATACCTTTTCATTAAAATTTCGTAGTTGGATATATTTTATTTAAGTAATTCATTAAAATCAGCATCAACATCAGCTGCTATTTATATATAAAAAAATAGCATCAGAATCCGCTGATATTAAAAAAACCTGCACCAGCTACAACCCTGGTCCAGTCAATGAATACTCAAAAAGGGGGTGTAGAGGGAGATGGAAGGAAAACAATTTTTGACTTTAAGGACATTTTTTGGACTTGTGAGGAGGTAAACATACTAAAAGTCCTTACTCCTAGGTGGTGATGGGAGGAGGGGAGGCTCGTGGAAGGACCATTTTTTCGACTTTTCGCTTCTATCTCGGAAACTATGCGTCTAAGTGATAAGTTTAAGTTATACCAAAGCTTATTACATCTCATGAAATATACCACAAGATTGATTCTATTTATTTTTTCCCTATTTTGCATAGTTTTAGAGATATTCGCGCTTAACATTCGCTAATCTTGAAATAAAATACAAAATCCAGGACGTTTTTGGCCTTATTTGACTAGCTAACTCTTCGGTCCTTCGTTCTACGAAAAAGTCGCGAAGAAAAAAGTTGTAAACGAATAATATTATTCCAGAATACATTATCTTTTACTTTTTTATCTTTAACTGTTCAAAACTGAGAGCAATTTTATTTTTGTGTAAATTCCGAGATTTTTCAAAAAGAATACCTATTGTATTTTTTATTATTCCATTGCTTTAATTCTAGATATGAGCCAATATACACGTATTTATATGTATAAATAGTTTATATATATATTTATATAAGCGGCAAATAAAGACATTATTTAATATTTTACTATCTTACCTTCAACCGTTCAAAAGTTAACCCGCTAGGCACTTAACATCCCTTGCGGGATATGTATGGCGGCCGGCTGAAATCCAAACTATCCCATACGGGATATCGCGCTCGCCGCTCAAGAAAATGTCGTTTAAATTTCGAAATGCGATTGTATATTCTATCGAATGATGCCATAATATAGCCAAATATGCAACACTATGAAATTGCTCGATTGCCGCATGCGATGTTAGAAATATGAATCACTACATCCTTACAAAATCGATGACCTCATTTCTGACGACAGTCGCAGATCGCGCGATGGCGGCGGCGCGCGCGGTGTTCGCCGAAGTGTTTGTGTTGTGAAGTGTTTTCTGGATTTAAGTGCAGTTTATACCGGATTAAAGTGAGTATTTCCCTTTTTAAGTAGATTAGCCAGTAGGATTATATAATTTCGACAATCCATTTGCTGTTTTTCACGAATTTTCGAAGAAAACACTTTGTCAACAAACCGGCCGTGTTTGTCAAAAATGGCCGTGTTTATTTTGTAATGTTTGTGAAATATCCAGTTATATCGCGAAACATGACGTAATGTCGCTTTAATTTACTAATAAAATAGGTATTGCTTCATTTACATCCTAAGTTATCACATAATTAGGCGTATTTTGAACATTATATGTTGTGTTCTAATATTGCTCGCGAAAATGAAACTTGTTTTGATAATTACTATGAGAGAAAAAAGTGCGATTTTCCATAGTTTTTCGATGAAATGTGACTCTTTGGAGTATAGTAATTAGTTATTAGACATATAATAAGTCTATGATAAGACAATATAATTGAAAAAATCTAACGAATTTTATATTATGGGCATTCAAAGTTTATTATTAGGTTCAGACGCGGAAACTCTCAAAACTTTAGATTTTTCTATAATATCAGACAAAGCTCAAAGTTCTGGTGTGATTTCTAAGAAGAAGTGATGTAGTAATAAAGTTATTTTGAAAGAATTTCATATAAAAAAATACCATAAGTAGTCACAAATTAAAAATTAAAAAAATTTTTTTTTACGAGAATACATACAATTTTTCTTGGCTGAATAAATAAATATTTTTTCCGTATTTTTGTATGCAAATAAGTAAAAAAAAAATATCGTTTTGGTAAAGCATTTAATAGAGAACATAACTGTATTTACAATTTTTGATATTTACAAAAACTGTATTTACAAAAAAATCGAAATGATTTTATAGGCGAGTTTTTTCAGTTTGCCAATTTTGTAATATTTATTCATTATTATCCTAATTGTTTTACGAGATAAGGTTATAATGTTTTATATGTCAAATTTCAATGCGATCATTTTTCTCTTTATCTTTTTTTAATCCGATTAGTGGTTTATAAGTTATGATCGTTTTTCTCAAGGCCGTTGACTCGCGTCGATTTTTTGCGCGAATATGTCGCGCGCAAAAGTGATAGGTGACTTTTTACCTCGCAACGTGAAGGGTTAAAGCAATTTTAAGTTTATGTGTAAATTCCGGGATTTTGCAGAAAAATATACTTTAGTATAAATTGACAAATGTCTACAACAATAATCGTCTGATTAACATGCTGAAGGTGACACTACAGATGGAGTCAAAATCCTTCAATCACATAATGATGCGGACGTCCTCATTGTAGACACGGCTGTGGAGTCGCCGTGACTACACTACATGGAGTTTAACCGTTTCTTCTGACACGCCCGCACGTCACGGTGCACCAACCAAACTGAGCTATGGGTGTAATATCATCCTCGAGTGGTAGGCATCTCTGTGCGTCCACAAGGAATTTGATCCAACGCGCGTTCTGCGCTTATTTGGGGTTTCAAATGTGTTTAGCACACAGGCTGGACATGCGCTTCATTGACTATCTTTGTACTGGTTTTTTTCTATATTTTATGTTTGGCCCTTTACAAAAGGGGAGTTATAAAGGGGGTTAATAAGGGATTGATTCTACATTTACGTTTATACACGTTGTTTTACGATGCGAAGTAATGGTTTGAAGCTACATTTACATACATTTACAACATACATCTCTGCAAGGCAAGGCAAATCTAACGGAAGAAGTCCGATTTCGATTATAAGCGGCGTTCAGTGCTACATTTACATTTAAACATAGTGTTTCAATTCTAAACAGGGTACGGATGAAATTCGTGTCCAGATTCCTTGGTCCTGAGCAGCTCCAGAAACATACAAATGGTGTTACCAGATGCTGCTCGGCTGCTAGCGCGTCCCTCTTCTCCCCGTTGGTTGGTACACTTGAAATCCTCGTGTGGGGAAGAGGGTTAATGGGTGCATTTAGTTTTTATGATGATGATCTTTAACCAGGTTTCGGTATGAGCGCGTTTAATGAGCTTTAAGTGCACGGGAATCACAAGATCCGCGCTAATGCAGATTCCTAGAAAATCTATTTTTTAATGTTGTGGTATATATGTATACGTAGACCGTGCGACCACTGCAGGGTTAATGGCCACTCGCTCTTGTTTTTGCCTTTCGGACTGGGGAGGGCTTTTAGCTTCTCGTATATTTCAACGCGGGGCAAAACACGATTTGGCCGGCAATTAGCGTAAAGGGTTGTTCGGGCTGTGGAGGTAGATAAATATATAAATTACTCGGAGGGAGGGGGGGGGGGGTAGAAAAAAGTTGCAGAATAAAATGTTTGGATGCGTCCGGTTTACAAGCAGAAAGTTGAGCGTCCAGTCGCAGGCTATTCCCTCTATTCTGGGATCTGCCGATTTTTCTTATATACATCGTGCTTTTAAGAAGGCTAGCATAAATATTGTTGTTCCCTTTAAGAATGCTAACCTACTGGGGCATCGAAGCGGGAACCGCCACACCCGGTTTTCGTGAGTGGCACTTGACCGTTAAGCTTTTACCATAGCGGCTCACCCACACTTAATAATTTTATGGCCCTCGAATTTGGTAATCACCTTTTTCAGTTAATCGATGACTTTAAGCTATTGAGACGAGCGAGTCAATAGTCTTTTTTTCATCCAGAATTTCAAATAAAGATGCCATAAAGTAATGGTTTAATACACAAATAATCAAAATATAAATGAAAAAAAAAATCCGAAAAAAAAACTCGAATTAATCATTAGCCTAAAACTAATGCAACGAATAATCAGTAAAATTATACTAGCTACTTTAAGCAATCTATTCAACTAATCTATCCTTGTATGGGTCAAAAATATTTTTTTTTCAGTTACTTAATGTATCATATTTTATCTTAATTGTTTTTTTTTAAATGCGCTGTCGTAAATTTGAGAAATGATTCCAAATAATAAGTAATCCAGAAAATATAGTTTTTTTTTATTTTTCTTGTAACAACAAAGTTGTTTCAAGAAAAATAATATTAGGAGATTTTCAATTAAAAAAGATTATTCTACACGAAAACCCAAGGTGAAATAAATGATCTACAACTTCTTCCTTTTCAATCAAGTTCTTTCCTTTCTCTCCTAATTTACTTCCCTCGGGCATTCTTAGTTTTAGATATAGTACCTAGTTTGTATTTAAGACTGACAAACATATTTATTTAATATCTTTATTTCCATAACGCGCGCATGTGCAGTGTGATTACGTTAGTTGTGAGATATCGCCATGTCTTGTGAGATATCGCCATTATTATTATTATAAAGTTCTGTCGAAGAATCTTTTGTCGATAAATCTTTTGTCGAAGAATCTTTAATTGGTAAATTCGGTTGAAGCCAACGTATAAAATAAGATTTCAGTTACCACGAAAGGGCTAAAGATAATTTCAATTACCACGAAAAAGAAAAATTATTATGATGACCGGTCATTACAGTGGTATCACGAAATATGCTTATTAAGTGGAATAATGAACGTTTTTAGCTTTTATTTATAAAAAGCGTCTTTTTTCGTACGTCTGAAAAGATTCCATATTATGGTCACATTTAAACGTAACATTTCCCTTTAATTTTGGTTACACGATACAATTACCGTTTTCTTTAAGACGCTCAATGGGTTTCTTGTAGGCTCAGACAAGCTAGATAGGATTCAAAACGCGTGTATTCGCTTTGTTTATTCCCTGAAGAAGTTTGATAACATATCAAACTTTCGCAGGCAAATAGAGTGGCTTCCCATTAGACGATGTTGGGATTTTCACATACTCGCCCTACTCTTCCGCGTACTACAGTCAAACTGTCCTACTTATTTGTATAATCTCTTCTCTCCGCTTTCATCCCATGGCCTTCCATTGCGCTCCCAGGAAAATCTATTACTGGCTATTCCTCAGCATTCATCAACTCTCATGTCTAGGTCTTTCGCAGTGCAGGCGGTCCGACTCTGAATTCCGTGCCTTTACCGATAAGACAACTTGAAAACCTGAGCGGGTTTAAAAATTCATTAAAGAGACATTTACTCAACTCATGAATCCCCACCTCCCCTCCCATCTACTTTGATTGTCCTTATATTACACTCTTCCCTTTAATATCGAGTTGGCATACGTTACTAATCACTGTTTTATATTTTATACTATGATGACTATTATGTAAGTGTATTCATTTATTACTTGTAAATCAATTTGCCCACATAAACCTTTAGTCACAATAACCCTGGCGGTATAGTCGGAAGATATAGCCACTTGGCAATAGGCCCACCACATTGTATTCTTTTGTGTGTGCAATAAAGCTTTTCAAACAAACAAACAACAAGCTTCTGTTGTGTTTGGGTGCTTTTAAAAGGCTTCAAGACGCTTGTCCCCCCTTGCGTTTACACAAGTATCATGCGCACCCTATAGCTTTACCCTTTAGCTGTAAAGTATTTATAAGTAGTTTTACAAATCTGACTTACCTATTTGACTATTGTGTCTCTTTCAACGTAGTCGCTAGTTCTAGTAGCTGCTTACGTGTAAACGCGTGAAGAATGTGCTCCGCACAAACTGCGGGCCTCCGATTTCTCTCTCCGATCATCCTCCATCATCGCATAGTTAACCCTACGCAACCCGAACGTGAGGCATCGCATCGCTTTGATAAATGCGATTACCCAGGTATCTTTTATAGAGGTGGAGCACTTCACGGTTATACCTTCCTCGTTTATCAGGGTCGTTATCTGCGATGGGATGGGGACGATATTGCGGAGATCCTATCTTTGAAGCAGTGACACACTATTAAAAACACTTGATTTTAGTTTTTTTTTTGTTTTTTTTTATGGAATTTTAAAATTCAATACAGAATATGAATATATGTGAATATATTCATATTCTGAATATATTCATATACACTATGAAACCTCTTGTAATTGTGCACCACTAAAGAAATCCCCCACAGTCAAATACCTAGGCATTGTAGTTGACAATAAATTGCGATGGGAAGAGCAAGTCAATGCAGTGTCAAAGAAAGTGAGAACCCTTGGTTATACTTTCAAAGAGATGAGGAGTATTCTGGATCGCAGGATGCTAACCATAGTGTATTTTGCATTATGTGAAACCCTTATTAACTATGGTATAATTGGGTGGGGTGGGTGGGGTGGGTGCTCCAAAACCCTCCTGACGCCACTTCTAACAGTGCAAAAATGTATTTTAAAAATCATGCATCGCAAACCATATCAATATTCTTCTAATGAACTCTTTAAAGAGGCTCAAGTTTTGGATGCTAGGTTATTATTTATTAAAACTGCACTACGTTGGGTTTTCGTGGCCAAACAAAATAAATCTTTTATTATTACGCACACGAAGCCCACTAGACAACTCCTGAGTGATAATTTGAATGTACCTAGACTTTTGGACAGCGACACTACTCCTTCATAGCTACAAGAGTTTATAATAAATTAAGCAGTGACATAAAAACCAGCCCCAATTGTCATTTGTTTAAAAGCAAAATAAATAAATGGCTGTTGCAAGAAGAGCGTTTATCTATCGATGCCACGATCGATGTAGTAGAATAAGTGGAAGTTGACTTAACATAATATATTGTGTTTATATGTATGTATGTGTGTATATGTGTATTCTAATGTATTTAGTATTTCTATTTCCTATATAATACTGTAATTTTTTATTAAAATTTTATTATTATATATATTTATTATTATTATATATATTTTTTTATTATTAATATTATTATTGTGTTTGGTTGGTTCATCGACCCTCGCTTTAAATGTAAAAATATAAATTGCTTGCCCTGGAACGGGTATATCCCAGTTGGGCAGCACTAGCCAGTGAATGCAAGAGGAAAGTTTTTGCCATTTGTTTCAATATTATAATTATTGTAAATGGTTGATTTGATTATTCCAATAAAAATAAATTTAAAAACATGAACTAAAATGGACATATCGTTGCTCTAGTTGTGACCTCGTACACGCCAACAAGCAAACTTTTCAGGCCTTAGAAAAAAAATAATAACTTCATTTACGAGTTTTTTTTATTGGTTAAATAGGACCAAAAAAAATATTTTCTGTACTAACAATTAAATCTGTCAACGAATTAAGTTGTTTGCAAGGAATCACTACTAAGTACGTAAGAGGTATAACCGTATAAAATTATCAACTCATGCGTACGAGATGACACTGCAATGAGAATCACAAGAACACAACACATTCTTTTCGGGAAACGAGTAAACTGCTCATACCCCTTTTTATAGTAAAAAGCGGGAGACGAGTTCTGTTGCTCGAAGCGGTAAGGCGCGGGAAACTTGTAAAAACAAGGGGCTCTAAACGGTTGGGGGGTTGTGCGTTATATATTGTCGGCGGTACCCGATCTATCTACCTGCCGATGCAATGAGTTTGAGACGGAACAAAAAAAATAACGGTAAAAATAAACAGCCAAAATATTGAAATTATTTTATTACCTGATCACCTGACAATTTTAACAAAGGATTTTATTTTTGCATTTTCGTTCGTCTCCAGTAACTGCTTTATACTGCTTTCGTTTGGACGTCTTAAATTCGTGTTTCATAGTTCATTTTGCTTTTATTATATATTTTTGTACATAAAAAACAGAATTACACACACTTTGCTAAGTAACTAAATTCACGGACGTCGTTGTCGTTAGCCTATCGACTGTGCACTCCGGCTAATAACCGGGGGAATTTGTAAACGTAGGTTTGCTAAGCAGCGTGTGTAGTTGCCGTCCTGACGTTACCTATCCTTGGAACGATCCGTTGGCCACACGGTCCTGTGTGATCTTGACGGGCAAAGAGCGCCTCGGTCCGGTATAAATTAGAACTGGATTACCGCTAACTTTAGGTAGAGGTTGCGCAAGCGACCTCGAATCTGTGACCAGACTGGGGGGATGGAGAAATCCTTCCCAATCTAATAGTAAGGGCGCGAGGTTGGCACGCTGTATGCACTTCCCAGTGTTTCTCGGTAAGGATTTGGACTCCTACGGGCTGTTGGCGTAGCTTGACTGTGGATTGTATAGTCCGCAAAGTCTTTACGGGAGACAGAATGGCTCGAGTCACTCCATGGGAGACAGAATGACTCGATTCGTCACAACTACCTGGAGTTGGGGGTTCGCCCGTAGTAATTGACACTCCTCGCTCCTGCCCGAGGGAATTATCATGATTCAATTGATCTCTTTAATGAGGCTCCCGGATGGGAGCTGAGCCATGAGTTGTACCGGTCGTAAAAACAAACAAGCTACCGACGAGTTTATACAGTCGATTTCAAATTAATCGATGGGACCATTACGGCTATATTTCTACAATCATAGCTTTTCCCCCTTACCAGTCCCCGTAAATGTAACTGTTGTGATGAGCTTTGTTCATTATTGGCTTTCCGCTCTCGCCAACAGGGCGATAAAGGCCATTTCGTAATGTCATTTAGATCGTTTCGCCGTCTATTCCGCTCGATTGCATTCTGTGGCTTTTGCGGTTTGTGTGAAGTTGGGCCGACCGACACTAATGATTGATATTTCCTAGAACTTAGTTTTCGTTTAGTCGTTTATTGTTTCGCCCGTTCACATATTTCTGATATATTTTCTATTAGGCTTACTTTGACTTCTTCTTAGGCCTAATTTGTTTTCTAATTAAGATTGTATTTCTAATTAGCTCTACCCGGCCACGATTTGCGTTACTGTTACGTTCAACAGATGACGTGACAATGCCACGTTGTTTCTACATTTTAAAGCAATCGGTGAAGAACTTTCGGAGATATAAGATTTTGAACAAACGAACATTTACATTTTTGTTTTTATAGATAAGGCTTAATTTTATATCGTGAAAGTAGATACACGAATGATTCAGTATTACGTTAGGCTAATTGTGTGGTTGGCAGATAATATATACAACCCTTATATAATTTATTTTGGCCGTGCCAACTTCACAGTCGCGATTTTCATTATTCTGCGATTTATATCGCTCTACCTTTTAGGAGTCTAAATTTAATCTTGTTTGCAAAGATCATCTAGACTTCGGCATCGCAGAAGCGGGAAAGTTTATTGAATTATAAAGCCAAGTAAATCGTCAATTAAAATCGGAGAACACTTTTTATTTTTGTTGGTATATTGCCTACAGGCACGGTAGGATATTATAAAAGAGAAGTTTTGTAAAAAAGAGTCTGTTGTTAAGTCTGTTAAGTTTTGTTGGTATATTAGTACCCCTAGGCACGGTAGGATCTTATTACAGGGGAGCTTGTGTAATGCAGACCGGCAAAAAAGAGTAAAAGGAGGGAATTTATGTAGCAACACTATATTATTATACTAAAAGCAAATACTCGACCAATAAGCGCAAATCTCGAAATGTTGTGCACACTCACTGTATATTGATTTGCGACTTAGCGCTCGGCGACGGACGTTGAGAATATTAAGAAAGGGGGTTCCACGTAGTGGAGACTTTGAAACCTTCTCTATTGAATTTCGGGGGTTTTCTGATTTTAATCGCTAATTTTAATTTCCTAGATTATTCATGGAAATTAAAATTGTTCATGGATAGCACAGTAGGATTTTGAAACTGCACGCAGTGGTTCGTTTCGCCGCTTTTTCTCGCTTAACGCCTTCATACAAGTATGTTACATCAGTCGAGCCGCTATGGGTCGCTTTGTTTGTCCACCATAAGCCAACGCACAACTGCACTCGATCTTATACGCACCCAAGGTTTTCAGTATTATTTACATTCTTTACATGCCTCTGGGTCGGTTTGATTATCGTTTTTAAATCGCATTTTTTCAGCATCTTACTTATTCGATCTGTCATGCTCGTGGTCTGCTCGATTTTTGGGTTTCTTCCATTTTGGATCGTGTGCGTGTG
This sequence comes from Micropterix aruncella, assembly GCA_944548615.1. NCBI lineage: Eukaryota > Metazoa > Arthropoda > Insecta > Lepidoptera > Micropterigidae > Micropterix > Micropterix aruncella. The sequence continues at coordinate 30,876,555 of OX155954.1, forward strand.
TCATCTTCCGTATCCATTTTTCCTAAGTATATCATTTGCGTCTTCCATATCGCGCGGATAATGCTCAGCGTCGCAAAGGTCGCGTGATGGATTTACGAGCGACGTGGGCACTAAGTATGCGAGTATATGGTAGGGATGATAACGCGAGCTGGCATGCAAATATCTGTCTGTATATGTGGGCTTCCGATAGTACCACTGAGCTTATAACCACTCAATATATACATATACTAGCTGACCCGTGCCCACTTCGTTGGGCAGTAAAACTTTTTACTTGTGATAAAATTATCAGTATGGTTTGGTTAGTACTGACAGCTATGATTTATTTCCTGACTGCCAAAAGAAACGTTTTTTTACTGCATATGTATGTATGTATTTGCATGCCAATTTGACTATATTACCGTTATTTGTGAGTGTCTTCTTGTGAGTGTCTTATTTGCGAGTGTCTTATCTCTTTAACCATTTATGCAGTAAAAGTGAAATTATATGCAGTAAAAGGAAAAAGTCTTTTGTTTTAAACACTTGCGACGATACATTTACTTATTTTGATAATAATTCATAATTGTTGATACATAATATGACCAATAAACATGACCTAACGATTTAAATTATTTTTTTAATTTGAAAAACTATTTTTTGTGACTTAAATATAAAAGTTAGACATATGCTGTCGCTGACTTTTTTGTAGGCTTGATAATTCAAGCTCTACAACTTTTCTCTAGAACTTAATCATATATCATCGATAAGGCAGCGTTAGTTAGAAAGGTTTTCTTTCGACCGTTTTTTCCAACTCCGACTTTGGAAATCCGACTACCACGAAAAAGTCTTTTAATTTTTCGGATACATATATAGCCTATGGCACTCACAAATAACGTGGCTTTCTATTGGTATAAGAATTTTCAAAATCGGTTCAGTAGATCCAGAGATTACTTCCTACAACGTCACAAAGTTTACCTCTTTATAATATACATATATAATTATCTACGTTTAATCTTTTTTATTATCAGATTTATATCCATCCCCACAATACAAGAGAATGTCTAGTGAGGCAATGTAGTAATCCCGTCGAAGCCGATCCCTCGAGTGTTAAAAAACCACTGTTTTTAAGTAATTAAAATAAGATATGATAACAATAAAAAAATATATATCGCCGACCTAATTTGGCAACCCTATTTTTTTGTTGCCAGGCTGTGCTTATATCTGCTTGAGTTTATTTCAATGAATAATTATATATTTACTCGATCATCGTTTTATGACGTCACTGTGTAGTCACCAGTCTTACTTTGCTTTATAGCAACTATCGCCGAGCAATGTATCGTATAATATCGTGGATGTGGATGTGGAATCTTAACAAAAGGACATCTAGGCTACCACCTTAGATGACATTCAAATATCTGAAGGTTTTCTGTATTTTTTTTGCCCTAGATAGCTTTCAAATCAACAGAAAAGTCTGGATAAAACTAAAGGTATTATTGCAGTATAGGAACCTCTTCTAGATTGTTGATTTTTTAACGTCACTATACGACATAAAATACAAACGGAGCTGCCATGGAATTCACCGACCAAAAATCGGGTCCATCATATATAATTATTACGCTTCTGGGAGGTGAACGGTGGATTCCGGACTTACGACCGGCGGTGGTAGGTTTAGGACAGCTGTTTTGCCACATGTGAGCGTTCACCTTACCACCCATTCACTCCCCCTTCGAAGCCATAGAATTTGAAGTCTACGTATATTTACACTCGCACATCTAAACACACCATCAAATTTCTAACTATTTCTAACTATCTGAACACATTTTTTACAAAGTTTGGACGACTGACGTATCTGCAATTTTGGCATTTGCCGCTAACCACTTGTTGATTAATTGCTTCGGTTTCTCCAAACTTGCTACGTGCTAATAAAACCCCACCAAACAAAGTAAATGTTGAATTTACATACTCGTGTACCCTATATTTTGGATACATAGAAACCATATTATCGCCATGTTTTAATTAATATGAATTCCCTACAGCATTAGTCGAGAAAACTTGGAGGAAGAATAAACGTTAAATTATCTGGAGACTTGGAGGAAGAATAAGCGACACTGGAGACTGATATTATACGTGAAAATAACCGTTGAAGAATATGAAGATTTGGCAAAATATGACAAGAATGTTACAGAAATATGAGTTGTTATATTAATTATATAGGGTATTAGATTGCTCAATGCCATAGTACGTTTTGGCAACCCGTCTACGCCGGCGAAATGCAGGTGGCGCTAATTGTCTTAGAACATCTTTGGAACTATGAGTGTCATCTACACGTTGTATTTCTTAGTAAAATCCTAGCTGCCAAATCGTAGTACGGCATTAGGCAAACTAATACCCTATATAATGAATGGTTGTATTAATGTTTATTTTTTGGTTAATATTAGGCCTCAGCCTCCCACTTAGTAAAACCTGGCACATGTACGTTTGGACGAAGGTCTTACCAGAATTAATTGGGTAATTTCTCCCCGTCAGTATTTTCTCTCTAGCTATCTACTCATTGTGGCACGAGGTACTTATTGTCTCAACAATTTATTTCTGCAACATGGTGCTCGTTTTTAAACGGGTTTATTTAGTTCCGTGTAGTTTGCGTATGGCGACTGGTTCTATAACTAATAACGATGACACTACGCACACCACACGTATTCGTTTCCCCTTACAATATACAAATTCCGATAGTACAATATACAAACCGAACGAGACATAGCAATACGTTAGAACGGAATATGAAATGACTATCGTCGATTTTTCCGCACCAAAACTAAATGTCGAACTTATAGACGCCCGAATAAGTTTACACACATTTCGTGCGGTCTTAGTTTTAGCTGCTTTAACTTCGGTGGATAGTTTTAATGCGGAAAATTGACAACCGTTCATTTCACATTCCGCTCTGACGCACTGCTCTGTCTCGTTCACTTGAACTAATTTCCGATTTTAGTTCAAGAAGAAACGCTATCAAGCCCAGTTTCAACATTTGATGTTCAAATCCTGATGCTGCATAAGTACTGCATGTTGAAACCGCGAAACGATCTGCTGGTTTCAAATTGGCATTGTGGGCATCAAACAAAGTATTTGTCAGTGATCCGGGTTCCAACTCCTCAGTCCTGTCGCTGTAGTGGTACGACCCGCGCATCAATAATGTACTAAAATCTAGAAAATAATCATGGGTCAACAATCAGACTAAATAAAATAAACTCATGGGGCGCATTATGTAGATTGTAAATCACATTAAAGTATACCTATCATTGCTGGCATGCCCAAACATTTTATGTTTTTCCCGAATATTATTTTTTTCAATCGTGTTACACGAAGTATGTATGTAAATAGCGAAAGTCTCTTTTTTAAGCAAAACTTAGAATTCCAGTTTGCACCACATCTCCGCCTTTTGAGATCCTGTGGAATCCAAAAAGGTGATTTCTGTTTTTTTTTGCGTCGGTGTGTGTGTATACACCCACGCTAGGGTGTCCGAGTCCGCGCGAACGCGCGTCTGTATCGAACACAATATTGACTGTTAAATTAGAGAAAATGATCTATTTACATTAATTTATTGAAATAAATGATGGACAACAGAAAGCTACTGTTCAAATGTTTATGAATATTAAAAAAGGCAAATTAGTACTGAACTCGTATGACGATCCTCATGTAATGGCCACCCACTGTGTGTACGTTTCGACGTTTCTCTCTTGGCTTAAACATTTAATAGTAAGTACTTACATAACACAATGGGAAAAATATTGCATTGATTCTTAAACAAAGGTTTTAAACAGAATAACGATATTTTAATCGTAATTTTGTTGAATTACAAGGAATTTTGTTAAAACTTTATTACTCGATTATATGTATCAACATTTTCCATGCGGTTAATACCATGTATCTGACTATAACTGTACGTATACTACTACATGCTGTCGTGTTAGAAGCGAGATCCCAAGATCGAGACGTAATGAAATAACTATGTTTTAATATTACGACAAGGTAACTACCGTCACGCCAACACCGTTACGTATCATGTTAATTTGTACGTATAGACCACAGTCCGAGTTATATACGTAATACTTGTCGAAACATGCGTATTTCCGTGTATTACATCGTTATATTTTTCTCAGTGTATAAATGCAGCGCTTTTTCATTAAGTAATACGCGTTCCTGTCAAAGCGATAGTCCCTCGGCAGCGCCAAAACGAACGCTTTCCTTCCGAAAGCAATAAAGGAAAAGGCCACTTTATCTTTTTCGTTATTCGACGGCCTGTCGAAAAGATCGCACTCTCGCAACGCACCGTCTGTTACGCCGTCGCCTATTCAATTGATTTCCGCAACACTTCCAATGCTATCACGATGTCGTACTGGAGGATAAGAAAATTACTTCGTTTGTGTTCAAGACCCTTCGAATGCGTGTGGATTGGCACATGAGCGAAATGATCATTGCACTTTTACGCAGTAGAAGCAAAATTAAAACTCCTCAAAGATACTCGATAAACTCCGTAGTGTCCGTATCCGCGTTGAAACGCCGGTTTCCGTCGATTCCCGATCACCGAAGTTAAGTAGCGTCGGGCGTGGTCAATACTTGGATTATTGACCGCTTGAGTATAATGTTATAAAGAGCCGGCCGCCCGTAAGATAATTGTCTTTAAACACTTAGGTGACATGATACCTGGGAACGACATATATTAATTGGTTAATTCTCTAGGGTCGCGCTATGCCACATTTTTTATTTAGGCTGTAAATTAATTGCAAACGTGAGAACGCTCTGAGAGTTACGCTAAATATGCTTTACCATTAACACCCTTATACCACCACTGCGCAAAGACAGTTATTCTGTGCTAGCTCTGCGATCGAACGTTTAGTACGCGCCCAAACGCCGGCGCGAGCACGTAGAAAATCGTTCCTGACGCTTCGTCAACGCTGGATTTTCATTGGTCGAACCCTACAAAATTGACCCAGCCGTCCGCGTAATTCTTCGCGTGTCCGCCTATTTCGGATATTTTTCTCGAGGTCTCATGTCGCCTTAAGGTTTACGTAAAAGGTATAACGGATAAAAGATATAAAAAGAAAAAATTAACTACAATAGCTTATACTCACATGGATAAAAGTCCATCTCTTCGAATAAAATAAAATGACTGCTTACATCATACAATATTGTAACTACGGCCACTATTAGCCCTTCTAAAGCCAGACATTCTGATGCAAAATTCGCGCGAGAAAACGACGCTCGCCGCGCCTTTGTATTTTTTGCTCGATTTTGTATATAAATAGTAATATTCCTATTTTTTATGAATTCTGTCATGTTAAATAATAATTTGTCTTGTTAGTCAGATATAGTATATATTCATACAATATATACTTCCTCCAGAATAGCTAATTTTACCAAACAATCGATCGTTTTCTCCCAAATATGAAAGAAAGTTTGTTTCTGATTTATTGGGCTGGTATTTTATATTTATTATTTATTAATATGTAAGCCTTGATAAATTACTAAATACACTTCATTTGAGGTTCATAACAAAAAAATACTTACAAAGACAACTTGAAAAGACTAATTTCAAATCAAAACGTCATGTTTATAACCCTCGAAAATTCGTTTTTAGGGGGTGTTAGTGCACGCATACTAATATATAACGCTGGCTTATTCGTTGACATGCGATTTTTACCGCAGTGGAGGGAAAAATAGAGCCCATAATTGCATAAATAAGGAGATCACCCGCCGCGCATTGTCGCAACTGAAAACCACCAAATAGTGGTAGTGGCATCCCAGATGCTAAAACTAAAAAACAAACTTATAGAAATAATAAATTATGAAACACGGGAAATATTAACGGTTTTTGAAAACCGTGATATTACCTATCGCGCTGCATGAACTGTTTTCAATGATGTGCAATGTGTTCTGTACCAACATTGACTGCCGCTTCTATAATACAACGGTAATCACCATGCCACAGGGTTGTAAAATCCTAATGTCAGTTGCGTTCTCTAATGGTCTAGCATTCGCCAAACAACTCAGTATGTCTTTATAAAGAGCACCCCTTTGCGTTATTTATTTACCGGCGACGTCTTTTCATCGCGCTATTACTTTATTGCATTCCTATCGCCGCTTTATCTCCCTGTGAGTAACCAGATTTCCACTTTGCATCGTTTTGATGTCGTTTCCGGGAGCACGAACCGAAAAGTCCTCGCCAGCATGAATAATTTCGCTCATTCCCCATCGTCTTTTACTTTACCGGCAAAAAGAAAGTATTGTGAACGCTCTAAAAAAAAATTCGAGATGAAGACGGATATATACATTTTAACCCCCCCTCCCCCCCTGACAGAATTAAGACCATTTCCAGACTGAAGTCTGGCTGTGTGTGTGGTGAGTATGTGTGTGTGTTTGTGCATTCCTCCATGATAGCATCTACACGCTTCATCCGATTGAGCTGAAATTTGTCATTCAGGCATCATTCGGTCATGGCAAGAGTTGAAAAGATTGTGGTTGAAATCAGTCCACCAGAGGGCGCGCTAGTCATACTTCAATCTCGAAATATTGCAGTTAGAGACTTGAAATTCGGTGCACAGATGCCTGTTCGCCAAAATCACGTTTTGAATTAGTCGGAATATCTCGTATACAAGCGACGCAAATAATATTTAAAGTCCGCCATAATACCACGGAAAATACCATTTTAATACCACGGACAATACTACAAATAGACTACGAATTGGCGGGGGGGGGGGGGGGGTAATTTAGGCTGGGTTGGTGCGTGGGTGGCGGCTTGTCTACTTCCCGGGAGAGTCTTGGGGTGACACACCCGATTTTTTTAGTCTAGCGTAGTTTTACATTTCACATATCTGTATTTTAAATTCTAGTTTCCAAACTTAAAACTTTGTCTGAAAACCTCTATTCTAGATCACGCGGCTTGATCTAGAACTGAGGTTGTTACCCTTTTTTTCTGGCACACATTTTATTTTTCCAAAATTTGCGTGTAAGTAGACACAGGCACATCAAGCTTAACATTTTTGTTATAAAACAGTATTATCATAACTATATAGAATACCTCAATGTAAGTAAAGTTTGATGTGCTCTTAACTGTACATTGTTTAAAGTAAAATATGACTACTCGTTTATTAATTTATTTGCAACATTTAGTAAGCTCAGTGGGAGATTTTGGCCTGACGCAGTGTACACACAGACATTTTATTCTTGGGCGAACTGTCGACAGGCATATTGTGATTTCATCTTCGATGGATATAAGTCGTTCACGTTGGGCACTTTATATTTGTCAGTGCTGAAAATCCCTGTTCGCAGAGATACAGAGGTTGAAAATAATAAAAGAGCTATAAGGCTAGGCGCGCACTGCGTGACGGGATGCGGTACGATTTTTAAGCCGAATGGAAAAGAATCGCAATTTTAGCGGTACGCGCACTGCGTTTTTGTTCCGGCACTGCGCTGGCAAACCTTAGAACATTTTTCTTCAGAAACAAAAAAATAACGTTCGTTAATTCAAATAGGTTTTTATATATTTCGTAATAAATCATTTCTAAGATATTGTTTCATTTTATATCATTATAAATGAACCACAAGGACCAAGCAGTCACAGCAACATCTAGTGTTTTTACAAGCTTTATTTACCTCGCAATGTTTGCCAGTATGTTTGTTTAGGTCAATTAATTCTTGCAAGCAGAATTAGAACCACTTCCTCTTATCCTAAGAAGTTGAAATTTTACATGTTGGTGCAGTTCCGATGACAATGCATTTTTATGGTAAGGATGGCCTGATTCTTCACCCAGGATTGGTTTCCGACGAGCGGAATCTTCGATGGTCAACAGCACAGACACAAAATTTTGTATACGCATTCAATTATGATAGCCCGTTATAAGTTTCATCATGACATGGCTGCTGCGCTCACTGTTGGCTCCCGACGAGGGGACTCCTCAACGGTCAACAGCACAGACACAAAATTTTGTATACGTATTCAATTATGATAGCCCGTTCTAAGTTCCACTATGAAATGATTGCTGCATCCAGAGTTGGCTCGAGACAGCATTTTAATAAAAAGGTTGCTTTTGAAAATGTGTTTTTTTATTTACTTATTCTCACTTTTTCTTTAAAATAAAGAAATTCTATTTTAAAAATCATTGAAATTAAAATAATTTTAAGAGAAACTCTGGGTATTTCAAAGAAATGTATATCCGGAACTTGTTTAAATGCAGCTCCTTGTATTTTAATTGTAAAGTGCGTTATTTTTTTAAAGCGTAAAACTTTTCTTATTTTGCCAAATTGAAACCAACGAAACTGCTGAGACAAATATTGAAGGGGTCTCTGACCCAGTCGAAATTTTTGACGTCAATATTAAGAAAGTATCTGGCCACCTTCCTTCTAGTAACACTAATGAACCAAGTATCAGAGAGTTGTTTAAAGCGTGGACGTTTCCTAAAGCGGTGTTCGTAAACATGGGCAGGGTGCCCCGATAAATATGTTGCGTCCACAGGGTTTATTTTTCAGTGAAACCTCTCATTTTCTCCGAAGACCGCAGACTGCGCGGTACACCTAAAAGGCACCTGCGGCACACCGGTGTGCCGCACCACACCCGTTGAAACGCACTGATCTAGAATATATATTATTAACTTTATGGTCACCTGAGAATAAAGTAGAGTGTAATCGAAGGAATCGTGAGAATGGGGTCAATCCTCCCGTTTTTAACACGCTTTTATTAGGTCGACCTGTATATAACTGACTATGTAATGGAATCTAAGGTAACTAATTTAACCATCTTCCAAGGATCGTAGCGTCATGAAAATTGGCAGCTGTATGTAGTTCAGTTGACAATACAATAATATGGTACTGTCGAACTGATCTAATGATGGAGTCGGAAGATATGAACTGAAACTTCACGATGGAACATCGTATCATAGCTGTGTTTGGACTTGTTAGAAAAGTCTTCGAATGAACTTTGACCACGATTAGGTTTCAAGGTCTGATGATGAAGCCGGAAGATGGGCACTGGCATTCCATGATGGAATATCGTATCATAGCCGTGTGTATGTGAATATCGTATCATCCCAAAAGCGTGTTTTTAGTGTTTTTAGGTGAATATTTTAATGTACTCGCAAAATTGATTGTATGGTAGCCTCAATTGATTCACGTTTCTATTTGTACATTTTACCGCGATTGACGAAAATTCCGCCTCATTAAATTCAAACCCCAGTTCACCCCAAATCAAACTTCATACAAATTTGAAAGTCAAAACCAATTCAGTATTCATTGATCCATTCTCGATCCACCTTGGGGTTTGTACTCCCGTACGCCACTAAAGAAGTTCATCGTTCGCGCCGCCATTATCCAGCGGTTTTCCATTTTCCATTAACTAAATAGGAGTTGTTGCGCTGCGGTGTGATTGGGTTGCTTTGATTAATTAATTCTCGCCGGTAGGTTAATATTTAACTTTGGCTGCGTTCGCTCGAGCGGATTTGACCATTCTAATTAAAAAGTTTTCATCTCCTTTAACACTGCGGTGGTGACGCTCTCAGAACACTAGTGGTCGCAATAGGCACAGGCGTGTCCCAAAATTATTTTTTTTCTTCAGTTTTTCCTCTTTTTAAAATGGGATATCAATGATAGTTCAAAGTTCAAAGTTTATTTATTCCAAAAAAACCCGGCGAGGGTATAGAACTTACAATTAATAAATACATTTTTTATAATATTCATATTTTAAACATATCATATATATCTGCATATCATATATATTAAAAAGAGCATTAAGAAATATCAAAAATAGAAATACCAAATCCAAAAAAAAAGTATAGGTAAATCTATCAATAAAAAAGAGAAAATAATAGAAAGGCAAATCCATTGAATGATCTCGCAAATAAATAAATCAATAATAATAATAATACTCAAGGAGTCCAATTGGGAAAGAATCAAATAATAATGAGAGTAAAAATATGAAAATACAAGCGATAATTCCTAAATCATGTTCATTTTCATTTCATTTTCATTTTCATAATCAGTAAGTAAATTGTCTATAAAATGAAGTGTTCAGAATAGGATTAAAATGGAAGTTAAAAAAAAAATAAAGAAAATAAACAAGTAGTCAATTGTTAATACAAAATTTTAAAAGACTACGACTATTTGTCCCCAAAATAAAAATAATACCCAAAAAAACCAAAACGTATCTTGTATGCGATCTCAGACTTTTATCTTGATCCTAAATCGACCCTTAACAGCTATATAGACTGTATACTCTAAATTGATCAAAGAAAAAAAAATCTTCCCTTTCAGGATTTGCAGGTCATTTAAAGAGTCCTGATTCTTCTCTATATTATCCATATGTCAATAGTGTGCTTCAATTCGGCAGTTGCTTTTAGTAATTTATGGACATAAAGCGCACATTTTGATAAATTCGAGGGCGTCCAAAAATGGTTTTTGCGCTGTCTGAACAGATAGCAGCGCATGGGCATTACGATTTCTACATAATAGAACCTCTTTTTAATAAACGAATCCTAGAGTGCATGGCCTGCTCATACGATATTCTACCCGATGTGGTAAACTACAGAATAAATATCCTTGCGAGTGCCGCTTAGGATCACGCGAGATCCACCTATCTTTCACACTGAGAAAGATATAACGGTGTAATACACGAAATACGCATGTTTCAACATTACCTATGTAACTCGGATTGTGGTCCATACGTATGAATTAACATGACGCGTAACGGTGTTGGCGTGACGGTAGTTACCGTGCCGTAATGTTAAAACAATGTTATTTACTGAAATGCGACGTAATCACGTCGCGACCTTGTGATTTCGCTTCGAATATGACAGCATACTTGTTTGTTTCTACTCTTTATTGCGAAATTTCACAATGGGCGAGTTTATTGTCATATGACAATCTTTTACAACCAACCCTACTATAAGGTTGTTATGTGTGCGTGAAACATGTGTGTAAGTGTGTGTCTGCATTTCATTGACAGAGTTGAAAATACACAGATTGATACATAATATTATCGAGTAATGGAGTTTCAACAAAATTCCTTGTAATTCAACACAATTACGATTGAAACATCGTAATAACAAAATGGTAATGTAAGAATCAATCCAATATTTTCCTCTGTATACCATGAGTACACAGTATACCATGAGGCACAGTATACCATGACCGGAGGTGTAGTTGCGTATAACCGGCGATTTATCGACAGCGACTTTATGACATGTTAATGACATGTTCTTCAGGCAAGAACTCCTTTCTCCGCTTGGTCGGGGAATAACTGCGAACCCCACCTAACGTATACACCTAACGTGCATCAAATATAATCAAATCGTCCATTTTCTTCTCCCGCTCTCCCATGGGTGCGTTTAAAATTAGTATATATTTGTAATGAAATTTATTTGTAATGCCTTAAATGGTTTTATTTTTGTTATGTATACTTTGTTATTCCTATTATAATTTTAAAGCCGTGCATATTTTGTCGGAGAAACGACCGGAAAAAAAGCATTAAAAAAATAGGAGTGCAATCTACCGTTTCATTTTTAAAGGACGCGGGAGCGAATGGCGGCACGACGTAGCGGAGACACAAACTCCTGCCCTGTTGATCGCTATCCGCTGCATAAAAGCAATGCTGATAAATTAACGATACGGATCGTGCCTATGGCTATTATACACAATGTATGTGTAATCTTGACCAGGCATCTCTAGTAACTGCCTTTTCAGCAACGACCGCTGGAGCGGGGCAAATGCATACGTGAGAATGTGAATTGTGTGCAATATGTAGCAGGGTGTTGCGACTGGGAATGCAGTTCTTTTATCCATTATGCAGTGCACGCCACTGGTCACACCTATCGCCCCGTGCGACCGCTGCAGTGTTAAGGATTTAGTTTACAGCTTAGTAAATTGAAGTCGAAGAAGGCTTTTAACGTGCGATTCCCCGGGGTGTGAAATAATCACAAAATTAATTATACATTCTGGGGACTGCTTAATGGTTTGTAAATTATAGGTAAATTGGGAGATAGAAATGTATTACTTTCGCTATTGTTGCCCATTTACATTTTCTACGACTAAAACATTAAAAAAATCAAATTCAGTAATGACAATGAAAAACAACGATTCAATAAGTAGATATTTATTAACCTCTCGAACAATGCGAGGCGTTGACAACGTATCTTATCGGCCAAAGCGTTTTATCGTCGTCGGTCCGGGCCATTCATGTCGTCGACAGCAGGCGATCGTCCCTAAATTGTTGCCAACGCAGAGAAGAGATGTCACGATAACGAGACGCCTGTTTCTATTTTATCAACTCTCCAAAGAGCAGGGGCATGTCTATTATTGGAGGGCGTTAAAAGGGCGCAACTGGTAGATGGATCGTTACTTCAAGCGAACCGTACTACAAAGTCTATAAATAATTGCGGGCCGTGTTTGATATTTAGGGTATTCTTGCATAATGACAACGGGGAGAACAACGAAGCGTTGTATAAAGGGTTAATAATAATAAACCATTTTGACTTGAAAACATCTGTAAACTCGGTTTCCTAACCAGGTCAAAATATAGACCATGCAACGAAATTATGATACATTTCATAATATTTGAATTTGGAGACTAATGAACCGTTTGCAACCAACCAATCGAAGCAATCTATGGGTGTGGCTGGCGAAAAGAGAGAGATGATCATTTTAATAGACTGGAGCGTCTGCAAAATATCTCCCTGAGGTATGTCTTTAACTTGCGAAAGATCAATCACGCTAACTGCATTCGTAAGCAACTTCATTGACTTCAATAGTAAATATGGTATATAGTGACCCTAACATAACGCATTGACATATATTTGTATTAGTTTACTTATATACCGTTATTACTTCTACGTGTACCCGCACGATGACAACTAAAAAGTAGTCCGCCATTTGTGCATATTTTTTGAACCAGTGTTATATTCTTTAAATAATCCTATTTTTAACACGATAAAGTTATTCTACTCTAAAATATAGGGGTACGCATACCTCGCCGGCAGTACACATATCTTGTAAATGCGTGAAGCTAGGATTTCGATCGAGGTGTCGCTGTAAAGCGATTGATAGGCTTTTCCTGAACTGATTTATCATTTTCAAATTTGAACAATTTTAATTCTACGAGTCCAGCAGCGCTCGATTGTGAAAGTTACGGGAGCTCCAAAAAGGTCATTACCTTATTTTAAACTAAACAGCACCTTGTTCTAATTCTCCAATGAGATGGGGCGGAGCCCAGCCTAATAGGGGCGGAGCCCACCACACGAGTAGTTTTAATAGCTGAGGTCATTTTGTCTACCCTTTAAGTTGGATATTTTGTCTACCCTTTAGGTTAGGTTTAGGAATTTGCAAAACAGACAAACGGCCTCTACCTTTAGGCAATTGACCTTAGGAGCCTTTATTTACATAGACATGAGAATAACAAGCTTTATTAATTTAGACTGGAGAATATTTTATAAATATTAAAATTAAATATAAAATAATAATAATACAACGCTAGATACATAAACTACAAAAGGGAGATATAGCGACCATAGCCATATTTATGGAGATATTACAAGAAAATAATACGGCTGAGAACTGTACTATTGACGGATGTCTAAAGTCTACTTGCCGTGCAACGATTTTTGAGCCGCACGGTAACCCAACTAAGATAAGCCTTAGTCGTCATATCTGTTTAAGAAACTCGACTACAGCGCGTGGTTTTAATATATTCCCTTTTTCGTGACACATAAAACTAACGGCCCTCCGAGCCGGATCCGCCTACAGACAGCGTTTTTTTAATCCACCCTCGGCAGTCCCCTCCCTCCTTATTTCGCTTCTATCCCCAAACTATGGCGGTAGCCTTAAAACTTTAACGCGCACTATTTCCCGCAGTGGCTCCATTGGCATTTTTCTCCTATTATGCCCTCCGGGCGAGTGCGGCTAACGCCCGAATCGGTAATTGACGACCCAACGGCGCCTCCGAGACTCCATTTGGGACCGGGAGCCCACCGCGTAGAGGCCGACCACGTCAAAGGGGTAATTACATTTACCTAACAATTCAATTAGGACAGTTACACCAGCGAGGGCGACGGTGGACTGTGTTGTCCGATAATTGGCCTGGAGATATAACGACCTCGCCATCGTTCAGACAAACATCAATATACCATTAGGTCCCTACCTATTTATATAAGAAAATAAGACCAATATTTTTGCATGATTAATATATATCGAGGGTCTCAAGCTGAAAGGGCCTAACAACAAAAATGGAATTTTACAGAAAAGAGACTTTTGAACCCTATACTAATACCAAATACGAAAAGTACCAAATATACCAAATACATGTTACGCCTATTTAAAAAAAAAATACATAATTTATTAAACAATAGTGTTACGCCCTTTTATTATGTTGTAGAATAATTAAAATAGGCCGATTTGCCCCATGAAGTGGATTTTTCAAGTTTTCTGGATACGGTTTTTCAGCTTGGCTCTCGAGATGACGAAGATACAGGATCTTGCCGAATATACACGAACGATGTAATTGCACAATTGATTAACTTTATTGCCATTCATGTATTACAATATATTTTCACAGATTATAGATGTAATTACTTTACACTGAAACCAGATAATTTCTCGGTGACACTCAATTACTCTCTCACTGTTAACCTAGTTTCATAATGTAACATTGGGTTCGGCTCATCCTGAAAGATCCAATTGGTCGATTGCTGCTTTGTTTCGAGGTCGTGGCTGTAAAACCACGTTTCGTCACCTACTTTGTCCCCACACCTGCTGGGAGGTAATGGGCCCTGTTGCAGTTTGGCCACTGAGACCCATTTGTTCAGGGTCGGTCAAACTGACGGATCAAAACCCATCCGGCGGCCTCCGCGTAGAATTGCGAGCCACGGTAGGAATCTGGCCTTCGGGCCAGTTTCCCCTAGGAGTCAACCTTCGGGCGCTCCTGGACGATTTGCGCACCGTGCGGCGTCAGCCAATCGATTGTGCATTCTGACCGACAGCCGCACATAGGTCGTTCTAGCTGGCCAAAAGTATTTTTGTACTTTAATTGGTCATTTGGTTATATTTCCAAATGAAATAATTTGTTATAAATGAATATTGTAATACAGTATTGAAAAATACTAGTATTGCCATCATTTGTATTACCAAAGCCAGGCTTTGACACATCTACATGCAATCTCATTTTTTACTTTAAAAAAAGGTTGGATTTGTAATTTCTTTTGCTTGACAATATCCTTATCACTTTCTAATTTCAGTCTCCATTTTTTGACGGGTGGTTTATAGGCCAAGTGTAATAAAGTTTCGAAAATGCGGATCCTGGCGTGCAAAATCGATAACCCAAATTTGATTGTGCCGGTTCTCAATTCTTTTTTAGCGATAAACTTAAATTCTTTAGATGTTTCGCCGCATATATAACGTCGCATAGTGGATGTGGTTTGTGTGGCAGCGTTACACACTTAGGCGTAAATCATGGCTAACATCATGGTATGTTTGACAGAAAAATGTTTGCGTGCCAATGTTACTTCCGTTGCTTGTAACTTATTTGTTGATTGATGTGCATAGGAGATTTTTTGATCATTGTAATGTAATGAGATCAATTGTAATGTCAGCAGATTTTTTGATAAATCTAATCCTGATAGGTCGACAATAACGTGGCGAAGATGGTGTAACATTTTGCCAAATAACCCTTTTGTTTGTGTCGCAATTTATCTGCAGCGGTACAAACGAACTCTAAAAAATATTCGTGTCGGAATCGAAGTCACTTCCAAATTTTTGATTGTATTGTGCTTGCTGTGAACCGTCACATCACCATTTGCAAATGATTACCAGCGCACAACTGTCTTCTTCGCTTAAATTTTTAACAACATCTTCTAAAGGTGACATCAATCGTTGGACGGTATGGTCCAATAAATTTTGTATCCTAATTTCACAACTGGTTTCAGTCACTTTGTATGATTCTTTAATCGGGTAGCAGTCCATTTTTGCCTTCTGTAGTAAGCTGTAGCACGGATATAGCTTTTAATTATTGCTCCTGATAATATCATACTGTCTTCTGGAAAGATCTGTTTCTACAAACATTGCCAGTGCGCGCAATGGTGTCAATTGTCCATTGTTGTTTAGCAAACTTCTAGAGTATGCCTTCTTGTACTCTGTCGCACGCTTTGGAGAACTTAGAATATCTTTCAGAATTTTACATGCGTCGTTTTTCCCTGTAGCACTTCATTTGCGTCGTAAAAGACAGTATTTCTGCGTCGAAATTACTGCGCAGATCTTCTGTTTTTCTTCTCTTGTTTCTGGTACTAGATGCTCCGAATGACTTCAGTGGCCATCCAAACCGCGTTTCCATTTTCGGAAGAGCATACGTCCCTTGTAACCATTCTTGATTTTTAAAACAAATCCCTTTTCTTTTTTGTGCGATATTACCCATCTTCTTTTAAATTTGTATTTACATCGTGCAAAATCCCGCTTTATTTCTTTAATCTCTGGGTAATCTTCATAGCTTATTAAATAATTCGACGCCCCTTCGTTGAATCTGGTTTGCATGGCATTGCACCAAGTGACGAGTCCCGTTTTTAGACTCAGTCAAATTGTGTGCGAGATTGATTGTACTTGACACATGTTTATGCCTAAGAATGCCCGAATCTAATGATAGGTCACATGCTTGTGTGCTCGACCACACGCCGCACATCATCGATGTGTTTGTTGTTGTCAGCGGTGGATGGGTTCACGAAATCCGTCACTGAGATCGACACATCATTGAGGGCGCCTCCTACATCTCAGATTCCTATCTGGCTTCCAGTAGAATTTATTTCTGCAGTGCTCTACTGCTGAAAACAATACAAAAGGTGTCATAATAGTTTTAAAAATATGCGGAAATTGCAAATAAATGTGAATAACCCACCGCAATTGCGACCTAAGCCCTCCACTTTGCGCTCCGCTGGTACAACTTCCCACCTGTGGTGCGTGACATTGTAGCCTCCTACTACAACTGTCTGACGTTCCATGTCAAAACGCAAGAATGGACTACCCGCTCTATATCATATTCAATTGGACTGTTTCAGGGCTGTTGCCTTTCTCCGACGATATTCAATATCGTTTTCAATATACTGCTGGAAAGCCTGACGCAGTTCGACAAGAAGTGGGGTTACCGTTTTAAAACAGACGGCCAATACACATCGTCGTGCCTCGCTTTTGCCGACGACCTAACTTTTATCACCAGGAGCCCCAAGCAGCTTTCCCTGCTATTACAGAAAGTGGAGCTGTTCTGCGACTGGTCAGGCTGTATAAAAGTGAAGCCCTCCAAATGTTTTTGCCTTGGACTCGCCCGCATAGGCACAAAATTTATGTCCTATGACCCAAAATTGGTCTATAAGGGCTCTATTATCTCCCTTATAGACCCAAATAACCACTTCAAATTTCTTGGCAGGAATATCACCTGCCAGGGAAAAGACCTCTCTGGCGATCATGTTATAGAACATTTCAGTAGTTGCCTGGAAAAGATAGATGCACTGCTAATTTCTGGCCCTCGTAAGGCTTGGATCTATGACAACTATCTAACTTCACATTTGTCATGGCCCTTTCTTATTTACGATTTCACCAAAACCCAACTGTCTCGTCTGGATGCACTGGTGACAGCTAGTTTAAAATCCTGGTTGTCCTTAGCCAAACCAGCTGACCCCTCGACTCTCTTCAGGTCCAAACAAAATTTTGGGCTAGCTCTAAAACTGCCCTCTCTGCTCTACGCCAACTCAAGAATAACCAAAAATTCGATTCTAAGCAATTCCAAGGATACGGCAATATCGAAGCACGTAGTAAGTGGCCGTAGTGAGTCAAATGATCTACAAGCCCGCGTTGACTTCCACAAAAAGTTCCTTACTGGAATCAGCCAGAATGGCACTGGTCTGGGGTATGCAGTACAACCATGAGCGATGTGGACTTAAAGAAGTCTCTCTTGCGGGGAGATTACGACAGCAATAGTATGGCTCACGCTATTGGCCTTTAATGCCAGAATGATTGGACAACAATTGGAGACTTTTGCATTCCTCCTCCAATGCACTGGAAAGTAATGTTGTATGACTGGACGCCAGAGATGCTGAAATTTTATTTAAATGCCTTTCAGCATACATTTCCAGACCCCAGTAACCTCGCTCGTTGGAGCTATGCCAAGGATAGCTCCCAAATTAGGTGCTGTCCAAATTAAGAGTCCCCTCTGCCTAATTTTTCGATCGTCTCTCTCCCAAGGTGTCTTCCCAGCGAAATGTAAGGAAGCACTTATTGTGCCAATACACAAGAAAGGCTGCAAAAACATCGTTGACAACTATAGGCCAGTCTCTATACTTTCAGTCCTGAGTAAGCTGTTTGAAAAGGTCGTCTATTCACAGCTATACTCTTACATCGCGCCATGTCTGCCTATACAGCAACATGGGTTCCTAAAGCAACGGTCGGTAGTTTCCAATCTTGCGGAATTTACCAATTTTACCTTAAGTGCGATGGACAAACGGAAGCAAGTGGACGCCATCTACACCGACTTTGCGAAGGCGTTCGACCGTGTTAACCATCCTATTCTCTTAAGTAAGCTAAAGAGACTAGGAGTCCACGGAGATCTATACAGGTGGATATCATCGTACGTAGCTAACCGTCACCAAGCTGTGGTTGTTGGAGGATTCAGGTCGAACTTTGCATCAATTCCGTCCGGGGTACCGCAGGGTTCACACTTGGGTCCTCTGCTCTTCAACGCCTATCTTTACGATATTAGTTCTTGTTTCACAGCTGGTCGTCACATTTTATACGCGGATGACCTGAAAATCTATGCTGAGGTGACTGACGTGGCAGACTGCCTCCGGTTACAGGAGGATATCGACCGCCTGTCACACTACTGTGTACTTAATAAACTCTCTCTAAATGCTACTAAATGTAACAGTATAAGCTTCAGCCGTAAGAGAGACTTGGTGCAGTTCAGTTATCACATTAATGGTGAAGTGATCCCTAATGTAAAATGTATTCGCGACCTCGGAGTACAAATTGATCACAAGTTGCTTTTCGATCAGCATATAGAAAGTATGGTTAGCCGAGCTTTGAGAACACTAGGATTTGTGACCCGTATCTCAAGACCTTTCTCCAATATAAATGTCCTGAAGATGTTATATTTCGCTTACGTTCGCAGTACCGTGGAATTTGCGTCCTCAATTTGGAATCCGCAATATTCGGTCTACAGAAGCAGGATAGAATGTATCCAAAGGCGTTTTTTAAAACACATCAATTATCGTGGACGCTTCGGTCTTCCTACGTACGAGAGCAGACTGGACCTTTTCGGTATTCAAGCTCTAGAAGACCGACGCACTGTGGCTGATATGGTACTGTTACACAAAGTTATCCACAATACCATAGATAGTACATACCTTGTTGAAAACTTACGTTTTTTCGTTCCTCCGCGATTAATTCGTAATTCACGCACTTTTGAGGTCTCTCGTGCCAATACCAACTACGGGAAAAATTCCATCGCTTATAGGATAATGTGCACGTACGACTCTCGTTTCTCCACCATCGACATTTTCAACCTCAACCAACCGACGTTCGTTAAAGAATTATTTAAATCAATTGCACCTAACAAGCTTGTTAACATCTATCTTTCTTAGTTATATAATTTTCATGCAACATATCAGTAGCTACTACAAATATTTATAAATATTTATTATATATCTAAAAATATCTATAAACATCAATAAATATCTGTATCTATATACCCACTATAAGACCTATTTATATCTTTATTTATATCTATATACATATACACATACCATCGTCTAACTCCTTCTTCTTAATCACTTCCAATTCCCTACCTCTCCCATCGGTTTTCTATTTTAATTTTCTATTTAACATGTACTTAGATTATTTTACAATTAATTTTTAAGTTTAATATGCCGAAATCCAAATGTGTAATATGCGGAAATCTGTTAATTTCATAGGAAACGATTATCGGCGTAATGTTTTTCTCTTTTTCTACATTATGTTTATGCACACGTTTCAATTGTATGCGCTGTGTGTTTCCAGAAATAAAATAAAATAAATAAAAGATAGTTCATGTCCCCTTTGTAGCAACACTCCTTGCACAGCTAGACATATTCTAGCTGGCTGCAAGGTGGCCTTGGATCAAGGACGGTACACTTACCGCCACGACAAAGTCCTTGCTGTTATTCGCGAGGTACTTAGCCTCTCAGTGGCTCGTGCCAAAAAGGGTTTGACAGTATCCTCCAAACCCCCAATACAGTTTGTGCGGGTTGGCTCTAAAGGCAAAAAACATCTCACTGCAAAACCTTTCTCAATAATCGAAAAAGCTTCAGATTGGATTATGGAGGTCGATTCAGTCTCTAAGCAGTATAAATTCCCTGAAAGTCTCGGATGCACAGTCCTGCGTCCAGATATAACTCTTTACTCCCTATCTCGGAAGATGGTCCTTATCGTAGAGTTAACTGTTCCATGGGAATCAAATATCCCAAAAGACCACGAGTACAAATTAAATAAATACCATGACCTCGCAAATGCCGTCACCCGGAACGGCTTCACTGTTCACCTTCACGCGGTGGAAGTAGGCGCTCGTGGCCTGCCAGCTAAATCTTTGTTTCACCTTTTTAAAGATCTTGGTCTCTCCAGGAAAATAATCAACTCCTTTCTAGAAAAAATATCTAAAACCGCGATTTCTGCATCTCAAATTCTATGGCTTCGAAGGGGGAGTGAATGGGTGGTAAGGTGAACGCTCACATGTGGCAAGACAGCTGTCCTAAACCTTCCACCGCCGGTCGTAAGTCCGGAATCCACCCTTCACCTCCCAGAAGTGTAATAATTATATATGATGGGCCCGATTTTTTGGTCGGTGAATTCCATGGCAGCTCCGTTTGTATTTTATTTATCAGAACCGAGAACTCATAGCATTATAACGGATTCTCGGTCGTTGTGGAGCTATTTTACCTCGACCGTTGTTATGGGTAAGTGACATTGTCGCTCGGACGGGCGGACGCGCCCTCACAAAATTAACTATGAAAAAGCCTCGCTGTCGCCTACCTGTCACATGCACTGACGGGCTTTTGACTTTGCATCATTGCGTGTACATACAAAATCACCCCTCTTCACCGCATAATTCTGCAATGCTAACGGAAATAAAATACACTCCCCGGCATGAAAATTGACCCACTTTTGAAAATTGACCAATTTTACTTATTTGTGTATATGTTTATTTCTACTATTGTGGTTTACTAAATTATCTCTCGACGATTTCTTTTTAACATATTTATAACCTATGAATTCTTAGTGTTGGAAAATAAAAATGATGTTTCAAAAAACACATTAAAATATGTTTTTTTGAAATGAAGGAACCTTTTATTGTCTATACCTTTTATATCTAACTGTGTGCACGTACTTTTGACAGCTTTTGTAAACAACCGTATTTTAAAATATAATATCCAGTGGCACTTTTAGTCTACTTACCAAATTCGATACAAACTTGTGGAGAACAAAACTGTGAAAAAATCGTCAGAATTGGTTGCGGGATTGGTGAGATATTTTGATTCTAAAAAAATCAGAAATTGCTATTTCAATTATTCATTCACGCATATCCACAAAAACGGTCATTCCCGACCGCTACTGCCGAACGATCACCGGTCGATGCAAACCGGTCGTATTACTGACTGCTAGGGTAGTTCAGTGTACGATTATTTAAGAGGCGTTATCGATAATTGAACAAACAATCGTATCAGCCATCCTTCATACTTAATAAAGATTAATTTAAAAATGGCGATCTTCTGTAAGGCCTGCAATGAGGAGCTAGACAGAGAGGAAGCATTAACATGCTCAACTTGCAAAAAAGAGTATCACTACGCTTGTGCTGGGAAAAGCCATGAAAATTTAAAAAAAATGGCCTCTGATACAAAACTATCCTGGAAGTGTTGTAAAGCCAAGAAAAAATCTTCGTCTTCGTCTTCAACGGATGATCAAGTTATGGCTCTGGACCAACTCCGAAAGGATCTATCCACACAGTTTCAGAAATCGCATAACGACGTTATACAAAAACTGGTCGCCCTTGTAAATAAAGTCAATCAGATAAATAACGACCACGAAGAAATCATGAAAAGCATTAAATTTCTAAATGAAAACTATGAGGAGATGAGGACTAGAATCAAGGTGTGTGAATCGTTAACACCCAAAATAGAAATCCTGGAAAAACAAAATGCCGATTTACGTCATAAGCTGGAATTCCTTGAATACAAGATGGATGAGAAAGACCAGAAGATAAATGAAACAAAAGTGGAAATTAGGGGAATACCTGCTCTTCAACAACACAATCATCGTATGATCGTAACGCAAATTGCATCTAAAATCGGATTGGAAATACAAGAAGACGATTTAATTTCGACATCACTGCTAGAGGCCCGTGGACCGGGAATAGAGAGTGGCACTAATAGCGACCCGTATCGAACAAATCAAACGCTAATCGCTTCATTTAAGTCATCCCGCATAAGAAATAATTTTTTAGATGCATCTAAGAAATTTAACAAGGCGAAACGATCAAATGATGAAAAAATTAACACCCACGATATTGGTATGTCCGTTAGGAATCCTATTTTCATTCAAGAAACCCTTACTCCTCTGCGGCGCTATTTACATCTACAGGCGAGGAAGTTAGGCAGAAGCAAAAGTTACAAATATATCTGGCTAAAGAATGGTATCACCATGGTAAAAAAGGACGAAGATAGCCGTGTACTGACGATTAAATATTTAACTTCTCTTGATAATATTTTGTGAAGGAAGTATGCCCGTACTACAGGTAGTTTTAGTTATTTATTTCTAGCCACTATTGATACACTTATATGTCTATGGTGTTCACTGTTTTTTTTTTTAATTAGTAACTTCCTATACTGCAACCAATTAATTTTAACGATCGACTATTTTACTATCATATTTTTAAATATTTGCTATTACTTCCTCATGAAAACCTACTCCATTTATATCGCTAGCTTATATTACATTTTTAACATATTTATTTTATTTCATTTCTCTGTATTTGCCTCCATTAATCTGGCTACATTATTAGTCTGTTTAACTGGGATAAGTTTAATTATAACTACACACTGCCTTTATTGTTATATTTTTATTATAATATCGGACCTTTTGACATTTTTATTTATATTGGAATATTTTATAATCTTCTTGATATTGGATTATTACAAAACTATTTATTTAGATGCTTTTTGCTATAAATCCTTTAGTATGTGAGAATGGCCACCCTTCACTGGACTCCAATTGATTGTGAGCGAAGGGTGGTTCTCAGCATGAAGGTTGCTCCGTTAATGAGAGTCATAGATGTCCGTGTAGAAGAGTTTATTCAGAAGATTGAAGAGAAGTGGGTCGAAGTCGCCAGTTCTTAACGCTTTGAGTTGTGTTCGCCGTTGTGTTGTAGTGTGGGCGCGAGGTGATGCCGTGGCGGTGCGTGTGTAGTCGAGGAGCGAAGTGTGTAGTCGAGATATCTGTCCACTGAGGGGACGATGTGTAGAGCGCGGTAACTGTCTGCCGAAGTAATGATGTAGAGGGGCAACTGTCTGCCAAAGGAATGATGTAGAAAGGCAACGGTCTGCCAAAGGAATGATGGAGATCGAATGCAATGTACTGCGTTTTATAGGGTGATCGGTGATGCAATAGCTACGAGTGGGGCGACGCATGTGTCGCTAACCTGTGCAATATTTGCCAAATTTAGCTGGAAATTAACTGCAGCTGCTCGTGCAAGTTTGAGCGAGTCTGCAGTTTTCTGTTCTGTGAAATTAACTTTTTTGTTGTGGGTATGTAGGGCCGTAGGCTCCTACATGGCTCCCCCCTAGTGAAGGGCTTGCGTATGACAATATGGAAGGTCTTCACGACAAAGTGGCAAAAAAGTCGGAGTGTGACAATTAAAAGTGTGTGTGAAGTTGTGTTCGCGAAAGTTTGGGAATCGTATGTTGTTATGAGTGGCGAAGGCATTTCGTTACAATGTGTTAAAAACTGGCGCTGTTATAAAATGTTGACAATAAGGAAAAATAAATGAATACAATGGACAATGGTTAGTATAAACGCTGACATAATAAAATTCGCTGGACGTGAAACGAGTGAATACAATGCAATATGTTACGCGCCGAACGATAAAAATGATTCGCGCGGCTTAAAAAAATGTGGAGCATAAGAATTAATAATAATTTAGCACGATAAGAATGCAATCTGAGTAATTTCGCGCGCGTGACGTCTGAAGTCCATTGTTTGTTTGTTGCGCATTCGTGTGGACTTCCGGTCTTGAAGTTGAAGATTCCCGATAGTAGCTGTTTTGGAGTGCGGCGCCTTGCTTCTGCGAATGAGGTCGTACAGTTCGGTGGTTTTAGTCAGTGAGTCGCTAAACCATTCGGTCGACTTCCAAATTGCTTCGACTATGACGTCGTATCCATGCGTGTTGTGTGGGAATCGCTTCTGTTGTTGCAAGTGGGATAATATCGCCGATTTTACGCTTTGAATGAGTGGTTTCGCTATACCGTCTATTCTCGGCGTTTTGTATTTTTTGTGGGTGAGTCGGCTTCAGCGTGCTGATTAGCGTAGTCCATTGTTGTTTTTTTGAGGTTGGTTGTAGCGTTTGATTTTTTTTGTGATCGGGTATGAATGCTGTGGAGTGTGAGTTCCATCCGTTTTGCGTTTTCGATGTTGATATTCTTCCGCTGCGTGGTTGTTTCCGTTTCGTAGTGTGTTTATCGATTGAAATTGTGATTGAGAAGGCATTTAGGCCGATAGTGTCCTTGGTCAGCTGTTAGTCTATACTGGACCTAAGTGCCATTCTCCCGGATGTTGCGCCTGCAGGTCATTAAGCTGCAGAAAACGTCTTACTGCTGTCCGGTGAAGAGTGTGAAGCGATTGTGACGACTTCCTTTCGTAGGATTTTACCTGAGAGTGTATCAATGACGGTTTCGCCTGTACAAGTCCTCAGGGCCGCACATTGTTGTTTTTATAAAGTTCGTGAGCGTTCGTTGTTTTGATCCGAGATAAGTGCTGTATGAATGTGGCGTTGGTAATTGCGCGTGCTGATAATGTCGTTTAGCCATGACCGTGGGTGTGTGTTCGTTGATTGTAGGTGCCGAGTATATGTTTAAATAAGTCGCGTGAGTACTTGCTTACTGCTTACTGGTAGAAGTACTTGCGAATGTGTTGCGGGAAATTTGCTTCCGCGGTCGATGCAATGTCTGCATTTTTATTAATCGAGCAGGAATTTCGTCTGCTTTTGCGTCGTTGTCGTTTTGTAGTGGCACCGGTCGTCGTCGTTTGGCTGTTTATTTGCGCTGAGAGGCTTGTGTGGTGTCGTGTTTCGCTGAGTCGTTATGCGTTTTATTGTTTTACTTGCTAGGCATGACCGATGTTGAGAATGCGTATTGTAGTTGGTGGTCATGCGTAGCAAGGATCATTCCTTTGTTCTTGTGCTGATTATACCGCTTGTATCTGTTGTATGTGGGGTCGGGCGATTTCTTTCCTTAGCCATTTCCTTATTCCCTGTCTGCATCGCTCGTGGCATAGTATGCAGAGGATTACTGCTATTAGGACCACCATTATTATGATCAGTACGTCTGATGTGTTGTTGTTAGTAATCTGGGTGCCGGTGATGACTGCCTCGTCCTTGCTCTGTTGTCCGCCCATTTGGATTTTATAGTGCGAAGTCGCTGTGTGTGCGGAGGTTTGAGGAAGGCGTGTTCAGCGGCTTTTGAAGTTGAAGGAGAGTGAACGGCGTGTCCTTTTCAGTGTCGTGGCTGTAGTTTGAAGGATTCCGACGTGAAGGTTTAGGCGTGAAGGCGTAGGCGTGTTGTTGAAGGTGCGTGTTGAAGGTGCGTTATGTCCAAAGTCGGGTTCACCAATGTGAGAATGGCCACCCTTCACTGGACTCCAATTGATTGTGAGCGAAGGGTGGTTCTCAGCATGAAGGTTGCTCCGTTAATGAGAGTCGTAGATGTCCGTGTAGAAGAGTTTATTCAGAAGATTGAAGAGAAGTGGGTCGAAGTCGCCAGTTCTTAACGCTTTGAGTTGTGTTCGCCGTTGTGTTGTAGTGTGGGCGCGAGGTGAAGCCGTGGCGGTGCGTGTGTAGTCGAGGAGCGAAGTGTGTAGTCGAGATATCTGTCCACTGAGGGGACGATGTGTAGAGCGCGGTAACTGTCTGCCGAAGTAATGATGTAGAGGGGCAACTGTCTGCCAAAGGAATGATGTAGAAAGGCAACGGTCTGCCAAAGGAATGATGGAGATCGAATGCAATGTACTGCGTTTTATAGGGTGATCGGTGATGCAATAGCTACGAGTGGGGCGACGCATGTGTCGCTAACCTGTGCAATATTTGCCAAATTTAGCTGGAAATTAACTGCAGCTGCTCGTGCAAGTTTGAGCGAGTCTGCAGTTTTCTGTTCTGTGAAATTAACTTTTTTGTTGTGGGTATGTAGGGCCGTAGGCTCCTACAAGTATTTACATCTGCTTCATTTTTTGTTTACCTTTCTATTACTTATGGTATTACTGTTGCAATCGACTTGATATGGCAGTAAACAAAAATACGATTACTTTTTACAAAGCATCATTTTATTTTTACTCAAATGTGATTGTAAATTATTTATTTACTGTAATTTATTTTTGTTATTGGATTTATTGTTTATTATTTGTTTGCTATATTAAGACTTTACATTATTATTCTATCGACTTTTTAATACCAACTACTTGCGTACTACTTGACAATATAAAATTTTGTGATTTTGTTTATTTTCTCAGTTATTATTTACTATTTTCGTCTTATTTCCGTAATAAATTAATTTGTTTATTTATGACATTGTGCATTATGATGCTTTTAAGTCTTTATCTCTACTTCCTCTTAATTACGAGGCTCAAATATATGAATATTACTTACTGTAGAAAGTGGCCCAACATTACATTATCACTACCTTATTTTATGTCAAAAAGTTACGCCTTAGAAACCTATCAATAGAATACCAATGGGCGCGGCTGATATAGAAGTATTGAATACCGATGACGTCGTCGATACCCAAATATTAACCACAGAAGAATGCAATAAAATACTACAGAATGCTAGCGGGTTGAAAATATTTTCCTGTAATATTAGAAGCATTAATTGTAATTTTGACGAACTTTGTGCTACTTTAAACATCATCAACGGACAGTTTGACATAATAGTACTGAGCGAGTGCTGGTTAAAAAATTACACACCTGTTCAATATTTGGATGATTATGACACATATTATACCACTAAACATGTATATCAGAATGATGGTGTCGTTATACTTACAAAAAAATCACTGCATGCGTCGGTCGAAGAAGTTAGTCTGCAGCATGCAAATTGCATGAAAGTGCTTTTAAACAATGATACGGTAATTTTAGGGATTTACAGGTCGCCTTCCCAAAACAATATCACCCCATTTTTAAACTCACTGTCGCATATATTAGAGACAGAAACTAACAAAAACTGGGTCCTTACTGGGGATCTCAACATTGATATCCTGAAACTCGAGGACAGACAAACTAATGATTATTTGTGTCTTTTGGCAGAGCACGGCATGGTGTCAGTGATAAACAAACCTACGAGGTTCAATGCATGCCTAGACCATATTTTCACCACATTAAAATATAACATTCAAGGGATTATTTGCGACTCAGTTATTACAGATCATTATTCAACAATTTTCACGGCTGATTTGAAAAACACTAATAACAAAAATCCGAGGAAATATATTAAAAAAATTGATTCCGACAAACTGCAAAGAGAAATCGATTTAGTGAATTGGGAAGATCTATACGAACTAACGGACACAAACGAGGCAACTAATTTCTTTATAAATACAATCGAAATGTTAGTTAATACAAATACAAACATAACGATTATCCCTCATAACAAACGTAAATTAAAACCATGGCTAACTGATGGACTATTAAAATCAATTCGTAAAAGAGACCGACTTCATCGGCAATCTAAACTCAACCCGGGCGATAGCATTCTTAAAGACTCTTATATTAGATACAGGAATATTTGTAAAAAAGTCTTAAACATTACTAAAAACAAATATTATAGCCAAAAAATTAAAGATACACAACACGATGCTAAAAAAACATGGAATTTAATAAATGAGATTACTCATAGGAAAAAAGATCACTCTTCAAATATCCAAGAAATTATTATTAATGATGAAGTAGTACCTTGTGACAATAATAATAAAAATAAAATTGCTGATTATTTTAATACTTTTTTCACCGACATTGGTAATAACTTGGCTAATGCAACAATGCGCAAATTAAATAGGTCTGAGGATGAGCTGGCAGATTCGTACAATAAGGCTAATACGCAACCATCTCTTACGTTTTCACCTACAAACCCCACGGAAATTGACAATATTATCAACAATCTGAAACCAAACAATTCTACCGGTACTGATTGCATTACATCCAAAACTCTCAAAAACAGCAAATACAGCTTATCTTCGCCACTTTCCTATATTGTAAACTTAAGCATGTCAACAGGAGTTTTCCCTAACGATCTGAAAATTGCAATTGTCTGCCCTATATTCAAAGGCGGAGCGAAGCACGATGTAAGCTGCTACCGACCGATCAGTCTCTTGAGTACAATATCGAAAATTGTGGAAACGGTAGTAAAGAAACGCATCGTTGCGTTTATCGACGAAAACAATATTTTTTCACCAGCGCAATACGGCTTCAGATCAGGTATGGGTACTCAGGACGCAATTGCATTTCTCACGGAAAAAGTAGTGAAAGCGCTTGACGAGGGAGAAAAATGCTTAGCTGTGTTTCTAGATCTTGCGAAAGCATTTGATACCGTCTCCCGTCGTATTTTATTTGCTAAACTCGAAAACGCTGGAATTCGCAATTTGTCCAAAAAATGGTTGATTAGTTACCTTACTGGCAGGACTCAGAAGACTAGACTAGGAGAGACGTTAAGTTCTCAAGCCACAATTAAATTTGGCGTTCCACAAGGAAGCGTACTCGGTCCGTTGCTGTTTCTGCTATATATCAATGATTTACCTAACGTCGACTTAGAAGGGGGCGAAGCTTTGATGTTTGCAGATGATACTGTGATTATCTTTAAAGGCAAATCATGGCAAGAGGCATATATTAAGGCTGAACGCGGTCTTTGCCGAGTAAAGCACTGGCTCGATCACAACCTACTTACTTTGAATATAGCTAAAACAAAACATATGACATTCGCCATCAGTAACATCAATCGCCTCCAAGGTAGTATGCCAAACCTTCACTTACGCGACTGTGTACATGCTGACTACAATTGCCCATATTGTCCATATACGACTATTGAGAAAGTGAGTAAAATAAAGTACCTTGGAGTTATTGTAGATGATAAGCTCAACTGGAAGGACCACATACAGGGTACTGCATCAAAAGTCCGCCAACTTATTCACATATTTAAGGTACTAAGGAGTGTAATCTCAAAACCCTTAATCAAAACCATCTATTACGCTTTAGTCAATAGTATACTATCATATGGGATCCTTGGATGGGGTGGCGCGTCACTTTCAGCTCTAGATCCCTTAATTAGGGCTCAAAAGTCAATAATAAGGGTAATAAATAAAAAGCCTTTTAGGTTCTCCAGCGACCACTTATTTAAAGAGTTCCAAGTCCTAGACATACGCCAATTATATGTGAAAGTATCGACAATATTTTATTACACCCACACAGAGCGGCATATGATTAAATCTCATACTATCAGAACACGCGCAGTTACAGCCATGCAACATGATGTTCCCCTGATGAAAACTAAATTCGCCCAACGACATTTTTCTTTTCTAGCTGTCCGACTACACAATAGAATACATTCGGAATTAAAAGTGAAGTTAGATACCATACGAGGAAGAAAAATTATGACGGAATGGTTGATTGAGCTAGGAAGAAACGAAACGGAGAAATTAGTTAATTATAGTGCTGTATAAGAATACCAAACTACATAAAATTACTGCTTTATGTATATGTATAGATTATATGTATAAATGTATATATGTATATATGTGTATGTATATATGTGTATGTATATGTGTAGATGTATATGTTTATATGTGTATGTGTATATATGATTATTTAATATTATTATGTATATTATGTTACTAAATTATAAGTAGGTATATGTAAAATTTGTGTAAATATAGAGCTACCACGTAAAACAATGCTACATTATGTCACACTTACCAACTAAAGAAAAAAAAGGAAAAAAAGAATACATAAAAGTCTACCTTAGTACGGGCATTACTCCAGCAAGGTAGATTTTAATCTTATTAATCTAGTATTATAAATGTGTGTGAAATATTAATAAATAAATAAATAAATTTTATTGTAATATAGCATACGATTAATTTTAATAATGGGTGTTACCTTCGTGAACTCTGATGATCGCTTGCCGGATCTATCAGGAAACCTATCAATGACGCTCCAGCGGCTCCGTCCCTGGTTATTTTTAATGAAGGAGTAGAGGCATTTGTATGTCTCGCATAACTTTATGGTATACTATCAGGCAGTACAGGAAGATCACTCTATACAATTTCCAGGACCTGAAACTGGTGGCAGGAGGTTTAACCATAAACGATTATTGTTTAACGTTAGCGAATGGCGACGGATTTCATTCCATGTTGGTATGGTATGGTGTCGATCGTTATACCCAGGTATTGTACCTGTTGTGCTCTTTCTAGAGTAGTGCAGTTGCAATGCTGAGTATTTCTGTCATGACTGCGACAGAAATACTCAGCATTGCAACTGCACTACTCTAGAAATAGCACAACAGGTACAATACCTGGGTATAACGATCGACAATAAGATGCGTTGGCAACCACATATTGATAAGCTGGCGATGAAGGTGCGTAAACTGGTATGTATATTCAGGGAAATAAGAGATATTGTGGACCCGGGAACACTGAAAAACACCTACTATGCATTGTGTCAGTCAATACTATGCTATGGTTGTACAAGGTCCACTTTACACCCTCTAGAAGTAGCGCAAAAATGTATTTTAAAAATAATCGCGCTTCACTTTCAGCTATATCTCCCAAACTATAGGTATTAGGGCAAATGGAATATCATTTTCGGATAACACAATGATGACAAATTCATTTTCGGAGGAATATCTATTCGTAAAAAAAAAGTAATTGGTTATATCAAAAAATCGTTTATTTTTTTTTACATTATTAAGAGATATAGCTGTACAAAAAATATATTCTGAAAGCCACACTTATCTAGATTACAACAATATATATCTTCTTGGTCAGCCATTGTAAAAAGTGACTAAAAAGAATTATAATTCATCGCATGGTGGAGCGGCGTATTTACGTTAGTTGACCAGTCAAATAGGAACGAAGGTCGCCGTTCGACGGAAATAACTGATAATGTTTTGAAGCTTGGCATAAATGTTTATTAAGACATACTGTTTAACATACTAAAAGTTCCCTACTCTATCTGTAGAGCTCGAGCCGCCATCTTGGAAAAATGACGCTCCGATTCAGTTTTCCGCTTATTCCTCGCTGACGGTTTACAATATCTGACTTATGCATAAAATTTAAAAAAAGAAAGGGCTTAAGGAGCGCTAGAATATAGTACAATGTTATCTTAGAATTGCATCTTCTAAGGGTTTGATTGCATCTTCTAAGGACTTCATATTCTATAATAAATGAAAAAAAAACGAAATTCTGGGAAACTATAAAATTGTTTATGTCATTTACAATAATACCACACATATAAAAATGCACTAAAGAAATTATGTAGTACAATTTTGAACTAAATAGTAGTATGTCTTTGAGGAAAGTGGACTTACGCCATTTTCATAGTAATTATATTTTATTAACTACGAAAATTTGTAATGATAAAAACAATGAAAATTTTTACACATTTTTTTGGAAAATGTTAATAAATAAAATGTTCATAGTAAATTGTATTCATTTTTATCATTAACTATTTTTTTTATCAAAATGGACTTACACCACTTCCAAAGAAAACGTCTTAATTATTGTATAAAATAATTTGCTTATATCAAAACTGTGACTTTTTTCAGCCACGCATTTCAGCTTAGCTTTGTAGAATGAAATGGTACATTTGTAATAAATAAGCTGTGGTTTATGTGGCAAAGGGTTACAACACACTTCGCAAGTGGGTACGAAAATACCCATTGTCCTTTAATTAATTATTCAATTAAAAAAGAAACACTGTGCGTTGCGGTCGCTGCCGCTTCGGTCTCGCGGGCCAGTTACTACGCCAGGCGCGACGCCGCGACGGGACTAGGCGGGCGTCCATAAAGGGAGCTTTTCCGGAATTAATTGCATAGCGCATGCAGCGCGTCATGCATTCATATTGCGCCTGCGGAACCAACGGCGCGCGGGCGCCAACGACTGATCCCCGGGGGGTTAAACTTGCTGCCATGTTACAAACAATACGCGATGCAATAGATTTTACAGCGTACATTTTTCTCTGTAGTCGTTCCTCCGGAATGACTGATGATCGCTTTCACCACTCGATGAAATCATTCTAGGTAGACTGGAAAAACTACTGCCTTCGGTTTCTTTTACGGTCATCATCATTGCCGCATGGTTATTTGAGACGGTAAACTGTTTTTTTTCCTATGAAAACACGTTTTTTTGTGGACTGTTGTTGCATCGCTCGGCTATTTAAGGCGACACCTCAGAAAAATATCTGAAATGGGCGGACACGCGGAGAAAAAGGCGGGGTCAATTTTGTAGGGTTCGACCATTAAAAGTCCACCGTTGGCGAAGTCCGCTCGCGCCGTCGACCGGGCGTATACTGAACTTTCTATCGCAGCGCTAGCACAGAGTAACTATCTTTGCGCAGTGGTGGTATAAGGGTGTAAACGGCAAAGCATATTTAGTGTAACTCATAGAGCGTGCTGACGTTTTAATTAATTGTAATTAATTTCGGGCCTAAATAAAAAATGTGGCCAAGCGCGACCCTAGAGAATTAACCAGTCTTAATAAAACACACTTACCGCTTATATTGTAGGAGTAATCGCGCCTGAAAGGGTCATTACGCTCAGAACTGTCAACGTAGCATCATCTTGCGTAAACAATGTCAGTTTCGTACCGCCAGGTTAAAAATTCGAAGCGTTATCCGCTATCTCGTTGTGTAGGGAAAATCGCATCAGTGATTATTTTATTCACTATATTGTTACTATGGACGAAACTTATCTGAAACCAAGAGACCATTCTCCCAAAGGCGTCGCTCCTCATAACCCCCAGCCAATAAAATCAATACCACAATTTCAAACAGAAAATCATGCCATCCGTGTTTTGGGACCACAGAGGCATCATTTTGATCGATGTTTTATCTCAGGGTGAAACCATAAATGGTGCACGGTATTGTGAGACCTTAAAAAACTGCAGAGGGCGATTAAAAACAAAAGTAGGGGAATGCTAGAGAAGGTAGTTAGCCTTCTGCATGACAACGACAGGACCAACGTCACGAAGCACCTCTCGACTCGTTTTATTTATTTATTTATTTAAGAATTAATTACCATGAAACATTGATTAGCTTATAAAAATAACAGGAACCGAATGGCAAAACCTTAACCTTTTGCTTATTTGTTTCTGTCACCCAACCGGGACTAGCCCGTTCTAGGGTGGACACGTCAACCACTCTTCGAGTTCTGTTTAGATGGGATGTTTTGAACCACCCTCCACATTCCCCAGACCTTGCGCCGTCAGATTATCATCTCTTTACCTCCCTGAAGATGCAAATGGATGGAAAAAGATTTTTGACCTACCAGGAAGTGATAGAGGAGGTGAAGAAATTGACGAAAGAGAGGGAGGGGGAGTTCTATGACCAAGCATAAAAAAAATATCCCTCGTCACGCAACGTGCATTGAGAGGGATGGCGACTACGTGGAATAATATTTGACATATCTATTGATGTAATCTGGTAAAAAAAATAATAATAAATCTTTTGTAGCCTACCAAAAAATAGTACCTACACATACTTTCCGGACATCCTCGTAGATGGCCAAATAAATTGCTGTTAGTTTGCCGTTAATGCTGTCAGCGCCACCTGTATTTCACCGGTGCAAAGGGTTGCCAATACGTACTATGGAGTTGAGCTATCTTATACCATATATAATTAATGATTAAACTAACGGCAGGTCGCCCCGACATAGCCCTCCTTGTTTTCTCTTACAAGAAATACGTAGCGGAAATTTCCGTTTCAAATAGGAATTTTAGGTGGTTCGAAACACCTAGTAAATGTAGCATTCGTAACTAAATTAACAAAGTCACCCACAATTACCGCTCGGCTGCTGCAGTCGTCTATCGAAATTGCCTCGGCTCTGGCGTTCACGAAAGCGCTGACGCTTTTCCCTCCGGTGGCGGCCCGTTTGTGGCGATTTTTGCGAGGCGGCGAACCCTGCACGCTACAGACAGGCCATCCACCGTTATTGAATCGCCCCGCACGTGTAACCAGTACACGTATCTACCTTTACACGTCTGGCGAAAGTTTACTAGCCAAAGAGCAAACACAACCATTGCCATGTGTTTACTTACAAGTAGAATAAAGTGGCATGTAGTTGCTAAAAACTAAAAACTGATCAGAAAAGTAAACTAGGTAATAGAACGCCAGACTTCGTTTCACGTAACGGGTTCGCAATTTCGTTTCACGTAACAGGTTTCGCAATTTCGTTTCGCTCAACATGTTTCGCAATAGCTCGAGTGTTACGGAACGGATACCTGCTTGCTGCTGCCGACTCGCTTGTCAAGCGGTTGCTGTGGGAGAACAACGAAAACGCTCTGTCACAATCCAAATAAACGTTCTATTTGACACGTACCCAACACTAGATCCACTTTTAGTAATATTACTGCATCCAGGTGGTCTACGTTCGATTGGTGGATATTTTCTAAAATTACAATATTGTTGATATCTACGATATTGTTAAAAATTACGATATTTTCTTAATGTGCGTCATTTTTAGAAAAATACGTATTAAAAGATTTATTAATATTGTATAAAGCACTATACTATTGTGAAATATGCGAAAGTGCGAAACTATTGATTGTGCGATATTTGATCAAAGAACGTTTTTTTTTATAACAGTAGGATATTTTTCAAAATACGTTGTTTTCTTTTCATTTCGGCGTATAGCCTGTTCCGCGAGTTCCCGACAATCGACTTCGTCCTGAAGTTGTAGCCAGAAAATGCGCTAAGAAACACTCTAACCGACAAATCCGCCTTTTTTATCCCCTTTCTCCCACTTTGCTCTGTCCGCTCCACTTTTATACCTCGAGCTCAGGGATTCCACTTTAGGGAAATGACTCCCAGGGTGGAGCTCACAGCATGCTATATTATTTTCCCGTGAATATAACACATGCTATTCTCAATTGGCAGTTGTATTCTAAAACGTAGGTCTCAGTTTACCGCTAGTTTTATGTTTTTTTGTCATATGGTTACTACGCCGCGGAATAAAAAGGAAAATAAAAGAGCTTCAATTGACGCAAATGCGATTAAATAGATTATAGAAACTGCGAACTCTTCAGATATGCTTTACATTTTTGTCACTTCCAACTTTCATTGAATATCGATTTAACTTAATTCGTATAGTATTCAATATAAGAAGGTATGTATTTAGGTACACGCCCGACTTTACCATGCATTTTTGAAATATTTTTTTATGTGATAATGTTATTAACACTTAACTACACGCGCTGGTGTATAAAATACAACCATGTAGAGTAAACGGTACCTAATTGACCTCGGAATGCCACCCCGCAAGCTGTGTGCGCATCTAACCTATCATTGAAGTGTCCTTGACACGTACCACCTGTCTTGTTTTATAGTATAATTATTTGATTGTATGTTTATCTTATTTTTGTTTGCTTTTATGATGGTGTTCAAAATACACCACGCGTGTACTTGTGTTAGAATAGTAAACGCGTATTGTTAAGTCTTAAAACAATATCAATCTATTAGTTACCACAAAATAACATTAATAAAAAGAAATACTAAGAAGTATTACAAGATACAACTGTATTGCATATCTTTAAAAAAAACAACTATGTACTTTCAGAAAGAGTACATCGAAATCTGAATTAATTTTAGTGACTTGGTGACGTATACTAATGTAATGCGGAAATTTAAGTGCAATGAAGCTACTCTCTAAAAGGGAGTAATAGTTTAAGGCGATTTGTACGAAGCTAAGGCAGAGGCTAAGGCGATTTGGTTCGACCTACTTACAGTACTCAATAAAAATTCTTATTGTTATTTTAAAGTTATAGATTGATTTTTATTCTTTTCTGTAATTCTCAATTTATAAAAGATGGTCGCGTTTTCCATTGTTAATGTTCGGTTTGGCGCCGACCCGTCTGATTTACTAAGTGGGTTCTGCACAGCGGGTGCCCGCTTGGCACAGCGCCAGTCCTCCTCCTACTGTGTGAGGAGCGCATAAGATGCCTACTATAACTACGAATTGCATTATCGTAATGCGATTTCAATCGACTGGAATAAGGCCGCTGCTTTTCTAGAACATTCAAGGTAGATGTGTGAAAATATTATTATTATTATTTATTATTTATTCCGTAGCCGGTGATTGGGGAGGGGGTCACCCTCGCAGCCAATACGCTGCTGTCGGTGCTGCTGGATCTCGTACTCCATTCACGATTCGCTTCCATTCTTGACGATTTTTTGCCACGTCTCGGGCATCCCTAACCGATAATTGTTGATTTTTAAGGTCGTCTTTGATGTTATTTAGCCAGGTTTTCTTCAGTGCTGATCGCTGACTTCTCCATTCTGTCGGACGGTCTCGCCAAAGAAGTTTACGTGGCAAGCGATTATCGTTCATTCGGCAAACATGGCCTAACCATCGTAGTCGACGTTTTTGTACTTCTTCTTCGATCGTTGTTACTAGAT
This sequence comes from Micropterix aruncella, assembly GCA_944548615.1. Lineage (NCBI taxonomy): Eukaryota > Metazoa > Arthropoda > Insecta > Lepidoptera > Micropterigidae > Micropterix > Micropterix aruncella. The sequence continues at coordinate 30,913,485 of OX155954.1, forward strand.
CGCATCTTTCTCTAATGATCCCGTTTCGAATTCGGTCGCGGAGTGAGACACCGAGAATCTGCCTCAAGCATCGCATTTGGAAGACTTCGAACTTTTTGAGGTCCGATTGTAGTAACGTCCACGTTTCCGATCCATAAAGAAGAATGGGAAGAACCAACGTTCGGTATTAGTCGTACTTTTGTTTTGATGGTAATATTCGTTCGCTTCCATATGCACCACTTGAGCGAGGCGAATGTTGCTGTTGCCTGACCGATCCGGCTATGGACATCGGCCGTCGATGCCGCTTTCTTTTCCGTAACCAACGATCCTAAATACTTGAATTGTGGGACCTGTTCGATTTGGGTTCCATCGAGGTAAACGTGTGAAAAAATACTCTATCTGTCATACACGGAGGAAAATAAATTTGTCTGTTTGTTTGTTGTTTGTTGCTACTCTTTATTGTGAAATTTCACAATGGGTGGGCTTAGGCCTCTTGTCCACACACGTTTTTCTGCCTTGAAAATTTACGGTTAATTCGCCTTGTTTAGACACGGTCGTCAGTGTTGTATGGATCACTATGGAAGCTGGGCAAGAGGGCTTATTACCATACGACAATCTATTTTAACCATACCAAACATACGAGTGCATGTAAAATGCGTATAAGTGTGTGTCACGTTATTGCATTCGCTCGACAGAATTTAATGCAAATCTGTTAATTTTATCCCAACGGAAAGTTGTGACCCAGCCGGGATTCGACCCCGGAACCCTTAAAATGTGAGATCAGGCCACCTAACCACTATGTCACCGTGATATGTGATTTAGCAGTCGTAATGGCAAAATCGAATTCGCTAGGCTGATTATGTTGCACTCGTAAATCTGTATATTTCGCCATGTTTACGTAAGAAAGCCACATATCGCCAAATTCAAGATTAGACGTAACGTCATTACAATGGATCCCAACGCTTCGTTATATGGAAACGTCAGTATTAATGATGCCACTGCAGTGCGAAATGTCTGAGTCGTCATCAGTAGTCCAGAAAAGACTGTTATGTCGTACCTTCAACAGAAACGTAAGTGGCTCACCATAAATACACATATTTTGTCTACACTATCAAGTCCTTTTTTGTCTCGAATCTCCGGCGTATCTGAAGGATTTATTCGTGAACTCTGTAGCCATGGTCTTTCTCTATGTTCCAGTCAGGATAATACCGTTACATCTGACTGCCAATTATGCAAATTCTTTTGCAACCCATGCTGCCTGTTTATGGATCAGCTCCCATCGAAGATTCAAAGTCCTCCGATCACTTTCAAAAAATCACTAAACGAACATTTTCTCTCAAATCAGATTTAAAGTGTGCTCACTTATGTTTAGTAGGCCAATAGATGGCGTTCAAAACACGCATATATACGGTATCTTATTTCAAAATAAAATAATAATAATAATAACAAACGAATGTTTAAATCATAGCTATAATTATTTTAATATTATTTACATAAATATGTCAATTTTAAATTTGACATACAGTTTCAATACGTAATATTTACGCACTTTAAGTTCAGATAGACTAATAGATGGCATTCTATATCTCCGTATTATTTCAGCCCATATAAAATACTATAGATGGCACTAATAATTGAATTGTGCAGGATTGATCTATGTATGTTTATTTTTTTTATTTCACCATAGCTTCTAAACGCTTGAACCGATTTAGAAGTGTGTCGTATGGTTAGAATCGTTTTGTCCTCTTTAGTGGCATAGGTTACGTGCCACGACGCCTTGATCTCATATAAGGAGAAAGCAGCGTCTTTAATATAAATCGCCGTGTTACGTAGTGCGGCATCCAGCATTTGACAGTTTAGTTCTTTTTTCGTTCTTTCCTCTTCGCTGCCGTCAGGAATAGATCCGGTAGGCTTATTAACGAAGAGAAATATTTTAAATATTTATTTAGCAAAATAAATTTTATAAAGTGTTTAATTATTACGATCCACAAAATATTACCGATTTTAAAATAACCGTTTTTGGTTCTTACGAACTATTCCAATCCAACATTTTGGAAAATTAATAAACTACGCAATCGTACTTGAAAAAAGCTGATATGTATTAATGATAAAACCCTGATTTTGTAATCCACCATAACTTCTAAACGCTTTAACCGATTTAGAAGTGTGTGATATTGTTAGAATCGTTATATCATCCCGAGTGTCATAGGGTACCTAAACTATCCAAATGTCAAAAAATACTTGTCGAATTGTCTAAATGTCCATAAATTAACATAAATATATCGTGTTTAGTGTCAAATGAAAGGTCTGATTAAGTACATGGCCGAAACGATCCCAGTCATAGTTCCAAATATTCATTTATCTTCTCTTATGTTTATATGGCGATGTTGGTATAACAGTATGTCGCACTATAGATTGCATTCTCAATACGCTTACGGTATCGTCTCAATATAAAATAATAATATAATAACAAACGGATTTTTAAATCATATTATTTTATTATTTCAATATTATTTAAATAAAGACGTCAATTTTTAACTTGGTATATAGGTTTCAATACGTAATAATTACTCACTTTAAGGTTCAGATAGACTAAAAGATGGCATTCTCTCTCCGTATTATTTATGTGATGTAATCAACCTATGCATAAATGCGATAGATGGTACTAATAATTAAATGTTATTATTGTTATCATTGGTTAAATGATTGGGCTTTTTATTATCAATCATTTTTTTATGAGTCCATACCAGTCATTATCATTGTTATTATAATATCATAGGTGGCCAAGTAAATTGCTATTAGATTCGCCGTACAACGCTACCAACACCACCGCTACCAGCGCCACCTGTATGTCGCCGAAGCAAATGGATAGCCAAAATGTACTATGACGTTAAGCAATCTAACACCATATATAATCAACGCTAATATATACTTGCGGTCGTAGCAAGCGTAGCAGACGTAACACGCGTAGCAGACGTAGCACGCGTAGCGTACGTATTACGCGTAGCAGACGTAGCACGCGTAGCTGTGCGTAGCAGTGAGTAATGCGCGGTTTGAATGCGGATACGGGTCTGGCGACGTCTTTTATAAGGGGCCCGGCATGATTCGAGGCTTCACTTTGAAATAACGCTTCATTAACTTTAGTATTAGCTAATTGTGTCGACGCTTTTCCCCGAACACACGCGAATTTCTCCTCTCTCACGTAAATGACTTAACTTAGTACCGAAGTATCTTAGCAGGGATTAAATGTAAATACGCATTACGTCATTGCGTAAAGCCTCTTTGCGGTTGGCGGAACCGTTTATGGTTTACGGATTCTTGGCCACGCACTTTAATCGCTTACTGTTGTTGGTCTAGTAAGGAAAATTCTGTGAAAGCTGTTATGACTTTAGTGATGTCTTTATCGTACTTTGGATTCTTTGTTTGGTGTGGTATAATATGGTTAGGATAAATAGTCAAGGCGATTGCCTTAAGCGACTTCAATACAGATCCTTTTTCCATTACGCCTATTAGCCCAGCCAACAAAAAAAACTGTTAAAAAATATCATTAGTCATAAGGCAATTATTGATTTAGAAAGGAAGTTTCTAAAGCCATTATTAATAAAATCATGGAGCCCGTGCGATTGTATTGCTTCAAACGCAGGCTCAAGGAACACTTTAACACGCGCTTAAAAAACTCTCTCGTCCCCTCCCCTCCCCCTTCCCTGCGTCATTATAGATTAATTGCTTATTAATCTGTTGAAATTATGTTTGTTTTTCTACTGACTGTTAGATAAATTTGATACCAGCTGCCTTTATAAGTGATTATAATAATATTTTTATCTATTTTTTACGGCAAAACATGATTTTACCCCAACTCATGTCAAATCGGAAAATGTTAGGGTGGATACTGGTTAATTTTTAATGTCATACGAACGTACATGAACATTCGATACTATTAAGCTCATTAGGCACTGTCGACTGAGTCGACGGCGACTTTCACTTTGTATAGTCTGACTTTCACTTTGTATACGGCACCTACGACTTCCGTACGACTCGTCGAGTCGCTGAGTATGATAAATAAGCCTTGGCTGATTCTCGGGGTATGATAAATAAGCCTTGGCTGATTCTTTATGTTGGCTTGGATTTTATCATGAGACAAATAGATAGCAATTGAGCAAATTTGCAATGATGACCAAACAATGTACACATATTTAAAAGCATATAGGTACACATATACACAGGTACACATTAAACGAATATTTCTCATAATATTATATTGTAGGCATGCATTTTCATTTTGTTTTTACAATAATTCAATTAGGAAGATTACAAATTTTCAATTATATACATTTCGTATTTAAAGGCCGATTTTTGATTATTCCTTGATTTTGATTTTTTTTTCATTATTTTTTATATTATTGGTGAATTATTTTTTATTAATTGTTTTCTACTGTTATATTTTAAATTATATACATTTCGTATCTATAGGCGGAATTTTGATTATTCCTTGATTTTGATTTTTTCTTTATTTTTTATATTATTGGTGAATTATTTTTTCTAATTGTCTTCTACTGTTAGTTCTACTTATCCGGTCTGTTTAATTTTTTTTTCATGTTAAACCAGTGAAATAATTACATTTTTTAATAAGATATTATAATTAGCAGATAAGTTAATTTAGCAGATAAGTAAATTTGTCAATCTGTTTTAATAACAGGTAATTGTGAGATACATAGTTTTACGCATTATCACCATAAATGTACCACCACAATTTCGGACAATAAAAATATTTCTATTTCTATTTCTATTTCATATTTTAACCTCTACTTTTAACTTTTTACGAACATGATATTTAACCTTATCTCTGCATCATGTATACCATAATATAACTAAAGCATTTTTTTCTCTTTTTCAGGTAAGTATCCTAGACTTCATCACTCTGTTATTTTTCAATTGCCGCTAAGAAAATTGGTAATGTACAATTGAGATTTTACAGCTTTTACCTAAGACTTAGGCTATGTCCTATCTGTGTTGTTGAGCGCCTTTAAAATAGTTGTAAGCAAAGTCTTACGACAAGTCGATGTAGGGCGATAAAGCGACAGTGTCACTGTCGACACAGCGACAGTGTCACTGTCGACACAGCGACAGTGTCAATAAAATTAAATGACATTTCATTTTAACGTGTCTATTTGACAGATGTGCCTGTCTTGACCGTGTCAAAAATATGTAAACTATCAGCTGTCTTACATACAGTGGGTGGCCATCACGTTGGAACCGCTGTGCAATGTCAGTGGCAATTGGTATTTGTCAATATTTCTTAAACTGCAGTACTTTCTGGTGTCCATATTATTAATTTTATTAAATAAATATAAGAAGACGAATTTCATTAATTTTCTCTAATTTAACATCCAATTTGATTTTTGCGTGCCACGCCATCATTCAAGTAAATATTGACTTCAAAATAATATTATTTTGATAATTTAAAAAATATTTTTGATAATGTACATAAATAAACGATTTGAATAGTCAAACAAGTCCACTTACTTATATATTGTATTAATCGAAGAATATTAAAATTACTGAATAATAATATTTTATATCAAATCAAATATATACTTGAATAATAACGTGGCTCACGCTATTTATCGGACAAAATATTGCCTGTTTAATTACAGACCGACCGACCGACGAAAAATTTGCAAAAAGTTGACACTGTCGACAATTTTAAACGTAATTTTTTAGTCATTTCGGTTGAAACTAATCAATCGTTAGTCACTATTGACAATTAATGCAATCAATCGTTAATCGTTAATCATGATAACGTATTCACTGGTTAGTCGTCAATCGTTAGTCGACTAAATTTTGCCCAACACTGCCTACTTCATATAAATTAATATCTGATTTCTTCTTCTTAAATTGCCATATCCTGTCGGAGGTCGGCGGTCATAAAGGGCACTTGGGCCCGTGATGTTGCGGCGCGGAACAACTAGGTGGTGCTTGAGTTGAACCATTCAGCGAGGTTTTGTAGCCAGCGGGTCCTTCTTCAGCCAGGTCTTCGGCGACCTTTTATCTTTCCTCGCAGGATTATTTGGGGAAGGTGGTATTTGTTACCACGCATTATATGGCCCATGTATTGTAATTTCCTTCTCTTTTTGGTCTTCTGTAATTCCGATCTTTTGTGCATTCTTTGCAGCGCCGCCACATTTCTGATTATCAGTCCAAGATATTTTCAGTATTCTTTTGTAAATCCACATTTCGAAAGCTTCTAACCTTTTACACAAAGTCTGGGCTTATGTCCACGCTTCTACACCGTACAGGAGGGTGAACCCTCACCAGAGGTTGGTTCTTGACGTGGAGGGTGGCAGCTGACGGTGTACGCTCGACAACCATTAGCATGGTCTTCTTGGTGTTTATATTCAGACCATTTTGTGCACTGATCGGATCAAGCAGACTTTGTAGGTCTTCGATAGAGCTGGCAAGGAGAATAGTATCATTGGCGTATCGAAGGTTGTTGAGGGGTCTCCCATTTACAACAATCCCTTCAGTTGCGTGTTCAAGGGCTTCTGAGAAGATCTATTTAGCGTATACATTGAACAGCAATGGCGATAATATACATCCTTGCCGCACTCTTTAAAATCTCCACATCATCTGTAAATTCGCGTTCTACACGTACGTTTGCTGTCGGCTGTCAGTAGAGGTTTCTTATTATAAACACGTCTTTTGAATCGATACGTACTTTTTTTAAGATCTGGATAAGCTTGTCGTATTTTACGCGATCAAATGTCTTCTCGTAATTGGTAAAACAGACGTTATGCGTTTTGATCCATGTCCCAGCATCTTTGCATTTGCACTTGGTAGGTAAATAGTGCGTCTAGTATTACCATAGCCATTCCGTAACCCAAATTGTGTCTCTGATATATTGCCTTCACATTTCCGGTATCATCTTTTATGAATAACCTTCAGAAAGATTTTCAAGACGTGGCTCATCAATGAAATGGTACGGTATTCATTGCAACGTTTAACGGTACTGGTTTTTGGTAAAGTTATGAAAGTTGAGTGGAGCCATTATGAAGGAATGATGCCGTTATCGTACATGGCATTTAAAAGGTGCACAAGTACATCAAGATGTTCGTACTCCCATAATTTTAGGATTTCGACTGGTATTCCATCTGGTTCTACCGCTTTTCCATTTTTCGCAGACTTAATTGCATGGGAAACTTCGTCCTTTATGATTGGTGTTCCACCTAATGGTGTACTTGTGTTTATTCTATCACTTTTCAGGTCGAGAAACAACTTTATCCAGGAGAGTGGCACAGTTTGGTCTATTATTCTGCCCAATTAGCTCGTTGATCATTTTGTTCATATTGAAGCCATCGTGTTTGGCTTGCAATAACTTTACCTCTACACATTTATCATTTATCCAGCCGTCTTTGGCCTTGATACATTTCCGCCCTATCTCTTTATATTTGACTTCTTACATAGTGTAAATTCAGGCAAACTGCCTACCTACTTAAACTTCGTAAATGTAGGCACTTATCAAATGCTTAATAATCATAAGCTGTAGTATGTAAACAATAAAAAATAATCATTATATAGAGGGATGGTAAGTTGTCAAACAATAAGTAGGTAGGTCATAAACTGGAATTATCTCAAGTTCTTGAATGCGCGTCTCTCTTAAAGAAAATGTATGTTTACAGAACGTGATCAATCGCTAATAGCTGCTTACCGATCATAAGTACACATGCTTACATTTTCTCGTATATTTCTTGAGTTGGAAAAAAAAGTTGACGCTTTTTGCCAAATAAAGAAACGATTCGCCCGGGTGGGATAAAATTCACCCTAGAATTTTTCCACATTCTCGATATTTCTTTCGTATTTTCTTTCTACTGTTGTTGCTGCTCGGGCGATACTGAAGACCACCGTATTTTCCAAGAAAATAAAAAGCCGCATATTTCGCTCCGATGTTATCTTGTCATCTCCTCGTTGTTTGCTCCATGCTTGCGGCCCTGTTTGTAATAAATCTCTCTTGCACCAACATTGCTCCGAAATATAATTCGACGGTTCAACGTCTCGCGCTTAATGGATTTGTTGTTGATTACTTCTCAAGTGCTCCACGCTACTTTCTCATAATACAATAATATCTGCATAGTTGATTACAACATCAATCTTTATTAGCGGGTTAATTTTGAAGTAAATAAACTTGATTACACGTATGATCGCAATATTATAATATACTGATGACTATAATATTATAATCGTATTTGTCTTAGAACTACTATATCAATCATTAGCAGTATATCTGAATAATTACGGACTAACGTGTCATATCGTGTAAATATACAAAAACTATATAATACAACGAAGAATCCTAAGGCGACATGAGACCTCAGAAAAATATCCGAAATGGGCGGACACGCTAGGAAAAAGAGGGGTCAAATTTGTAGGGTTCGACCACTAAAAATCCAGCGTTGACGAAGCGTCAGCCACAAATTCCACGACCGCTCGCGCCGTCGACCGGGCGTATACTAAACTTTCTATCGCAGCGCTAGCACAGAATAACTATCTTGGCGCGATGGTGATATAAGGGTGTTAATTGCAAAGTATATTTAGCATAACTCTCAGATCGGTCTCACATTTTAATTAATTGTAATTAATTTAGGGCCTAAATAAAAAATGTGACCAAGCGCGACGCTAGAGAATTAACCATTCAATTTTCTAAAATTAAAATAAAACACACTCACCGCTTACATTGTAGGAGTAATCGCGCCTGGAAGTTTTCGAAATCAGTTTAAAGCCTTAATGTCCAAGGCAATGAGCAACTTTTTTGAGTCCAAATTGTAAATTGATTCCTTATCGGGGGATTCGCGTAGAAATTTAATTTAACATATTTATTTCTATTTTCGTTATATTTCGTTATATTGGATATTAACATTGTTCCTTACGGAACATTACGGTGGGAACATAATGAACCGGTTTAAACATAAAAAACTGAAAACTATCGCGTTTTGTAGACATTCTAAATAAAATAAAATCGGATTTTACCGCGGGAAGTTTGAAGCGCCCGACGTTTCGGCGTTGTTACAACCGCCTTTGTTGAGGGTAGACGGACATGCTGTCAGTTCCCAGTTGTTTCTCTATTCGTAGGCGGCATACTGCTATTGTTACTGCGCAGATTGTAGCGATGTGGGGCGGCGACGACGGCGCATAACTGACGGAACTCGTCAAACCTGTTAAAAATGTTCAGCGAGAAAAATCGGCGATCTGCGAACATATCTTGGATAGTGGGATAAACAACTAGTTGCAGTTTAAATTACATGTTCCCACCGTAATGTTCCGTAAGGAACAATGTTCCCCCAGCATGAACCGGGAAGCTATAGAAATAGGGGGAACCCCGAACATCAACAAAGACGTAGGTTTCAAACTCTAGTACGTGGAATACTTTTCTTAAAATGTTTCCAACACCCGACACCAAGCGCACACACGTGAAATTTGACACAGTAAGTGTAGTGTTCATAGCGGAATTTCAAAACTGGCGCTGCTATCCCCCCTCCCCCCCCCTCCCCATCTCTATAATCTGCGCATTAACAATAGCAATATGCTGCCTACACACAGAGCAACAGCCGACACTGACAGCATTTCAGTCTACTCTGGACAGCGGCGTTTGTATCACCGCCGAAACGTCGGGTGCGTAATATCCGATTTAGTTTTATTTATAACATTTTAACAATATTCTATATTTCAGTGCGCGAGTGAGATAAAATAATAACGTGAATTATGTATTATATGAGACTTAATTTGGTCGAGTCAACAAAAAAAGCCACAAGGGCTTCGTCGACGAATAGCATAAAACAAAATTGTAAAATTGGTTTTTATAATAATCGGTTTAGTCGGGGAGAAATATAAATAATATATTGGCTGAAATGAAAGCCATTAGTTCTACTTTTAATAAAAGAAGATCGTCTTTTGAGATCGTAATTAATAAAATTCAAAGCGAATTATGAAATAGGCATCAAATGAAGAGCTCCGCCCGTGGAATTTATAACGAAATGAAATTGAAAAATTTTATGAAAAAATACTCCTAAGATCAGTTTTTGTTCATTTCGTTCCTGTAAGACATAATAAACTGTCAGTTTGTTCTTCTACTACGCGATATTTATGAATATACCTGCAGTAGTATGCGAATTAGGGTCAATTCACACGTACCACAACCACACCACGTCGCAGCGACATAATGTGGTCAAGCTGTGGTTACGTGTGAATAGTGCCGCAGCGGCTTTTTGCAGTTGCGTTGTGGTACCGACAAAATGTCGATGTGGTTGCGTTGTCACTGTTATTGCGACGTGTTTGTTTTTTAAAATGCGATTGGAATACTCCTCTGTCCTTTGATCCCAAAGGCATGGCGAATTGCGAATCTCCTCAATAAACATATCCGTGTCAAAAGTTTCGGAGTCGGACATTTTAATTTTTCGCACAACCACGCGGCAACTCAGTACAACGCAGAATGAAAGAGGGGAGCGCAGGCGCCAGCTAGGTGCGCGCTGTTGATGACGTCATGTCGTGGCGATGTGGCCGCGGTGCCGCCGCCGCGTGGCGGCGTTGCCGTCGCGATGTGATTGCGATGTGTAGTATTTACACAGGTGGTCGATAACAACGTCAAAATGTGGTACGTGTAAATTGTAATATTCATTTTCAATACAAAATATACGCCCGACCACATGGCGTCGTTGTGGTGTGGTTGTGGCTGTGGTGTGGTTGTGGTACGTGTGAATTGCACCTTAATGTGCACAGTATTTTTTATAAATATTTTTTGTTTATGGAATCCATGACATTCTTAAAGTTTTTATTTTTTATGGGTCCGAAAATCATACGGATTACTGCCTCTATCATCTTTATTTCTGCCTATCGAAGTCTGGACTTTATAATAGCCCCTTGTGTTGGTTATTGGGATAAATTTTAGGATAAGTCCAGCGATATATCTTGCAATGAGAGAGTTAAATGAGCTCTTGGCTTTGACGTATTTTTTAGATATCTTAATGTAATGGGACGAAATCTTACTGAAAGATCGCTTTAACATTTAAATAAATTTTTCAAGTTCCAGTAATTTTTTTCTTTTATATGTTTTTATTCTTGACTCATCATACAAGGCAATTGCAAAATAAGAAATAGACTCAAAGAGTTTATTCGAACAAAATTGTCCTTGAAACTTGAAAATAATGAAACAAATGTTAACCCTTTGCACTCGAACGGCGCCGCTACGGCGCCTGGAAAGTTTATTGCGTCCACTAGTATTTTTGTAGTATTTTTTGTACTGTTACGGTATTATTTTCCGTGGTATTAAAATGGTATTTTTCAACATGATGTCAGTTGGGTCATCTCCATTCTAAAGGAGCGAACATATTTATTGGACGCGTCCGTCAGCCGCGGTTTACGGACGCGACTTAAGTTTGCCCCTTAAGTTTTTGATAGTATTTAGGTAGTATTTTTTTAGTCTTCTAGTAGTATTTTCATACTATTTTTAAAGTATTTTTGTGGTATTAAAATAGTATTTTTCCAATCTGATGTAGTATTTTTTTTGATGCGAAAAAGGTCCTGAGTGTAAAGGGTTAAAGCGATATTTCGGGTAAATTTTGCCTGATAGAACGAGTCTATGATAATAAATAATTATTTCTAAAATAAATAACTTACGCAGCTCGAATGGCAAGGAAACTTACCAGATTTAAATGTTATTCACAATTTATTGGCTAATTGTAAGTCCAGGCTCCGATAAGCTAAAATAAAGATGATCGAGAAAGTAATTCAGGTAAAATTTCTGGATCCATTAATCATAAAAAAACGGTTAGATTCTCATGGATCGAAAACCTAATAAGGCGTTAAAGGTAATAAAAAAGACAATTAATTCAGAACTTTACAAAACAGGATTTAACACCTGAAACTTATTTTATTAAACATAATTCACGTACTTTCCCTGATATGTAGTGTCAGTCTCTGAAAAGTAGATGTCATCTTCACAGGTATTTAATGTTTGAAAACAATACGTTGACAATCGGTACGCGGAAAAATAGAAAATCAATATTAATTGTTTTAATCTTCTTTTTATATTTTTTTTAACAATTACTTTATATTTTAGTTCCTAACTTAATTGTTTATTTAAAAAAAATATAAATTATTCATTATTATTGTTATTAATAATATTCGATTATTATTATGATTAGTTAATAACTATCACGATTTCGATTATTTTTGGTGTTCTTTAATTTTATAAATAATCCTATGTATTTGTGATTTTGACCTATTTAGTTTTTTATATTACTTTTTTTTTCTCAATAATTACTTTATTTTTTTTCCTAACATTTTTGTTTAAACATAATTGTTGTTTTTTCTATTTCTTTATCAATGAAACATATTATTATTGTTAAAGTGTTTTTGTAAAGATTTTTTAACATTTTTCATTGTTGTAATCTTCTTTTCATTCTATGTATTAAATTAAATTGCTTTTAACCTTTTAGATGTTTTCAAACCCATTCACACACTAATTAATGCAACTCTGTGTTTATAGAATGTTCGCTGAAGCACAAGCTTTCCTTAGTTGGGCATTAGACAGTAAATATCATATAACAATTGAGTTTAATAATATTCTTGTTGATTAGGTAATTTAGATACATAATGTTTTATTTCATGTTTTAAATTGTAATATTATTTGTGAATTGCTTTGATTTAAATTTAATAAAAATTGTCTGTAGAATTTTCAATAAGGTTAAACCTTGTTTAACTGTTTACCTCCGATCACTAATATTAGTTATTTTACGTACCAATTATATTTTTTTACATAATAAAAATTGCTATATATAAACTTTAAGGGTCAGGGCCTTATTTGCTCTCTGCAAGGGCAGCAGCAGCCAAGCGAAGACAATTTTGCTTTTCCGTAACGCCATTTATTTTAATAACGTTGGGAGTGCATCAGAAGCCAGGACACAGCCTTTCTTTCCTAATGCCACTATCATTATTATTATTTCGTGACGTCAATTTCCATAAAACTCGCTCGGACAGAAAATAAGAAAAAATATGAACAAAAAATGAATAAAATGTTGAATCGTGTGATTATTCGTTTTATAATTTCTTTCGTTATTTACTACAAGCTATAGGCGCGACTTTTCTCGGGCGCGACTTTTCTCGCGTCAAAGTAGCTTTTATTAAAAAAAATGTTGTGAAATTTCGTGTATAGTTCATAAATCATAGCACAAAGATGATGTTAGGTTAATTCAGAGGATATCACTATACACCGTGAGGTTTTTATTAGTGTCATCCTTGTGGTGGGTGAATCAGTACGAGCAAGTAAGCAACTTTTAATAAATCACACTTGGAAACAACAAAAAAACATACATACGAATACATAATTTTATACATTTGTAAGAGACAATTTTGAAACAGCGATTTTAATACAGTAACTACCATTTTTTGCTTAAACCTCGAGAACTAATGAACACATATAATTGATATAGGTACCAATCGATTTCTCATTATCGATGGAAATAAAAAAAATAACAATTACCCTCCGTTGCTCTTTAGATATTCTCGCAAACCCATTACTGCCGCTGTTCTGATAAAATACATCTTTACGCAGCGGTATTTTCTTATAATTATGTATTATTGTATATTTATAAAGTAAGCCAATTTGTAGGAATAGGAATCTTCACTCTTAGTATAGTCAAATTAATTTTACATAATTATGTGGTATACCTTATGAGGAATAATTTATTTTTGTATAGACTTTTTTTATAATATATTTATTTTTTATTTTGTACAAATAATAATTAAATTTATATTAAAAATACAAAATCTTTTTTAAATAATTTGAGCTGCTAAAATATGTAAATGAAAAATACAGATAGTCAAAATATAAAAACGAATAGCCAGTTAAAAAATAGTCAAATTAGAAATATTAGTAATATAAAATTAGGTATGTAAATCTTTAAATCTCGAGATATTCAATTTTTGGTATAAGCACTGTTTTCCCCGACTTGTCTGACAATTTGTATGATATTCCTGAAACTATTAAACCGATTTTGATCTCGTATACCCTATAACTGATGGGAAATCTACATAGAGGAAAAACCCGGTCGAGATCGGTCTAGTGGTATTCGTGTTGATAACATACAGGTAGACAGATGTCTGCGTGTTATAATACGTAGAAAAAGCCACGGTCGTGACGCAATTACATACTTTTTATTATGCCGACGACGCGTCCATGAATTTATTTAATGGTTTTCGATGAGTTACCCTGCCCGCATTGCTAAATCTTTATTGTGGCGCCGGAGCATGAATTCGATTTTAACGACATTGCCATCAATGAAATTGGCTCTTTAAAAATCGTTTTCGCTGAGCATTTAAGCACGCCATTTAATGGCAGATGTTTTTTGTCTTTCCTTGCGTATTAAGTTTCTCGGGCTTTTCCTTTCAACTTTGAGCAGCAAATTAATTACAATTACTTTGTTTTTGAGATATTTCTCTGTTACTAAAATTGACATTGAGAGAGAGCGACGGCGTTTGAAGAATTCGCTATAATTGCTGTTCTTGAATATACAAATACGAAATAACTATTTCTGACTCCCTGCCCTTTGTATGTTGCGGTCTACCCTGCCCGCATTGCTAAATCTTTATTGTTTCTCCAGAGCATGAATTCAATTTTAACGACTTTGCCATCAATGAAATTGGCTCTCTAAAAATCGTCTTCGCGGAGCATTTAAGCACGCCATTTAATGGCGGATGTTTTTTGCCTTTTCTTGCGTATTGAGTTTTTTGTGCTCTTCCTTTTAACTTTGAGAAGCAAATTAATTACAATTACTTTGATTCTGAGATATTTCTCTTTTATTAAAATTGACATTAAAACAATGCGATGGCGGGAGAAGAATTCGCGATAATTGCTATCCTTGAATATACAAATACCAAATAACTGTTTCTGTCGCCCTCCTTTTCGTTTGTTGTGGTCTCGGTTAGATGATACATTAATTACGCCTCTATCCGCTGAAATGCTTCGTTTCATCAAAATTGTAATGTTCATTTTTATCGCGACGAGCGATTTTATATTATTTTCATTTTGTTTTCTTGTGAAGAACTTACGGCGTACATTTTTTAATTAACAAAGTTTGAGATTGTACTAATATTAAAACCGTTAGCGTTCTTACATTAAATTCAATACAAGTCATTAAAACTATAACATCCAAGTTGTGTGACAAATTTTAAAAGTTAATTTAAAACTTAAATGCTAATAGTAATATAATTGTATTGTGTATGTAATACAATTGTATTGTATTGTATATGTGTGCATATGAGCGATGTAACGGTAAGGGTACAGGCATTGATAATATAGGGTATTAGATTTCTCAATGCCATAGGACGTTTTGGCAACCCTTCCACGCCGGCGATGTGCAGGTGACGCTGATAACATTGTCTGGCGAACCTAAAAGCAATTTATTTGGTTATCTACAATAAGATTGTCAATTAATGGTTTTTTTTATAAAGGACTGACAGATTATAAAAACGCAATAGTTGAACCAATGATAACAGTAATATCAGTTCATTATTAGCGCCATCTATCGCATTTGTTTAGAGGCTGATTACTGCTCAGAAATAATACAAAGAGATAGAATGCCATCTATAAGTCGATATGAACATTTAAGTACGTAATTATTACGTATGGAAACGTGTATACCAAATTAAACATTGACATATTTATTTAAATAATGTTAAAATAATAAGAGCTATGGTTTAATAATTCGTTGTTAATAATATTATTATTTCTTGATAGGATGCCGTATAGGCGTGTTCAGAGTGCCATCTATAGTGCTCCGCCATACAGCAGTATGGCGGAGCACTATAGACGGCGCTACGGCTACGGCGTACGTTGTATAGCAATACAACGCACGCCGCCGTATTGAACGTATGAGAAGATTTATCAATTTTTATGTGAACATCTAGTAAAATCGTAACATCTACATTCGTAGTAAAATCGAAACTGTCAAAGCGTAGTGCTACATGGAACAATCGAATACGCTATATAATCAATGGTACGGGTGAGCTGGTGTACCTACTTGTTAGGGTAATTGTGTTCGGGTGTGTGTACGTATGTGTGAGTGTTCTATATTATTAAAATATTTTTTCCTATTTTATCTATTAATTCATTGTGTGTCAAGTGGAAAATGTCAACAGTTTCGAATTGGTCATTGTACGTTGATAAAAGTGTTTGGATCTTGAGTCTGGCATGAAGAAACTTGTAGGTTGACGTGCTGTACCTACTAGATATGGGTTATCGACATTATAGTGGACGACATTGTACAGGATTGAGGTATCCGCAATTATCCGAAGATTTAAAGGGATTTCATGCTGTACATTTCCAACTCATTCTCGTATGTCAGAAAGGAATTGTAGAAACGAATCCTTAAATGCCGTAAAAATATCTTCTGTATGCGCTCGATCCGGTTGTTGTACTCTCATACGGCTTATCTATATGGGAAGCCAGATATTGCAAGCATTTTTTTATTGTTTTTTTTTTAAATATATTATTTTTTGTTTGTTTTACAGTTAATTATAAAATCATCTAAAACTTTTTTTTTTGTAAAGGTTTGATGTTTAAGGAAAAGCATTAGTTATATTTAACTATCGGATATTCATTTTTTTCTCGCTTACGAAGGTCTGAATTAAAAAAAAGTTGTAGATGATTTCCACCTTAGTTTCTTTAGAAGGTAGAATTATTTTTTTAGGTAGAATTATTTCGTGTAAAAGTCATATAATAATGCTTTTGTAGGGGAAAGTCAAAATCTCAACAAAAAAATCCGTTTTATCATTCTTTATGGTTTACACGAGTCTAGTGTTTCAGGTTTTTTTATTAAAAATCGCGGACAAAGTGTATATTGAGTTTATTCCGCTGAAATTTACGACACGTATTTCTGATTTCCCGCGTGCCAGCCATTCATTATTGACGACTTTTCCTCCCGCCTATCCCTATTTGGAGATTAAATCTATTTATCAAATTCAATGTAGCAATCCACAGCATTAAGGGCACATCTCTTCTGGAGCCCAATGGCGTTTCTACCAATTTAACAATATTGAAATAAATAATATGTATGTAAATATGTAAGCAGGTATATGTATAAATGTAAGCAGGTATATGTATAAATGTACATATAAAAGGGATTAATAATATGTACGTATAATATTATAGATTTTAATTTGAGTTTAAAATTTATGTGCGCACAGGATAACTCTGAAATGTAAAAGATAAGAATCTCCCCTAGTATAAGCATTATTATAGTTGCTTCGGTCTCTAAAAATAAAGTATTAATATTATTATTATTATTATTTTGGTCTCCAATAGTTTTGTCTTTTATTTTGAGTCTTCGACTTCAAGACTCAAAACGAAATAATCATAAAGCTGGACCCGCAGGAAAAAGGTAGATGCAATTATTTCACATGATCTCATTTAAAACGACAAACCCATATAAAATTATTAATACTATCAATTTTATTTAATATTTTTATATATTACTAATAATTAAGCATGCATAAAATACAATATTGTGAATATTGAAATAATTACTATGTATGTATATATAAGAGGAAATAATAATATGTACGTATAATATTATCATAGATATTAGTTTGAGTTTAAAATTACGTGCGCACAGGAAAACTCTGAAATGTAAAAGAATTGTAGAAAAAAAAAGAATCTACCCTAGTATGGGCATTATTACAGTTGGGTAGTATACCTTTTTTGCTTATTTGTCTAAAAAATAAAGTATTAAAATTATAATTATTTTGGTCCACAATAGTTTTCCTCCGGTATATTTTGAGTTTTCGACTACAAGACTCTAAACAAAATATTCAAAAAGCAGGGTTATACACCTACCAAAGATTTTATATTCGTTGACTTTAACAAATTATTTTTGCACCAATTTCTGTAGGTACTCTCAAATGTCATCAATTTCGAACAAGAAATTTCTTTTTGCAGAAATTTCTTCTACTATTTTAAAATTTCCTTACATATTTATATCATTGAAGCTTTACTTAGTTTTTTTTTCGAATTCTGTAAACGATGTCTTTAGTAAAATGACAGAAACCCCATCGACTCCCAGAAATCACCCCCTTAAAGCGAATTAGATTTAAAAAGTCGCTTAATTTAGCCATCCAGATAAACAAAACGAAACTGCTACCTTTAAATAGACAGCCGTAGCCGCTTAGATTTCCCTAATAATCTCTCAGGCAGCCTTTAGTGGAAAGTGTCTACTTTAAGTAACGTCGACGCTAATTATGCTATCCCGAAAGCTCTTGTTTGAATAGCTTCCTTTCCTTCGTCGAGGATTATTCCGGTGCTTCCCGTCTTAATTAGAGAAAACATCAAGCTGGTTCCTCGGTTGTTGCTCTGCGAAACTGCGATTGTATTAAATCTTGCAGTGGGGAAGTAGTAAAATTTGTAGTTGTACTGTCTGTTCACTCAAGAGTGCTGCCCGAATTAACATTTACGTGCCTGCAAAATATATTTTAGCCAACCCACAAAAAACTAGGGGTGCAATTTTCAGTTTTGGTGTCTTACTTTCTTGGCCCACCAACAGAACAGGAGGTAAAGTATTGTGAAAACGCTAAAATAATCCACCGTTTGGCAATGGGTTTTGATGTAGTTTATGCTGCCAGAGTTTGATCATGTTGGAAAAGAAAAGACTATAATGTAGGTACTATCATTGTTTATACATAATGAGTTTTTAATTAGTGAAATGCTTAAAGTGGGTGAACCAATACGAGCAATAAAGCCACTATGAAATAAAAAAATATTATTTTATATTTTATTATATATTATTACATATATATTATATATTATTATATATTTTATATAACAATAAAATAAAAATAAAAAAACAACGATTTTTTTCGTTTTGTTTTTTTTTAAAATTTTATGTTTTGAAAAACAATATAAAAAGAGTTTAGTGCGCTGTGCCATTTAGAGGCTGGTAAAATATCGCTACTATTGTTTATTCGCGATGTTTTACCTATTACTAGATGGCGCAGCGCGCTAAACGTTTGTCAAACTTGTATTTATCAGTCAGGCTCACTTTAATGTTCAGATAGACTAATAGATAGCAATCTATATCTCCATATTATTTTTGTGATGTAATCAGGATATAAGATGGCACTATGCCCATGTCACTAATAATTGAATGGTATTGTTCATTGGTTATCATTGGTTATTGTTATCATTGGTTAAATTATTGGGTTTTTAAAAACAATTAGTCATTTATAAAAAAAACATTAGTTATCAATGTTATTATAGATGTAATGGATGGCGAATACTGCTATACGCCGTATACTGCTATACTGCGAATACGCCGGGGTAAAAGGGTTGCCAATACGTTCTATGGCATTGACCAATCTAATACCTTATATATTTAGGGTGATTTTAAATTTACCGGCACCTTTAAAGTGAGACAATCAGTACGAGCAAATATGCAACGTTTAATAATTGGTTTAGTACAGAACTAAAAACAATATATAGGTATATATATATATATATATATATATATATATATATATATATATATATATATATATATATATATATATATATATATATATATATATATATATATATATATATATATATATATATATATATATATATATATATATATATATATATATATATATATATATATATATATATATATATATATATATATATATATATATATATATATATATATATATATATATATATTTATTTAAATTTGGTTACCAACTTTTGAATAAAAAATGTTATTTAGCGAATATTGCTTATTCGCGATATTCTACGTACCTCCCGATGGCGCAACGCGCTCAACGCTTCTAAAAGTTTTTTAAAAAACTTTATTTTTTTTTAACTATTTGTTTGAAACCTTTCGGCTACGTAACGACCAAATTCGGTTGCACATTAGAACACCGTTGACTACCCAACGACCAATATTGGCGGCTTGCTCCCGGAGTGCACAGTAATATTATTTTCTTATTCGAACGCATCCTAAAATCCATACCAAATTTCTCATTATTACCACAGATATATAGACGGCCGCTAGAATAATTTCGCGTGTCATTTCGCGGATATTTCTGGTAAAATTCCATTGTCAAACATTATTTTTTTTTTCTCGAGAAATCATCAAAATTTTTATTGGTTTTATGATTTAATATCTAAATATTTTTGTATGTAAATAAGCAAAATGAAATATTACCTTTGATAGAGAATCTAATAAAGATCACGATAGTATTTACAATTTCTAAATAGGGTTCCGTATTTTTCCGTAAGACAACTACAAGTTAGATATGCCGAGTGTTTTCCACTTTTTCGATTTTCTTATTCGTAATTATTTAATTGTTTTACAAAATGATATTTCAATGTACTGATTACAAAATTTCAATGCGATCATTGCACAGTTATTCTTTTTATGATTTCTATAGTAGTTCAATAGTTATAGTACTTTTGTCGAGCGCGGCGATATTGCAAAAAAAACAATAAATTGCCGTGGTCTGTTATGAAATTATGCCGCTACTCGAAGAGAAGTTGCTTTTAATCCAGCCTGTATAATCAATAGTACTATTATTGCCTTTTGACGTTCAGCATGTGTAGGTCTCGTAGGTACACGTGGTCTTTACGTCGAAAATAACTTTTCCAATTGATGACGTAGGATAAACTACAATACCCATTATTCGTTGGAACGGTTCGCGTTATAACAAATACATTGCTACTGCCGTAAATAAAATGAAATAAATCTGAAGCGATAAGTCTTCCGCGAATGACCGTTCGATCAAATATGCCTGTAGGCTCTTCTTCGGCTCACCGGTGAAAGTTCGCAAGGCCCCGCTGGCGTATTACGACGCCGGTTATACGAGAGTAAATTGAGGACCACAAAGACTTACAATTTCCCAGAGACGAGGCGGGCAGATACATAATTCACGGAGGATTGAATTAGAACGCGCAGCCCCCGCCCGCCATCCTGACCAACATTTCCTCTCCATATTTTATTTCGCTCGGGCAAAAATACGCGAAACTGATTTTTCCTGTTATTTAACGCGAAATAGGAGCATTTCTATAGATACTCTGTTCATCAAGTATAAGTTAATGATAAAAACACATTTTAAAAAACAAGCTTTTATTAAAATGCTCTGTCCGAGCCAACCCTGGGTGCAACAGCCCTGTCGCGGTGAAACTTACAACGGGCTATCATAATTAAATGCGTATTCAAAATTTCGTTTCGGTGCTGTTAACCGTTGAGGAATCCCTTCGTTGGAATCCAACTTTGGGCGCAGCAGCCATGTCATAGTGAAATTTTGAACGGGCTATCATAATTGAATGCGTATACAAAATGGTGTGTCTCAGTTAACCGCGGAAGAGTAGCTTCTACGGGAGCCGATCCTGGTTGTAGAATCAGGTCATGCTCACCATAAAAATGCATTGTCATCGAAACTGAACCAATGTGTAAAATTTCAACTTCATAGGATAAGAGGAAGTGGTTCTAATTCAGCTGACAAGATTTGACCTAAACAAACATTAATTGCAAGGTAAATAAAAGCTTTTAGAAATGATAAGTAGGTAGTCAAAATATTGTGCCGGAACCGGAAAACTATATAACTATTTTTTTATTGACATTTCTCTAGTATTTCTCAGAAAATATAGATGATTATTAAATACAACCTTAGTCACATAAAACTTATGTCTTTTTCTAAATATTTGTAAAACATTTATTTTAAAAATATGTTTATAAATATGTAAAATATGTTACTTTCTGTTTTAATTATGGCATGTCTTCTTTACATGGTACCCTTACTTAATAAACGAAGGTTAAAATCTGTCATTACACCCCTATAATATTGGCTTTTTCTATTATGGATAATGGCTATTAGCAACGGACGTCATCAATAAAGAATTTTTTTATTCCGAAAACAGGACGATTCGATCATTAGTGTTAGTCGTGTAACTTGACCTTTCAATTTTCGGCTAATTGTGACTACAAGACCTTTTAGTAAACAGTTGAAAGTGAGGATAATAAAATGAGTGATAGATGCTTATAATAACACGAAGTATATGTCTATGGCGTGACGTAGCGTGGTGTACGAGGTGCTACCCAAAAGTTCGAGGAATTTTACCATAAAAATAAAATAGCATATCATAACTTCTAATTTCCACTGTCTTCTTCAAAATAGTCCCCTTAGGCATTGATACAGCGATCCCAGCGTTTTTTCCAGTATTACATGCATCCCTGGAAGTCTGCAAGTGTAAGTGTTCGAAACACATTCAGCGTTTCTTCCTGGATCTCCTGAATTGTGTTAAAACGACGGCCTTTTAATTGCAATTTTATTTTGGGAAAGAGAAAAAAGTCTCACGGGGCGAATAGGGTGAGTGGGGAATCACTACCGTGTTTTTGAAAGCCAAAAAAATCCGAACGACTAGCGATGTGTGCGTGTGCAATGCGTAGAAAGATAAGAAGTTTATGCGGTTTTTGAAGCAGCGAAATCCGTTTATTTTGCATATTTCCACTCCCTAATAACGTATGGCCTACTGTTTTGGGGAATGGCACCAAACTCAAAAAGAATTTTTCTCCTCCAGAAAAGAGCGGTACGCAGTTTATATAGAGTCTCACCAAGAAGTTCTTGTAAGCCGCTATTTGTAAAATCAGGAATAATGACTATTTTCTTCTTACATCTACCAAAATATTATGTACGCTCGTAGACACCTAACAGAAGCTCCGGTGAATAGTGATTTTCATCATCACGATACGAGGAATAAATCCAATCTCCACATAAACCGACAGCGACTTAGCAAAGTGCGAAACAGTTTTATTCACCAAAATTTGTCCTTCTATAATAAGATTCCAGAGCAAATGAAAAGCCTTGGAGAGGACCAATTTAAAAAGATAATTATACATAATTTGGTAAGAAACCCAATTTATGGTATAAGGGAGTTTGAAAATTCTGAGTTTATTTTCCATGTTGATGATTAATGAAATGCGTAAAGTTTTAAACATAATGGTATTATGATAGCTGACATTCTAATTTTCATATAATTAAATTCATTTTTAAAAAAAATACGAAGGCATATTGCTGGATTGGCAATAAAATATATATTTTTTGATTATTCTACATAGAATTTGCATTTCTATTTTAATATATTATTCTCCCTGACTCATCACATTAGCATATTTTGATTATTTGTATGTAGGTAATATTGAATATAATATTACAGCCATGACAACTATCACGATAGTTATGTTTATAATAATGAAATTTTTAGCATTTAATTTTGTGACGCATCCAAGTGTAGGAATGCCTATCTACTGGAGTAGTTGATTGTATTGTATTGTATCATGTTCAAATTGTCTCACAAGATGCGTTGAACGGACCCGAATGACATTTGTACGATTGCACAAACATCATGTATTGTTCGTCTCATTGGTTTCGCGTCGCACGTGGACATCTCATTAGTTTGCACTACTGCGAAGGAATCAATCAATGGTTTACAAGTTTATTAAATACACTAATTGGTGGGCATTACAAGGTATACATAATTACAATTCATAGTGACAACATTACTTAAAAGAGGGAGAACTGTATTTGTCAGGATAAATCAGAGATATGAGAAAATTAAATTAACCCCTTGAGTATGATACGACCAAATCTGGTTCTGAAACAATTATCCGTTGAGTATGATACGACCAGATCTGGTTCCGCGTTTTTTTCACTTCTTTGACGTTCTCATATTTATTCATAATTATCTAATTGTTTTACAAAATGATATTTCAATATTCTATATTCGAAATTTCAATGCAATCATTGTGCAGTTGTTCTTTTTATGATTGGTGTAGTAGTTTCGTAGTTATAGTACTTTAAGGTCGATGTCGCCGAAAATCCTGCAAAAGAGACAGATGCATCCATGAAAATACCCATTTACTCCAAGGGTTAAGTAAATATTTTTTGATAGTTCTACATTCGTTTATTCATTTTAACTTATGAGAGAGAAAATATTTTTTTATTTCGTTGATATTGAAAATAAATACATTTCAAGACAATGTAGGCTATATTTATAGAAATATAATACGATTGCATAAGTTCACACCCATAAGTTCAATATGTTTTATAAATTTTATTTTATTTTATTCGATTAACAAACAGCGTTTATATATAACAAATACAAAATATAACAATAAAACTATGACTAATTATATGTTAACACTATTTACTGTTAATTTTATGTGTGCAGTACATATCTCCGTTATTATATCTTATTTATACATACATTTCTTTAGCAGTGATTTATTGATAGAGAAAAAGAGAAAGAACAAAGAACAAATGAAAATTAAATTTTACGTTGAGATTATAAACATTATTAATTATTTTGTACTAAAAATATATTTAAAAAAATATTACAAAAAACTATTCATGTAAACTGTTTAAGCGATTAATAATAATTAGATAAAATAGGGGGGGACAAAGGACTGATAAGACTTTTTAATGGTTTCCTTAAAGTGACTTTTACCTGATGAAAAAATATCAATGTACCCGAACCTATACGTTGTCATAGCTCTGTTTATTAGGAATTTTAAAAACGGGAGTTTTTTTTCTCCAAAATTTAGTCTCCATCCTTTTTTATAATTGTTTTCCAACGACCTTGTCAATTCTATTTTTGAAAGAACTGCTTTGTGTTCCTTCTAAAAAGTTTATGAGGTGGTTTTCTATAGCTTCCACGGATCTACGTATAAGATTTTCGCCTTTCAATAGTTATTGTACAGGATTCACTTCTCAGCGCCAGTTAACATTTGGTCCAAAAACGGTTCAGTTTTGTTTCGTGCGAGTAGAGAAATGTCCAATTCATGTGATTCCGCTATATTCCGCGATTGTCCGAGAAATTCATGTGATTTAACTTATTGATTTTAGCGAGGAAGATGCGGCAAGTAAGTATCGAGCTAAGAAATGTATCCAAGTTTTTTTAAAAGGCGAAAAGCGGTCGAATTGTTAATATTAAGTCTCTCAGCAATCTGTTCTGCAAAGACCGGAAAAGTTATTGTACAGGATCCACTTCTCACCGCCTGTTACGATTCGGTCCAAAAACGATTCAGTTTTGTTTCGTGCGAGTAGAGAAATGTCCACTTTCATGCGATTTAGCTTATTTATTTCAGTTGGGAGATGCGGCATTTAAGTATCGAGCTTAGAAATGTATCCAAGCTTTATAAATGGCGAAAAGCGATCGAATTGATAATATTAAGTAAGAATTGATTGGAATTGATATTATTTCTAAGCAATTTCGTCAGTTGTAATATTTGGATTTTCTTCCACTATCGAACACACAACGTCGTCATGAATACCAGAACGTCGTCCAACGCGAGGCCGATCTACCAGGTTAAAGTCACTATTTCGGAATCTGCCAAACCACTTTTTAATGATCCGGAGAACAGGAGTATAGTTGAAATAAACAATCGCATGTTTTTTGGTCAATCCCCAATATTCGCGCCTTTCAAAATTTGGCGTAGTATTACATGTCACAAATGCATCTTATCGGTCCCTCTTTTTATTTTTTTCTCAAACACACACAAATTAATATATTTGAACTATGTCTGACGTGATGATATCACAACACTGTCATTTTTTCAGTGCATAACCAATTATAAACACCAAATATCTGACATAGAGTAAGTTGCCGACATAGGCCTATACGAAAATTGGGCACAAACTTATGCAATAATATGATACATAAAAAGCGTCCGATTGGAAAGATGATTTCAACAGAAATCCAGTCATGTCAAACAAACTCTTTAGGAGAGTTAAGCGTTGTCGTGAGCGAAGTAGCGTCTGCTGCGGCGGCTACGCGTGTCATTGATGGCGCTAATATATCTGCCACGGCGGCGGCTATGCAAGTAGATAATGAAATCGCTTCTGCGTCATCCCCACAATGTATAGACATCGTTTTTTATTGTCTATATCCTACCTTCCTTCCTTCTCGATACCAATGACAATAAAACGATATCTTCGAGAACGTTGTAAACGGATTTACGTCATTTGTCCTTACCCGTGATACACTCTTTATATTTCATAAAAAGTAACTATGTTGCATACGCTTTTTTTCGAATTTGCCGTAAATTTTTGATTTTGCTAGTCTATGGTTTCAGGTTTGTTTATCTAGGTTTCCGGCTAGTCTATGGTTTCCGGTTGAGTTTCTCACATCGTTGCGGTTTATCCCAAGCTCACGTATTTTTCGCAATTCTAGAGCCAATCCCGCGAGTACGAAGAAGGCACACGATCGGTTTATAGCCTCTGACGTCACTCGGCGGATGTACCTCACCTACCCATCCCCCCCTTACTAGACGACGACGACGACCGTATAACTTTTAAAAAGGTGACTTTAAAAAGCGCTGTCTGCTTATTTCCGTATTGTGTAGCATTATTGCCTGCATTTTATTCAACGGAGATGCGGTTACGTGACTCGTCGTGGCTATAACCCCCTGTAACCCGTGTTTTCTTTATGCTTTTGTAGCGCCAATTTGAATGAAATATGGGACTCCGGTCAAGAAATCGCCCGTGCATCATTTAATAAAATGAGAAAAGTTTTGTTTGTGTTGCCGGAAAATCAATCTAAGACTTAAAACTCGGATCCTGCATTGCTACATCTGGCCAGTGGTTATGTATGGCAGCGAAGCGTGGACCATAAAAAAAGACACCAGACGGCGGTTAGAAGCTTTTGAAATGTGGTGCTACCGTCGAATGCTCCGTATAAGCTGGACCCATAAAGTTAGCAATGAGAAAGTGCTTTAGCGTGCTGGTACTACCCGAAAATTGTTGCACACCGTCAAAAAGCGCAAGATTAATTATCTGGGGCACGTGCTGCGGCATGACAGATATCAGCTGCTCCAACTGATATTGATGGGCAAAATTAAGGGTAAACGACGCCGTGGAAGGAGGAAAATGTCGTGGTTGTGCAATGTCATAGAGTGGACCGGGATCACCAGTACGGAACAGCTTTTCCGGATGGCGCAAGACCGACAAAAGTATTCAGAGCTAACGGCCAACCTCCTGTAATGGAGAGGCACTTCGAGAAGAAGAAGAAGCGCCAATTTATTAGAACTGTATCTCATAAAGCCAATATAATAACGGTTAGAGTTTACGATTCTTGATTAGCATAGGGGTTTAACATCTAGTTATGTAGATCAAAACAAGTGTATAGATAGGCATGTGAGTCTTTATAATATCGGTCCTTACAATATATGAATCTTTACGATATCACAAAGCATTTCTAGCGATCTTAAAATGATTTCTTGATTCGCTATAGTAATGTATTTATTGTCACATGTTATAATTAAAGCTAGCGCGCGGGCACCGCTGTCGCTGCAGCGGTGTGCATGAGAGAATTCTGTCCAGCGGTTGACTCTGTTGAATGTGTGTCGACTGATTGTATATCTTGACTGTCTGCGTCGACGGCCTCAGTCCGCGATAAATTCGAACTGAATTACCGCTTACGTCAGGTAGAGGCTGCGCAAGCGACCTCAAATCTGTAGCCAGACTGGAGGATGGATAAATTCGCCAAAATCTGGTAGTATGGGCGCGACGTTTGCCCGCTGGGTGCACTTCCCAGTTCTCGCGGTAAGCTGTTGGAGTCTTAGCCCTTTTGTCCACACACGTTTTTTTCGCCGTGAAAATCCACGGTCAATTCGCCGTGTCGTCAGTGGGGTATGGATCGCTATGGAAGCTTGTCGATGGACACTGCGGAAACACGGTACGGCGCATAGTGCTTCGAATGTATGCGGAGATGGGACAAAAATCAACTCCAACATTTCTGCACGGATTAAAAAAAATAATAAATAGATTGAAAATAATTCTACTAAAATTACATAACAGAAATTACTATGGAAAAAATATTGATTTTGTATTTTAAAAATCTCATAAACAGAATATTAATAAATAACCTGCATATAAAAGTTAAATCTAATTGTATTTTCTATGCTATCATGAACCAAAAAAAAAAACCCGAAATATTTCATAATAGCCCTTATTCTGAAATGTTAGCCCACATTGTTTTAGTGAGTTGATCATAAACTCACAAAAGTTATCATCCATTATTAATAGTTTTGTTAGGTAAATATAATATGTGAAATAATTAAATCAATATTGCCTAACATTTCAGACAATATCATGATAGTCTCTGATTCGGTAAACGTTTGCTTATAAATACTATGACCAGAACTTTCATCGAATCCCCATTTACAAATTAATGTTGAAGACTTACTTTCTCATATATTGAAATTGCATTGAAAACTTCGATTTCCTAAGAAATACCGTAACTTATATTTCTAGTCATTTCCCAATTTGCAAAATACTTCATGTCAAAGCGTCAACATTATTAGGCTTCAATTATCAGTCTGTGTCATTTCGTCGAAGTGTCAACAACGGTAATTTTGTTAGCTTCGAAGATGTCGAAATTTGAGCCGACGAAACCTCATTTGCGGGATGTAATGCTTTTCTGCTTTCATCTTAAGAAAACTACCGCAGAATGTCATAGATTGCTGCTGGAGGCTTACGGGAAATTTACTCCGACAGAAAGGACTGTTGAGACTTGGTTTCTCCGATTCAAAAGTGGTGATTTCGACGTGCAAGACAAAGAGCGGGCCAGAAGCAAAAATTTGAAGAAGCCGAATTAGAGTCCATACTCCACGAAGATTCGAGTCTGACGCTGGAAAACATAAGTGAAGTGCTTAATGTTCATCCCGCTACCGTTTTGAGACGTTTAAAATCTATGGGAGTCATTCAAAAGGAAGGACATTGGGTTCCTCGCGAGTTGAAGCCAAGAGATATCGAAAGACGTTTCATGATTTGTGAAATGCTCCTTCGCTGTCAAATCGATTGATGCTTCAATTCGTTTGGGAACACGCCTCAAGATGGTATCAACAAAAAAAATACATGATTTACCTTTAATTACGCACGGGGAAATGTCTCGTAACGTCCCTCAGGGGTCCTTCGCCCTGTGTTACAATATCCCGGCTCATAATTATCCTCGCCAGCGCGAATATAAAGCTGTAATAAGAGCTGAAATGATAGCCGACCACAGCCGCGTTGTATGGAGCTTATCCTCATACCCGTGACTTTTATCCTTTAGCCGCGCTTCTTGGTGAGCCAACGAGGAAATTTTACCGCCCGACGCTGTAATAAAATTGCAGTTAAGCGCCTCGACCCTTTGAAATGTACGCCGCGACGCCTGAAAGTTAGCCGCGAAAGCGCATTCATTCATGCAAAAAGAAAGTTCTTTTTCTTCATTAAATAGTTTATTTCTCTTGAGGGTTTTCAAAGAATCTGGGCACTATAAAAAATCATGAACTAGTTGATTCGACATTATCCTTTTAGATATCTACAATATAGTTAATTATACCTACTTCAATTTAAATTATTATACGTAAAATAACATATAGGAAACGTAACTGGTAAATTGTAAGCGATTGCATTTAAACGGAATACGCACAAGGATCTTTATATCATTTATGTTGTAAAAAAACAAAAATGTTTCGTATATAGTAAGCGATACGAATACTATCCTTATTTATAAACCACTAGTTTTTTTACAAAGCATGGTGGGGTATACATACCTTACATTGCGCAGAGTAATGCTCACTGTGGCCTACGATTTTAAGTCGATCCGGGGCAGAGTTGATAATCCTAGCAAGCTGCGAAATTTGTCTTTTTGTTCTGGATAATTATAATCGCGCTCGATCATATAATCTATTTGCGAAACTGTCCTCGCAATTCAACCTAAGTCGGTGGAGTCTGGTTACGCGTGATCTGGATATTTTGATTTCAGAGAGCCCACATTTTTTTCAAGGTGTGGGCATTGCGCTACTTTTTCATGTCAGAATGAGCTCGACTCTTTTATTATTGAGGTAATCTCTTATATTTTTTATTGTGCATGCCTGTATTTGCGTATTTACTTGCGTAAGTACTTATAATAATTTTAATGTTTCATTCCATGCATGTTTGTTTATATTAAATCTCAACGACTTGGTAATGCGGCAATTGTAATGTTGATTTGTATATGAAATTAAATAAATAAAAATAAAATAAAATATTAGGTCCTAATCTATGTAATTGCCATTTTTACACACTGGCCACGTTGAAATTCGGTTTCAGTCGGAATTTGGAATTACACTAAATTTTAATGTAAGGCGATGTTATTCCTTTCATAGTTCATAGTTTTTTTATTTGTTGTCTGGGGCTTTTCTAAGGTCTTTATGAGCCTTGTAACACTGCTACCATTGCTGATCTATTGTTTTTGCCACCTGCTATAGTTCTGCGCTAAGCCTCGTGTCATTTAATAACCGCAACAGGCACGTAAGAGCTTGTGTCGCAGTGTTACAAGTGTTACTTAGAAAATCCCCTCTCTTCAAATAAAAAAAAATAATAATAAAATACGTCGAAAACCTAAAATTTACATTATTGTCGATTGCCTGGTTGATATTACCCTCTTTACTTAAGAGCCTTATTACAAAATAGCGTAGGTATTCTTTTAAAATGAGTTGAAAAAATGAACGCATTTTTTTTTGGATGTAACTATAAAAGATAGGATAAATAAATAAATAAATAAATAAATAACTATTCAACCCTGGGAGAAAACCGCGGCACTGAGCGCTCTTCTCTTGCGCAAGCAAATATATACACAATTTCTAATTGTTTTTTGCAGTGTTTTCTCCTTTCTAATGACAATAATTTATATTATGTCGTATTGCTAAAAGAGTGAACTTTAATATAGTATAAGTATTATATAAGAATCTTATTTTATTTCTGAGAAAATTAGAATGATACAGGAAGATTTTTTTTTAATTTTGTGTAATTGTAAGTAATGTATACCTTGGATATGTGGTCAAAAAACGAAAAAATAAAGCCGTAGTGTACATCAAGAATACATGACGGACATAAAAAAAAATAGTATACGGTTTTCGTTGTAGTGATATTACTGTATTAAGGAGCTCAAAGTTTGCCTTCCGAGCGTTTTACGAATAACGACTTTCGGAAAATGGGCTGAATAAGTAAATAATATTCGTTATATCTAAAATTAAAGGCCGCTATGGTCAACATCAAGAAATGGTCCAGGTAATTCAGTAATTAAAGTTTGTAGAAATCTCTTCATTTCTTGGAATTAGAACGCCAAAAATCCACTTTTCTTGCCTTTCTGGAAAAAATATGTGATAGGGCTCTTAAAAGCCCAAGTATACTCGTCTATCTTGACAATATTCTGTTTAGAAACTTAAACCTCGGAGAAATTCGTTGCGTCTAGTTAGTTAGAAATGTGGTCACAAGAATGCTACTTTGGTCGGTTTCACACTTTTACAAAATACTTGTCAACTTAAGAAAGCGGTCAATGATATTATTGCCAGCGAACATTACACCATGTGATTTCTACAGCTGTGCTGATTCGTTTGTAGTCTAGATATTATGTGTATATTAGGTTTAAACTGTTTAGGGCACTCCCGGATCGACAAGAAAGATGAATATAATGGAGAAATTCTCAGTCAAACTTTTACAAGACTTTTACAAACCTTTACAAGAAATCATGCTTTTTACAATAATGATGAATACTTTTTTATGCGCTTCAGGCTGTTTAGCTTTCGAGTTGGTTTTTTGAAACAGTATTATTAAAAAAAAGATGGAATTTAATTAGTGGATCATTTAACATTTTTTTGTTTTAAAAAAAATGCAATTATTTTTGTTGTGTTTTTTAATTGGACTATATTGCCACTATTTTTTTCTGCTATGTTATTTCATTTGATATTTATTTATTGTCTTTTTAAGTTTCCGTTTTAAGACTATTTCTACCATACCTAATCTTTATTCACGTCATTGAACATTTCTCTCATTTGACATTTTAATTTGGACGTTGTTGAACTTAATCTCAAATAAATGTGTCATAAACGCATAATGTGACGTCTATCAGTATTATAATAACAGTGGATGATTTGTAATAACATTAATGGATGATTAGTAATACTGTAGGTGTTATCTACTTGAAATTTTAGAGTAGTAATGGAAACATAAAAGTTATTTGTTATTAGGAGGCACCCTATTTTGTAATGCAATGTGACATTATATTACGTTGCTATGTAGTTACGTTCCTAATATGTATTTTGTTCGACGATTTCACCGGATTAAGTAACTACTTATTTGATTGTTGTAGATACCTAGTCTTTTTTTAAACATAAAAATGATTATGATTACCGTAATAAAATGAAAACACTAAATAATATTTAGCGCCGCTTCCCAATGACAGTTCCAGTTTCTGCCATCAGGAGGCGTTAGTATCGAAATCTAAAGTCATCTAACTTCGTGCACGGTGCAATGTAGCTCTTAAAAAATAGTGCTAGCTACCCACTTCAACTACACCAGTAGACTATCCCTAGGGAAAATGGCGAAATATCCGATGTTTGGGGGGTTTACGAGTCGTCAACGACTATGTAGTGCATATTCCACCACGCAATAACCGTATACTTGGGAGAGCAGAGAGCGTTATTAGAAAAGGCAACACTAATAACGGCGCGGGCGGCGATAGTCCCGAGGGCACGTACATAGCTAGTGGCTGCGGAGCGCCTTCTTGGCAGGCCGCTCGGCGCTTCGTCCATTGTGCGAGCAAACAATGCCCAGACGTGACCGCGCTACACTTAGTCAGAGAGCTCGTTGCAGACACCCTCGCCGCATTTTACGCACTGTTAAATAAATACTGGGAATTGTTCATTTGAAAAGGCCACGTACAAGCTATGCAAAATAAGTTAGTTGGTAGCAGCAATGCATATAATTATTGCATATAGTTTTGGCGCAATCTGCCAACCTGTTTATTTACAGCTGTTGAGGCTCATTACGCACTGTCGACTGAGTCGCGGCGACTCAGTCGACGGCGACTTTCACTTTGAATAGTCTTATACGGCACCTGCAACTTCCGTACGCACGTGGTCGCTGGTCGCCCGAGCGACTGGGCGAGTCGCTACGTAGTCGTACATTACATTACATTTTCGGCAAATTGACTGCATAAACAGCTCTTGGACGTGTAAAAAATAATTGTGTTAGATAGTAGCGACGCACACAGCGAAATAAAACAAAAATAGAATCCCGCAAAGTCCCGGCATTTATTGAGTGACGAATATTCCGATCAGGATTTGAAGAAAAAATGGGACGAAAAAGTAGTTATTCCGAGGGGAAGAATGAAAAATGAAAAATAACTTAGGTATTAAGTTATTTAAATATTTCATTTATTTTTTAAGTTATTCTGCGCATCTGCCAAGATAATGGACCCTCAGTTTGGAGTTGTCGACTACAACGGGTGAACCCGTCACCCCAGGAAGTTTTAACGAAAGCGATCGTTCTATCTCCCGTGAGGTGAGCGTAGAAGATTTTGGACGAGTACAAATCTACCGTCCAGCAAAGCCAACATGACCGTCAGAGGCCAACGTCTTACGGCGAGGCACCTTGTAGGTAACACAGCGGGCAGCAACGCCCCCTGACTACCAGTTTTGGCAGGATATCTCCGTCAAGAATTAACCATTAGGATACCTCCGACCTCCCGACTGGTTACGGATTCGAGATCGCTTTCGCGGTCCTCTCCCTTATGTAGCGGCGATTCGGTGTCTACCGAATCCATCGTGGACCACGGCGTCCTTTGCCCGGCTCTTCACCCGGTATCGGGTAGCCGATTGGTCGTTTCAAGAGTAGTTGTCATAAAGTTGACCACCATACCCGCTTTATAGGAAACAAAGCCGTTTTCAGACTCCCCCGGTTGGTTATCAGTCGTAATGCACAGCCGATTGTCTGACGCCCCATGGTGCGCAAACCGCCCAGGAGCGCCCGCAGGACGATTCCCAGGGAAACTAGCCCGCCGGCACAGAGTTCTACCCGGGCTCGCACTTCTGTGTGGAGGCTACCGGATGGGTGCTGATCTGTGATTTGGGCCGACCGTAACACATGGGCCCAACTGCACTGGGCTTATTATCTCCCATAATTGACCCTCAGTCATAAATAAAACGTAAAATATAAAATAAATAATATAATGATCTCACAGATTTCGTCGATTCCTCGTGGTTTTGATGACGGTTGAATCCAGATCAGAGTGATAGTGTAAATAAAATAGCCTGTCATGACGTTTATTTCTTCTCCCTATTTACATACTTCATATTTGTATACTTCGTCAAAAAAATACTTCGTGTAACACGATGTATTTTTTTGGGAAAATATACTTGTTAATCAACTAGATTCCATATATTAAAATTTTGAAATTACGCAACCAAAGATTGAATATGTTGAAGTTTCGATCGAGCCCGCTGCAATTGAAGGTATACCTGCATAGGATGAAATTGATTTAACTATTCTCGAGTCATTAGGGGGCACACAGACCGTAAATCGGCGTATCGATTTATACATTATAATATAGTGATGATGACGTACACAACATTTCTGTTACAAAATTACTGTCTCTATTCTCACGTAAGGGAGAGGACCGCGCAAGCCATCTCGAACTCGTAACCAATCGAGAGACCGGAGTAATCTGGTCGCAATTGGAAGTAAGGATGTGAGTGTAAGCCCGCTGGGTAACACTCTTAGTTATATCGCGATTAAGGCGTTGGCCTCTTACGGGTATGTGGCGGAGCTTGACGGTGGAATGTTTTGTCCAAATCTTCTGCGTTCTCTTCACGGGAGAGAGAACGACTAATCGTTAAATCTTCCTGAGATGACGAGTTCACCCGTTGTAGTTGACAACTCTATATGTCGCTATACTCATAGTATATATAATGATAGAATGGGATAAGAATAACTGCAACGAGCTCTTAGACGAATTGCTGCGGCTGCGGATAAAACGCCGCCCACTATTAGCTAGCCTGTCAAAGTCTGCCCACTTGTGACGTTAATTAGCACCTTAGCATCGTTTAGGTAATCAATCTTAAGTGTGTTATTTACAAAAATCGCCTAAATTCATCTTATTCAGCTCCATTTATTGAAAGAATTAACAATACTTTGATATTAAATTTAGTACTAAAATAAAGTACATGACTTTGTCTTCATTTCTCAGCGACTATGTTTTCAATGTTTCGAACATTTTTGTTCTTGAAACAAACTTCTACAGACCATCTCTAGCAAACATTGTCGTAAATCGGTAACTTTGGGGCTAAAATTCAAATTAACTGCTGAATATTTTGGGATATTCAACGCTTTACCATGAGGCACTTCCCAGTGCCTCATTGTAAGGCGTTGGAGTCTTGCGGGCTGTTTGCGTAGTTAATTGTGTGTCCACATGTGGATTGTGTTGTCCACAAAGTCTTTTAGTTTACACCATAGAGACAGAATGGTATGATGTCGTTATAACTACCTGGGGTGAGAGGTTTGCCCGTAGCCCTCATTGTTGGTATTTAGGTGTTTTTTTAACTATGACAGTATGGAAAAATCCGAAATCACTGCAGATAGAGAAAAAAGCGAAAAGGAGCCTCGAGAGGCATTTTGGAGAAACGAAAAATGGCAATATAATCTAGTCTATATTTTTTGGGGAAATCATATATTATTCTAAAAGTGTTTTTGATGCCAGTCGTTCCAGTTTTCTATTATAAACAAATCATTATATGGCAAATTTGGTTTAAAGTTGTAAGAAGTTGCTTAAAATTAATTTTGGCAAATTTGGTTTAAAATTGTAAGAAGTTGCTTAAAATTAACTTTATGAATATCTACTGACTGTGAGACTATACGTAGGTAGATAATTAAAAAAAATACAATAAACTTTTAAAGTATGTAGGTAGAATTCTATTAATGCGCATTTTCAAGTTAAGATTTGTTTTATTGACATGCTTATGTTACCAAATATAAAATTTTACCTATCAGATATTCAAACTGTTAGCCGTTATCAGCAAAGCAAAATTTTACGCCTTAGCACGTTCTGTGTCGCATTTTGGATTTTAAAATTGTCGACCGTCAATAATACAAATAATAGCATGTTGTGATTCTTCTTCTACATTCTGGTATCTCCTCCTAAATTCTTCGTCCTTAAAAATCGAGGGAGTTAAATCCGAGAGACAGGTCTGACCACCAAGGTGGAGCATACGTTTCAATCCGATTTCTGCCAAATTTGTTATTTAGATATTCTTGTTTTTTTTGTTGTTATGCGCCGGCGCGCCATCTCGTTGGAAAATCTTCTTCGTCATAATAGCGGTACCTAATTGGTCTAAATATTCGCTGAGATTTGAAAAAAAAAAATAATTCTCCATACTTAATTTTAATGTTTATTTATTCTATTTTAAAAATTATCTACCTGCATATAGTCTTTCGGTCGATATGTCTGTCACTTTCTTCAAGATTTTTCTATGGTATAAGTACAGTAAATTTAAAGCCAAGTTCGAACAACTTTAAACAAAATTTACCATACAATGAACTGTTTCTAATGTAAAACTGGAACGATTGGCATAAAAAAACACTTTAAGTAAGTAAATATACAAAAAGAAAAGAAAAACACGACTGCCGTTACAGAAAGTGAACTATTGTATTTATAATTAATATTGTTGCGGATTTTTAAGAAATATTTGTTGTTTATGTATTTATCCATATAGATACATGTATATTTCCGGAATGTACTCAATCAGACCATTCATTTGACACTAAACACGATATAGTATTTATGTTAATTTATTGATATTTGGACATTTAGACAACTACTTACTTGATATTTGGACAGTTAAGGTACCCTATGACACTCGGGATAACATAACGAATCTAACAATACCATACACTTCTAAATCGGTTGAAACGTGTAGAAGTTATGGTGGAATAAAGAAACGGAAAACATACATAGATAAACCCTGAACACATTACAATCCTTTTTTGTGGGCAGTTGTGTAAAAAGATGATTTCGCCAAAGAAATATAGACGTTCAAATAAGTAATAATGCCATTTTTATATTTTTCACGGATTCTTTTAGCATTTTTCTCTATCTACAGTGGTTTTGAAGTTTCACATACTGTTCTGTTTTAAAAAATCAGCCTGTGTTTGTAAAAAGTAGGCAATAAATATTTAAATAAATCAATCAATGAAGTTTTTCGAGAAGTTGTTCACAATTCAAATTCAAATTCAAATTCTTAATTTTACAAAAAATCATAATAACAGTTACAAATAAATTAAACCTAACCTAACTGGATCGCACGAGACGTCCGCACTAAGGTAGGCTCAGATTCGTATAATTAAGTACTGCCTAAAGCTAAATAAAATAATACGTTGAAGAATGCCGTGAAAAATAAAATCAAGTAAACTAAATTTTAGTAAAAAATAAAATTTCTAATAATCTTAAAAGGTATGTGATAATAATAATACAATGAACAAAAAGCATGCCAATAATAAATATATGCTAGGTGAATAATAATGTGTTAGGAATGGTAAGTTAGCTAGGAATAAAACAAATTAGTTTTTCAGTGTCTTTCCTTCCCTGGGTGATCAACCAGTGGGTTAGTCTTTTTTGTTTATTTTTATATCTTGAGTATAAATGCCGGGTATATCCTTAGTTTTATTGAACAACGACGGTGCCAAGTATAAAAAATGTCTCTGTGCATAGGTACTATTCACTTTGGGAACTTCGTGGTTGCTATTAGTTATCGCTCGTGTTATAATTTTATGGGTTGTTTGCTTGTGAAATTCTTTATGTTTGTGATAATAGAGTATTATCGTTTTAGCAAATGTTTGCCGTACATCAAGAACAGAGAACTCACGAAAAAGTTGCTCGGACGGGTAACGGTTTTTTGTTGTCAATTCTTAACAGCGCCTTCTGAGCTTTAATAAGCGTCTGAGCGACAATAAAAGCACTTTTTTCGTTATCAAGAATAGTAATAACATAGCATATTTGTTGGGTTCAATTAAAATGTTTCCAGGCAACTGCAGCAGACTAAAACGGTAATCACATAATGTATAATCGTTTACGCTGAAAGGCCGTCTATTGATATTTTGGTTTAGCCCAATGTACTTTATAATATAATAAGTTAAGTTTCCCAATTTAGAATTATTAAATGTGTAATTCAAAACCTCGGTAAGGTGGGTATAGAATCTTAATCAATTATTTGGAACGTTTTGCTGTAATCTAATTTTCGTCGTTGAAGTCAAAAACAAATCACAACGGTCCATTAAAAAGTTTAAATTACTTCGTGCCTTCGTTTTATACCCTACTTACCATCAAGAAGAATAAGAAGCGCCGTTGCTTACAATGAAAAACTCAAATACGCTTTATTTTCACGAATATGGTACAAATAATTAATTGTGCCCGCGAAACGTCAATACGAATGATGACGTCATTTTGTCGTGACGTGGTTTTCATAATATGTAGCCCGGTTTAGTCTCACCGTGACCTACATCTGTCGTGGCAGGCGCGGCGATCGGAAATGGCGGGAAAAGGTATTCCAGCGTCGCGATGCCGCCGGCCAACCCTCACATGTATATAGGCTATGCCTGTACACCATAGTATTATAAGGATACAGTAGGCCAGTTCGCATCCCGGACGTGGCAATCGTGCGTCGCGGTATATGGCGATGGAGTAGGTATAGCGTACCCGTTGGCCATACAACTTTCAGTACGGCTAGAGGGTAGCTCGTAAGGGTCGTGTCGCGCACTGTGCCACAAGGGAGCCGAACCTATGCACTCCGCGGGGCCGACTGGGAATAATTCTCATTAATGCGTCGATTATCTACATGTATCATCCCCTAGCGGGCGTTTTTTGTTGCGTTGATCAAGCACCTACCTACTCATATTTTTCAAACAATGGCAACCCTAACACAAACGAATCCTGAGGCGAGTGACTCAGACTAGACTCTAGAGTCACAGTGACTAGACTCTAGAGTCACTCTCTAGAGCCTAGAGAGTGGCGACGGTATCGAGCGCCACAAAAGGAGCCGAACTTCTGTAGTAAATTAATAAACTATTATTACACCCTGGGTACACGCTTCGTCTGTCATAGTAATGAGCCATTAGGATATGTATTTCAAGGCACTTGTGCTTTGCTGGAAAGTTTTCAGGTCGTTACGCACAACACGATTATGACGACGCGGTTGCTATAGACAGCCATTGGCCCATCTTTGGATATTTTTTTAATGTCATTGAGGAATTAGATCTGTCGAATGCTTTGTTATATGAAATTTTGAAATAAATCAACCGGTAGAAATAATTTTATAAAATGTCCATATTTGGGCATATTTGTGTGTTGCTACAGTCGAAGATGGGGAAGTATGAACTTGTGGGATCAATGCATTCCTCAGTAATCTCTGAATCTATATAATACATATAATAATTATTTTATTGACAAAAATTTTATTCAATTCTGTCGATCGAATGCAATAAGAAGACACACACACACACACAAATGTTACACTCATATACATAAAAACACTTCATAGTATGGTTGGTTGTAATATATTGTCGTATGATAATAAACCCGCCCATTGTGAAATTTCACAATAAAGAGTAGAATCGAACAAACAAACATTAATTCGCAACCCCCTTCGAAATTTTGACATCCCCTAGGCGCGCTCTTGAAATGTAGAGCTTGCTGGGACCCCGAGTATCATAGGTTGTGATTATTTACAGTTTTATGATTGCTTTTATCCATAGGTAGGAATAGAGAAAATAAATATTATTTATATATATTATGTATTATATATAATATACTTATTTATATATTATTTATACATATGTTATTATTTATATAATATATATTTTTTTATATAATATATTATTTATATAATATAAATATAACGCGTAATGAAAATTAGCTTAAAAATAGTCGTTTATATAATAACCTGAATACGTAATTTTTTATGTAACGCTGCCCAAAACACGCAATACGACGGAGTGCTCTAAATTCAGAGCGATATATCCCATTAGTCATGTTACTAAGCAACTTTTCAGTGTTTTATATTGTAGAATATTAAAGAAAATGGAAAACCGACTTGATTGGGCCCATTTCAGTTGATCTGAAAGACGAAAATATTGCGGAAAGATGCGTGGAAGTGCAGAAAGAGGTATACGTACCTTTTATTGACAACGACAAGATATTTAATAGTGTGCATCACATCGGCATCATTAGCAGCACAAAATGATTTATATTCTGAGGAGACATGACATGAAAAAGAAAGTAATCAGAATAGTGCAAGTAATGGAGGCAAGTAGTTGCTGTAAGAGTCGATAACGAGCTAACCGACTTACGTGTTCGCCAACGTTATATCCTATCCCCTTACTATTTAATATTTATGCTGAGGAGATTATTACAGGATTTAAGTAACAAAATTCAGATGATGAAGCTGTCGTCGCCCCGTTACAAGAAGACATACAAATCCTGATTACCGGTATACAGAGCAACCTATATGATCTAAGAATAAACCACGGTAAGACTGATATTATGACCAACTTAAGATATCGGATGGTGGCAGTATTCTAACTGGTATAAAATGTTAAAGTTATAAATTGTTATTACTTTAACATTTTATACCCCTTGGATAAAGTTATAAAATGTTACCCGCTTTTGTTACCTCGAACATGTCATAATGTAGAGTATATATACCGGGGACAATGGGCACATTTTAAATAGTTTTTTAAGCTATTGCATAGCTTTTATCGCGGGCAGGCCAGCGCGGCGACCGAATGAAGAAATTTCTTAACGAAAATTAATGATTTTAAACTGATAATTACGTCTAAACGAGTACTACCTACGATTCGAAAAAATATATGTTAAACAAGAACATTTTCCTAATATTCTTAGCTTTGAATATTTTAGATTTTGTTTATATTACATAGTGTAATTAATTTGTGAAATTAGGTCTATCCGAACACAAAAACGACTACTACGCAAATACTATCTGGCGTATTATTATGAAACCTGCACTATTTTAAAGATAATTTAATTATCTATCTTTTTATCTACGATTTTTTTAAATAATTCGTTTTTTTTGCTTTATCGAATAAAAAATTTGTGTGCGGCGCTCTATCGGAAGACGTTTACATTATTCCGAATCATTTGCTACCGCAGCCGAAAATGATTCGGAATAATTTCAACGTTTTCCGATAGAGCGCAGTTATCTGATATCAGAAAAAAAAACATAATTGCATAAGTTGTTAAAAATGCTATGCAATAGCTTTACGGCGGCAGTCCCCGAGTGCCACACGTATTTTTTTTTTCACGGAAGCTTTTGTTACCCGTTTACTATAAAATGGTATATAAGTACAATAAATTTATTATATATACCTCATAAATGTCAAAGGCGGACATTTGCCACCCAGGTCAAAATTGAGTTAGAAGTGAAATCTAATAAAACTTTTCACATTAATGGCGATGTCCATTCCTTTCAAAAGAACTTTTTCTACACTGAAGTCGGTATTGGTTTCAAAAACGCTCATTTACCAACGAGTTTGTAAATGAGCGTTTATACGGCTCCTTCAATAGGAAAGCTCCGCTGTATTCTAAATACAGGTTACAGGTTTGTTTAGTCTTCTCGCCTAAACAACGGGTGTTATGAATACGCATTGAACGCAACAGCGGCATTGTCCTCAAAATAACATGTTTATAAGGAAAACATAAAGGAATGGTTTTGTCAACCTAGTTTCTACCATTTAATTTCAACAGAGTTCTAAGAGCATTTACCTGTTTTGTGCAATACTCCCTTTAACATGTTCAAATATCGTACAATAAACTGTTTAAATTGATAACTAGGTACTAATAATCAATAATCGCCCTGTAATTTATCCCAATGTAAACAAAAATGTATTTATTTATTTAAGGTAGAGATTTCTAGACGATATTCCTTTGTATGTAGGTATGTAGTATGTATGTATGCATGCATGCATGCAAGCACGCACGCACGCACGCACGCACGCACGCACGCACGTACGTACGTACGTACATACGTACACATGTACGTACGTACATAAATACATACATACATACATACATACATAACTTTTTGGCATAATGGCGGGTCTATTTCTTAAATCGCGTCACGGATAAGTTTTGAGGCTGCAATCGATTCGATTGGCTTCGCATAGACTTTGTCTAACAATAACCCCGCAAGAAAATAATTTAGTGATCGGTTAGGCCACTTAACAGCTGGGGTGTGGGGGGGGGGGGGGGGGGAGCAGAGCCTAGCGACGCTGGGTGACATTCAGCTGATCTTATATAATTTATCCTACATCCCTTTAACTAGTTCATGCTCTCCTGTATCATAACTCATTTTCGCATAATAGCGTCATGGTGCGCAACAAAGGTGTCAATGGCGATACCGGTGATTAGTAGTCGCTATTTAACTACGCTGTATAACGATGTATATATTTAGTATCTATTGCAAGATGGCGTCTATTTAATTAATCGCAGGGCTGTGTCCGTTACGCGCCCTCTTCTCTGATCCGTCACGGGAAGGTTTGCTATCACATTACTCATTCCTCATATCCCACTAGCTATTAGTCTGTGTTTACCCCATTTTCAGCCGTTAATGCTCGGGTAAAGTCAAGTCTGAAGGGTCGTAAACAGTTCTCGGGGATTTTCCGATCGTTAATCAGGCCGGATAGATTTTCTTTCACGTCGAGAAATAATAAATACCGCACTTAATCCTAACTTTAGGATCGCAATGTGTTAGCTCGAGCGATCGGAGGTAACACATCTATTCCGAAGAAAACTAAACCTTAATCTAAATTAACTCATGGAGAAGGGCCTTCTTATATATTCGATTTCACTATGTGATTCCTGTAGATGGTGTCACTGGCTTCTATAATATGGAGGTCAGGCGCTTGCGGGTAGATCTTTAGGCGCCTGTCAAAATGATTTAGAGGGGTAGTTGATAGATAGTGTAGTTATGCCTGGTAAGTTATGCCTGATAGCATGATAGATATAGGAGTTACTCACGATCGGCTCAACTCACGGTTTAGAAGATGGTTGACCCCGGTAAGGACTAAGACGGTTTCTGTGCGGTTGGGCCATTAAGACCTGCTCGTTATCTCTGGTCGGATCAACTCACGGTTCAGCTCCTACCCATTAGCCTCCTCGAAGATGGTTGACTTCGGTAAGGACTCTGTTTCCCCTTCCAAGGCATGGTGGATCAGTTACCCTGGGGGTCGTCCTTCGAGCTCCAGGGAGGATTGCGTCCCGTGCGGCGTCAGTCTATCGACTGTGCTCTCAGGCGAATAACTTGAGGGGTCTAGAAACGTTTTTATACGTTTCTTAGGCAGCGGGGGTGGATCTTGATCTGATGTCAACCACTTCTAAAACGACCAGTTGGCCACTCGATCATGATTGGTAGACGGGCAA
Source organism: Micropterix aruncella (assembly GCA_944548615.1). Taxonomy (NCBI): domain Eukaryota; kingdom Metazoa; phylum Arthropoda; class Insecta; order Lepidoptera; family Micropterigidae; genus Micropterix; species Micropterix aruncella. The sequence goes on from OX155954.1 coordinate 30,956,773, forward strand.
AGGACGCCATGGTGCGCAATAAATTCGAACCGAATCACCGATAACACAAGGCCGCGCAAGCGATTTCGCGCCCGTAAGCAGACGGGAGGACAGAGAAATCCAACCACATCTGGTAGTCAGCACGTGTGGCTGCCCGCTGGGTCAACCAACTTCCCGGTCTCTTAGTCTCTGACGAGCGAGTTCGGTGGACTGTTTCGTCCTCAAGTCTTTACGTTCACTCCAGGTTGAAAGAACGATCAATATAGTTATACTTCTGGGGTAATTCGTTCGCCCATTGGGTGAAAACTCTCTTCTGTGGTTATGCCTGATCTTGTACACGATGCTGTTGACTATTTAACAAATTTTAATAATTGGAAATAAAACGGAGAATCGCCTTCAGGAAGAAGATAATCTGGATACAAATATATGCCTACATAAATGATATAGTATGTATGAGCCTGTATAGTATACGCCCGTGTGACGATCGCTTCAACGTCTCTCGTAAATTATCCATATTATTGCGAGATGAGAAATATTAATATTCCTTTTATTCCGCTTCGTTTAACAAAGTGGCCATCAGACCTGCCACGAAATGTATAAAAAAAGTTTATCCAGTTTTTTTTAATAAGATATTTTTCTTAATTTCGCCGTGCCTTTAGCTGGGTCATCTATCTGCCGTAATTTAAATTAGAGTGGCCGCGATTTCGCTGCGAGATGACGCCAAGTGGAAAATTGCGCCCGGGGATTGTTTACTCTACCTGCGCCTGAGAATTCCCTCTCCCCGATAATTGGGGGAAGTATCGTGTGCTCGAATTCACACATAATTTCCCTCGAGCACATAGCCAGCCCCCACAAAAACATCTCCAGCTGCCAATTGAATAATAAATAACTCTGCCATTAAACCACTATGTAAGGTATAAATAAAGACCAAGGGTAGGTATAATAGTTATTAGGAAAGTGGAACTGAATTACTTTCCCGGCCAACCAAGGGATTGGGAAAGTATTGTGATCGCGCTTTCCCCATTGTATATTAGGTGGTATTTTTGTAGTATTTTTTTAGTATTGAAATGCTATTTTTTCCACAAATGATGCAGTATTTTCATAAATACGGCGATATTTAAAAAAATTGCTTCGCTTGATATTCCAACCAAAGTGATTTCGGTCCAAAAATGCATCTGTATACCGAATTTCAAGTCTCTAATGCAATATTTCGAGATTGAAGTATGACTAGCGCGCCCCTTAGTGAGCCGATTTTAACTACAATCTTTTCAGTTCTTGCCATGACCGAATGATTTCGCATGCTAAATTGCAGCTCAATCGGATGAATCATTTAGCGCTATCGTGAAGGAATACACACACACTTACACACAGACACAGAGAGTCAGAGACAGACTTCAGTCTGGAAATGGTCCTAATCGTCTTAAGGGGTGTCAAAATGGATATTTCCGTCTTCATCTCGATTTGTTAGCGCGTTCACAATACTTTCACTAGTGCCAGAAAAGTAAAATCATAAAGGAAAAACTCTTCCTAAATGAAAATCATGGGAGCTGATATCGTTTCTTCTTATCGTATCGGGGTACGCAAGGACGACAGCGCAAATCCGAGGCCTATACTAGTTCAATTCGCTACGGGGCAGAGCCGTTCTAGTGTATTCTACATGACAAATATAAAAGTCCGTCAGGACGTCCTAAACAACCGAACGTAACTTGTACCGTAATCCGTATAATCGTGCAACTCTTCCAAATAGCTAAAACCGTAGTATTTTCATTAACATTATTTTATTGTTCTTCTTTTATTATTATTATTAGTTTAATCTTTCACCGGCATACGGACCCGAACCTATCGTGCCCCTACCCTACTCGCACATAAACAACCAACTTGACAACCACTACAAACAACTACATCAAACACACTGGAAAGAGATAGACACCTGCAGACAAACCAAAGAAATAGTAGTGGAATACAACCACAAACTTACCAAAACACTTCTAAGGACAAAAAGGCCCCAACTACGCAAACTAGTGGGACTGATAACAGGACACAACACACTAAACAAACACCTCTTCAACATGGGCGGAACGAATAGCCCTATGTGCAGAGCATGCATGGAGGCGGAAGTAACCACAAAACACATTCTGCTAGATTGTAAACAGGTAGAAGTATACAGGACAAAACACCTTGGGACTCCAGGCACCCTGCGCGAGGCAGCAGGAAACCTGAAAGCCCTGCTGGCTTTCGTCGAGGAACTGGGGTGGGTGGAATAGCGCTACCCCCGTTACACGCAAAATAGGCACACTGGATGTCGACTTGCGGAGGAACGCCCAGTATAACTAACTAACTAACTAGTTTAATCTTTAATAGACTATAAATATATGTATTGTGTATTTCTTTTAACTCTACTTGATATCTAATCTCCAGTATTAAACTTGTAATGGCAGATCGCAATCCTAAACAAGTCTCGATTCGCACATCTAGACACAGGCATAAGCCTAGTTAGATGTATGACGTTCCTCGGGTTGCATGGGATTTTGATGAATCAATTTGTCGCTTTATTTAATTACAAAGTCATTGTTTTCCCCTTAGTTAGAATTATATTAATAAAAGAAAATAAATAGTAAGAGCAAGAAGCATAATATAGAACCAAATCTACATATTGTATAATTGGTAATATCTGGTATGATATCCTTCAACAAATTTCGTCTTGATGAAGCGACATAGAATCATAAGAGCCTAGATGGTATTTTTCGGGTGCGAAAATTACCACTTCAAAACCAATACGAATCGACGCCAGTAGTAGTTCCGCCAGTACTTCCCGGTGTGAGGGATTCCGCTACGAATATTGCTGTGCTATTCTCTCGCATACTGTTCAATGTATTGCTTTCTTTTTATTTTTATTATTATTAGCTAAATATTTTTATTTATCACGTGTTTTTACGCGCAACCGATATGACTCAACTCATTTGTACCTGAGGGCATATCTAGGCCTTATATATCGATGCATACGATGCGAACATGTAAAAAACATGCCATCAATTAAAAAAAAATGTTTCCAGCAAAATGTATTTTACATGACTCCTCATTTTAAGCCAAACAAAATGTTAAAAGTTAAAGATACTTTTTATCTTCCCATTAATTTATCCTATACATTCATCCACCGTACTATGGCGGCTTACAACACCTCATTTAAACGTGTGCGTAATCCTAAGAAGCTAATGGAACGCAATTAATAATCGGACGTTGCCTTCTCCTCATAATCTAATTCGTTATTAATACTCAATCCGGTCGCCTATTATATAGTCTATCTAGGGACATAATAATTAAGTGGGGTTTATAGTCCTGTTCACAAGGGGTTTATACGCGCTATTTCACCGAAGAAGGCGCAATAAAGCTCGTAATAATGCTACTAAAAAGTGGAAATATTTCACCATTCTCTTCACAGGATTTTATTGTTTATATATCACAATATCACAGTCGTATCACAATATCACATATCCCATACATATAGTTGTTTGTGACAGTGTTTTTATGGTTATCTGTATCTTTGAAAGCGTATAGTCTCTAACAGCAAAAACATTTTATATGAATTAGAATTTAAAATTAAACGGAATTCACGTAGTTGTCACCTCAGTAACAGAGTAGTTTTTTTTCTTCACATTTTTACACGACTGCCGAACAAAAAAAGAGTGTTATGTGTTCAGGGCTCATCTATGTATGTATGTATGTTTTCCGTTTCTTTATTCCACCATAACGTCTAAAAGCTTGAACCGATCTAGAAGTGTGTGGTACTGTTAGAATCATTGTCATCCCGAGTGCTACAGACCACCCCATGCTCTCATATAAACAGAAAGCAGCGTCTTCGATATAATTCGCCATGTTACGTGTTGGTTACATGACAGTCATCATTTGACAGTTTTTTTTTCGTTATTCTTCTTCCCGGCCGCCAGGAATAAAACCTGCCCCGACACGAATAGAAGTTTTTGGAATGTTAATTTAGCACAATATATTACACAAAATGTACCTTAAATGACCAAATACCAAGTATTATAAATTAACACAAATATATCGTGTTTAGTGTCAAATGAAAGGTCTGTATCTATATGGATAAATACATAAATCATAAATATTCCATTAAAAAAACGTAATAAATGTAATTTACTTTTTGTAACGGCAGGCGTATTTTTAATTTTTTAATATATTTACTTGTTACAGCTGCTCGAGTACTCTCTTTAAAAAGCTTTTTTGACGATTCGGTTACTTTAGAATTCCTGGAGCATAGTGAGTCCAAATTGAATGGTACTTTCACCTTGGCGATGAACCTATACGATAGATAATTCTCTTATCTGGCCTCTGTTCTTTGCTTGTCAAGCTAAGCACCCTGAGTAGCCATGAATCACTGCATCATTCGATTCAGTGATTGGGATGCATGACATCCTGGGCAGATAAAACGACCCACGTCGTTAGAACTGCCCGGGTGGTGGGCGGGGTTTTCAACCCTCGCCTGTCGCCGCGTAAATATTAAATGCATCATTCGATTTGGGAGCTAATAGGCCCTTGCTGAGTTGGCCACGAAGACTCATTCTGTTTAGGGCTATAATGAAACAGTACTGTTTCCAGACTTCCCCGACTGTTAGTCAAAATGCACAATCGATTGGCTTACGCCGAACGGTGCGCAAACCGTCCAGGAGCGCTAGAAGTGGGGGGGGGGGGACTAGCTCTAAGGCCAGAGTCAGGCACTCCTGGGGGAAACTAGCTCTAAGGCCAGAGTCCTACCCGGGCTCGCACTTCATGCGTGTAGGCCGCCGGATGGGTGTTGACCCGTGAGTGTGACCGACCCCGACCAAATGGGTCTTCGTGGCCAACTCAACAAGGGCCCATTAGCTCCCATGGTTTACAGCAACCTAACGAAATTGCCTGAAAATATTGAGTATCGCAATGGTGCTACACACTGCCGCATACTTAATAGTAGAATAACGGCACATGCCATTGTGGCTTTGAAAAGTATTGGGTAGAGGCATCCTCACTACACCACTGTGGCGCTAATATATAATAAAATAAATACAAACGGAGCTGCCATGGAATTCACCGACCGGAGTCGGGCCCATCATAATACTATTTTTTTTTACACTTCTGGGGGGTGAGCAGTGGATTCCGGACTTACGAACCGGCTGTGGTAGGTTTAGGACAGCTGTCTTGCCACATGTGAGCGTACACCTTGCCACCCATTCACTCCCCCTTCGAAGCCATAGAATTTGAGATGCGCAAATCGCAGTTTTAGATAATTTTTCTAAGAAAGAGTTGATTATTTTTCTGGAAAGGCCAAGATCTTTAAAGAGGTGAAATAGAGATTTAGCTGGCAGGCCACGAGCGCCAACTTCCACCGCGTGAAGGTGAACAGTGAAGCCGTTCCGGGTTACGGCATTTGCAAGATCATGGTATTTATTTAATTTGTACTCGTGGTCTTTTGGGATATTTGATTCCCATGGAACAGTTAATTCTACGATAAGAGCCACAGCGAGAACTTTGTCATGGCGGTAAGTGTACCGTCCTTGATCTAAGGCCACCTTGCAGCCAGCTAGAATGTGTCTAGCTGTGCAAGGGGTATTGCTACAGTGCTACTATATACTACGAATTTTTGTACGTAAAGGCATTCAGTTTAGTCCAGAGATGCAGCGTGTATAATAATGTCAGACTTGTAAAACCGGCAACGACTTTCTACATGCCAGGAAAGTTCATACACCATTATGAATCATGCCTTTTTGGCACTTATTTTAATTGCGAAGATCGTTATTTGAAGAGCTCCCGTTTTTTTCTAATCGTACCAATTAAAAGTAACGGTTATTGTTTCATCCTGCGTTATGCGACATTCTATATTATAATAATATGCTTGTGCCATAGGGTGTTTTTAGGTCAAGGTGACGCGCTGAAGCTCGAGCCCTTTCACGTTTGCGCCCTTGTCCTCTGCCTGTTGAGTTCACTCAAAGGTCAGTTCACCCTAACTCAACCACGCCCCTCTCAACGATTATTTACCTTTCATTCAACGGCTTTCGCGGTCTCTTCCTTTCCGCCATTTTCCTTTGGCGGCTACGATTCGTTTACGAAACATTTTACTCTTGCGATTTTATTCGATCAAAAGTAGGCGTCTGAACAAAAGCACGACGGAAAATTACACAATAAAACAAGTAACTATTTAATATTTTTCTTCGGTAAAAATAATCACTGTTCGTCGGACGTATTTGTCTTTCTCGCTTTTATTCGTTCGTTATCTCTAAAATTATGCGGCCTGGATGCGCTTATCGTTTGCCTCTGGTCCTCGTGTGTGATGGAGATTGACAGTTGCGGTTAGGATCGGAGGTGGTCTTCATCCTACAGCGTTCCACAGTTGCATATTGGGTTCTCTGTGTAGTACCAGCGAACAAGATTATCTCGGCATCTTGTCACACCCACCCTCAGTCTGTTGAGACTAAGCCAGGTGGTATACGGGAGATGGGACCCCGGTGATATTTGTTCCTTAATATCCTCGCCAAGTGAAGCCCACTGTTGAGTTACTCGGTTTGATGATTGACTGCCATGGAGCGATTGTGTTAGGATCATGAACGGCTTTCACGATTTAAGGCGTTTATGGAGTGGTTTGTGATTCGCTTTTATTGAAACACAGACACTAGGTGATTACGTAGTAATTACTAGACTACCTTTTATCCTTTAATTCTACCACAATTCCAGTCGAAAAAACTCGGATTTTCTTGTCGGTGTCCTTATACACCAAGAGCTGGCCCTGAAATTGTAAATTGTAATTTATTTGTGAATTGCTAAAAAAAAATCTGTGTATTTAAACAGTCGAGTAATATAATGACGTGATTGATAAAAATGTCTCGAAGTGGTCGTATGTTAACGGAGCGAACTTGCAATACAATTTAAAGAATAAAAAAAACACATTCAAACTTTTGGAACTCAGAACTTAACAATAAATTTAATAAAAGGCAATTTTAAAGATATTAAGATAATTCTTTCGCAATTACTATCATTTTGAGCTTGATTTTCGATTGTCGGTAACAAGACCTGAATATGTCAAACAATACAAATATGATTTGATATTATTGTCATAAAATAACGCGACTTTTTGGTTCTCGCATCTAAGACTATTTGACTATAACAGACATAACTAATTTAATTAATTCGCCATTACCTGCGTAATAGGCATTGTATCTTGCCTGCGAAATGTCACACAATACGCAATGCTATTCATGTCTAATTGACGCTACCTCGTCCGCATAACTCTGAAAGATGCCTTCAGACTTCGATCGTCTTCCGCCGAACCCCTGAATAATTTATGAGACACCGCCTTCGTCTCTGACAATACCACCTGCTGATGAATCGAAATTAGACTTGTCGCGTTTGCATTCACCGCCGTACAGGTAGTCAAAAGCAATTTAATATAATTATATAGTCGACATTACACAAAGTACTACGTTTTGCTCTGAACTAATTTTTGCTCTGATGAGGATATTTTGTTATGTGCCATTTTTTCCGTCCGTGAACAGTGGGAAAGATACTTACATAATATATAGAATATTTTTTTATACATTATTTCAACAAACATAAACAGTTATGAAATAAAATCTCGACGAAAATCTTTAAAAATCGGTTGTGTCATCCCAAGACTTTCCCGGCAAGCAGATAACCCTCCCCCGGCGTGCCAAACCCTCAACTCCCTCCTCCCCTCCTCAGCGATTCCCCCAACCCCCACCCACATTCAACCCACCCCCAACTCACCCTCCTCCCAAAATTTCCTCTCCCCCCCCCCCCTCCTTTAACGCTACCCCCTTGCAACGCCCCCCTTTCTCCCTTAACCCCTAACCCTATAAACCCAACCTTTTCTTGCCGCCAAACAAACCCCCCAAACCCTCAACTCCCCCAAACCTCCCCCTCCACAAACACCCCCCCCCCTTCCCCCAAAACCCCTATTGCGTCCTAAGCACTTGGGTATCTATAAAGATACCCTAGAAAATAAGGCGGGATAGAAACCCACGGAAGAAGAAGAATATCGGAAGAACAAGAAACCTTGGAAAAAGAAAATATTTGCGATCCCTACACGAAGGTATAGGAAAATTGATAGAAATGGAATGGAAAGTTCTAAAATACGTTGTGATGCACAATTAAAGGAGCAATTTTATTATGTTTGTTTAGAAGAGTTCTACATAGCATATTTGGACAAGGTGAAATATCCGGCAGTTTACAAGTATGCTCTGGCCATGTTTTTCTATTTGCAAACACTTATGTATGTGAGCAGCTTTTTAATCGAATAAAGTACATCGAATCGAATAAAAAGAGAGAAAACGAATTACTGATGATCATTTGGTAAATTATTTCCTTGTAGCTACCTCAGTTGAGATCGACATAGATGCGACAAAGTCAGACATCCTATTTAAATTGTTTAAATTGTATGGTCCTATAGGAAATCATATTTTTTTTAAAATAGCACGGCTTCTGAAATGGTTGGCCACCATTGCTATAGACCAGTCAGTCTTCTTAATTTTGTATCAAAAGTAATCGAAGTAATTGTCAAAAAGCGATGTTACTGTTGTTTTAGGAATTTAAAATCTATTATAACCAAGAAAATACGGATATCGACCAGGACATGGTGTGCAGGATGCTTTACATTCACAATAGGAAAATTACCGTAGAGCCTATAGATATTTTCACTCAATATGCATCCGCAACAAAATGTATGAAATTTTAAATAAACAAGATATATCACCAACCTTATAGGCTTAAATTAAAGATACATAACTGCAAGAATACGGTTAAATCAAGCGTAGGAAGTTGTCATTGTATATAAATATACAGAAACTTAACCAAATAAAATATTTTGGTTTGACCCTACTAGAGTCGTTAATTAAAGTAGGAAGATCGTATAAACAGTATCACTACAAAAATACGAAGCTTACTGTTTATTTTTAAGATTCTTGGAAATTATATGTCTAGCGAATTGATAAGAACAGTTTACTTAGCGATAGCCCGAAGCCAGTTGACCTATGGAATTATTCCGCAAAGATTTCTTGATTATTCAAGGCTCAAAAAGCTATTTTAAGAGTAATTAATAAAATGCCCTTCTGCTATCCATTTAATTATTTATTCTAGGAATTTCAAGTCTTCGATATCCGCCAAATTTATGCAAAAGTAATATACTATAAATTTTGCAAAAGTAATTGTACTTATACATATTAAACGAAACGATCATCATACTCCGCTACCAGATCACTCTCCATTGGACAAAAAAGGACTAATTTGCTCAAATATATTCTTCTTCATAGCACCACGACTGTAATAAAATAAGAAAAAAACTTAAAAAATGAAAAAGAAATCTTACTACAGATAAATATTTATCTACTTTGCTAATAATAAATAAGAGACGCAAGGGAACGGAAAAATTACTTACATTGGTAGCGCGAGGATGTTAGTTTTGGAATAAAAAGGGTAGTGAACTGTATTTGCGGTACTTTGGAATAGAAAAGTTTGGAAAAATGGGATCTCGTTTACCTTATTAAATGTCCGTTTGCAGCTTCGTAAATCAGCTTCTCAAGTCACACATCACAGGGCGGCGGTAATTTAATTGTCAAATATATATATTATTTCACGAGCACTTCGTTTGCGGGTTTTTTCAAAGCGGGTTACAGCGGGTCAGCGGCGGCGGACGACTCGCGGGCGGTATCGAAAGCGATCACTCCGTGATAGACTGCCCGCCGGCGATGGTCTTCTTCTTCTTTCCTTCAGTTAACGAGAGGGGATAGGAAAAGGAGATAGAACTATCGGAATGAGAATTTAGAAACCAATTCAGTAAATTTCGCATGCATTTTTAATATCGATACACCAGCCGTTTACTAAATGCGATATTTATATATATTTAAATCCGGCGTATCCATACATATATATTAAAATAAATGCATCTAGGTAAAATAGCAGTAGTTTTTATTTGTAAATTATTTATTTTAGTATATTTACTTACTATATTTATTTTAGTTTATTAGTTGCCCAGGGCTGACTGGCGTGATGTCAGTCGTCGTCAGCTGTTGCAGGTACACAAAATATCACACGCACACGATCTAATACAGACGAAACTCAGAAACCCAGCTGATACCATACGGGTTTCTGCCCGTACGCATTCATATATACTCGTACTTACGTTAATGGCGTAATAATTCGAACAAATAAGATGCTAAACATTTTTTTATATAGAAATGATTTTCAAACCGGCCCAAAATATAGGTAGATCTCTGATGCCCGAAAAGGTGAGGCCTTGGGTCCGGGCGTAGGCCTGTAGAGGCCTACAGGCCTGAGATCTTACCTGCCTGCAGGCCTCATGCCTCATCGGCACCTCAGGCCTCAAAGCACAAGAGATATGTGAGGCCTGTAGGCCTGTAAAGTCATTCGACCTGGCTGACATTTTGTGGGATTTTTATCTTAATCTATGTATATTGATAACTTGCTTACAAAGCACTCACGTTTACTAGTATATAGAACGGTAAGTTGGTCACCTTAAAAAAAACTTGCTCGTTTCCCTCCTACTTAAAGTGTCTACTCGTTCTGGGATAAGAAAACTTTTTTTTATATCTAATTTCGCAAAAGCTATTATGTTAAAAAGCAATTTTAGTTTTTCGCAACGCAAGTAATTCAACAGTTTAAATAAGCAGTAGATGGCACTAGATTGCTTTCGGCAGTGGAGAAATGTACGCCTAAGTAAACTTGTTTGCGGGCGTAAGAACGCAACTGCTTTAGCAATTTCCTTGCAACGTTGCAGCTGTGGCTTTCAAAGTTGTAAATTAGTTTGTGAACGCGGTTGAGTCTTATAAACTCGAAAACTGTCGCTGTTATTTGACATTATGATTATGCAGTGGTGCATTTTTTTTACGGGTCCTTAAAATTGAATCGCTCTAAGATGATATAAAGGTTTGTCGATAGTAGATACTCTTCCGTTTGCTGCTTGAGCTGTCAACTACAACGGGCGAACCCGTCACCTCGGGAAGTTTTAATGATATTTAATAGTTCTGTCTCCTGTGAGGTGAGCGTAAAAGACTTGGGACGAAGACAGTCCACTGTCTAATTACGCCACTCGCCCGTCAGAAGCCATCGCTACCGCGAGAAACAGGGTTTGCACCCAGAGGGCCGACACTCGCGCCCTTACTTCCAATTACAGCCAGATTTCTCCAACTTCCCGACTGGTTACGGGTTAGAGATCGCTTGCGCGCTCCTCTCCCTTGTGTAGCGGTGATTCGGGGTCTACCGAATCTATCGCGGATCACGGTGTCCTTTGCCCGGCTGTTCACCCGGTATCGTGTAGCCGAATGGTCGTTTCAAGAGTGGTTGCCACAAGGTTAACAACTACCCCCGCTCTATAGGAAACAAAGCCGTTCCCAAACTCCCCCGGGTATCAGTCGGAATACACAGTCGATTGGCTGACGACGCCAAACGCTAGGAGCGTTTCCCATCGGAACTGGCCCGCAGGCACATAGTCCTACCCGGGCTCGCACGTATGCGTGGAGGCTACCGGATAGGTGTTGACCTGTGAGTTGGGCCGACCGTAACACATGGTTCATAGTGGCGCAACTGCACTCGGCCTACTCCGTTTGCTGCTGTTTTTTTATATAGTTATGTTATTTTCTTGTCTAGTTGTGTTGGTTAGCTATTAAGTTATGCTTAGTTCTGTACTTAACTTTCGTCCATGTCGTTGATTTGGATGTAACCCTCAGCGACCCTTCTACACTCCTATCCACGTCCCTACGTGACAGCTAAGGCCGTTTTAAGTGCTAATAGCATTAGTTTCTCTCGCAGCTCTCCGGAGCTGTTTACAGAACAAATATTTGGATTTGAAACGATTTCGGCATTATCCGGGCGACGTTTGAAAGGGTTTTAAATTCGGTATTATGTTTATCTTGGCAGTAGAGGCGTTTATAATATTGTTCAGTATTAAATAGCTGCTAGTTCGGTAACCCCGCTGTATTTAGTTTATTAAATTAGAGCAAAATTTTATCATTTGTTTAAAGCGGGAATTTCTGGAGCCAATGGGGTGGGGTTTCTGCAAATTATACTAAAACTCCGTTCATAGAAAAAATAAGCATTCTGTAATTAAGAAAAATATATAATGCAAACCAATGAAGAGTGGCTTCATGATTAATAGTAAAACGTAAAACTATATTTTCTTTATAACGGTAACACGTAAATAGACGTTATAGCGTAAAACGAGTTACAATATTCGCAGTAGAAAAAACATTTTTTTAATTCACAAAATGTATTCACAACTTTGCTTTGTTTGTTTGTTTATACTCTTTATTGTGAAAATGTCACAATGGGCGGGTTTATTATCATATGACAATCTCTTACAACCAACCCTACTATGACGTGTTATATGTATGTGTGCGTGTAACATGTCTGTAAGTGTGTGTCTTGTTATTGCATTCGATCCACAGAATTGAAAATGCAATTCCATTAATTTGATCCCAACGGAAAATGGTGACCCAGCCGGGAATAGAACCCGGGACCTTACAATGTAAGATCAGGCGACCTAGCCACTATGCCACCGGGCCGTGTCTGTATTCACTGTAATTCTTTATATCCTCTTTTAATTTATTTGTCATACTCTTTATATAGGTTAAGTTATGTAGTCTACTCGCAAATAATGTTCATGCAATAGTATAGGTTAGCTCTAAAATATTGCCTGCAGGCAATAAGCTTGCCTTTTCTTAAGAATAAAGCGTCAGATTTTCGATCACGGCGGATTTTCGAAATTAGAGCACGCCGAGCCCACCCCCCACCTTCCATCTACCACCGTTATAATTTACGCAGTGGCGATTGACAGCTCTTTCAGTCTACCCTAGACAACGGCGGCTGCAACGTCGCCGAAACGTCGGGTGCTACAAAATTCTCGCGGTAAATTAGTTTTTTTTTATCTTATTTATAATGTCAAACACCTGCGATAGTCTCCGATTCACAAAGAGAATTCACGATATTTTCAAATCCACGAAGAGAATTTATAATTTGGCTGAAGTAAAGTAGTCTTTGCAAAAATAATTAATTGTCATTACAGAATATACAATCTTTGATAGGTGTATACCCTGCTTTTTTTGTTGTTGTTTATTTTGTTTCTTTACGTCGCAAGATCGTATAAAACAGTTAAATAATAAAAAAGAAGATTCTCGAATTATTACTGCGACACAGACTTTCAAGAAATTACAGTAGGTATTATGTTCCGTGATTATCATTCCCTTGAAGGTCTAGATGGAAAAGATGATACTCATATTATCAATACGAGGGCAATCGATTGTACTCTAAGGAGATTTTTCTATAAAACTACTCAACGTAGAGAAATATGGAAAATATTTCAAATTACTATTTGTGTTAGTACTATTATTCATACTTTTATAATGTATCTTAAAAATCCCATGGCGATTGTAGTACTGAGCCGACTTAAGAAGAAGATGGAACTTCTGAACACCATCGAACACTGGAAGATGTCGTACCTCGGTCACGTCATGAGGAATGACAAATACAAATTACTCCACGTCCAGGCATTCAAGACAAGATTGCTGGGAAGAGAAGGGCCGCAGGAGGCGACATTCGTGGCTAAGAAACCTTCGGGACTGGTTTGGCTGCAGTACCACCTCGCTGTTCAGAGCAGCAGCCTCTAAAGTGAAGATAGCTATGATGTTGTCCAACCTCCGATAGGCGTGGAACTCGATGAAGAAGAAGAATAATGTAATGGTTTTTATAAATAAACATGAAATTAATATATCTAAATTTCGATATTTTCAAAATATTTCTTTAAATTGGTCGGGTTGGCGCCATGTAAACCAGGAAAACATGACTTTGTAGTCTCACATTTGCAGCAATATTACGAACTATTTAAGTTTAATTTGTATAACAATAGGTAGATGATGGTCAAAAGGGCATTTTATAATTTGTGACTTTTCCATAAATCCTATAAAATTTCTAAATACTGTGAAAACAGTGAAAACTTCCATTCTCACCATTTATCGACTATAGTAACCCATGTAAACTCAGTCAATAAGTCGGAAATTTTTGGACCGTACAAGTTTTTCATAGATCACCATAATTTACTTTTTATTTTGCTGATAAAGTAATAAAATTGCATAGGTTTTATATATTTCAGAGAGCCCATCAACTTAATGACTTAGAAATTCACAGAGATATGTTATTAAGATATCTTAATTTTAAAACCATAATGTCATTTTGTCTTGTTTATGTCGATACCTTCTTATGTCCTTCTTTATGTCGATACCGATACGCAATACGCGTATAAATATCGACATAAAATATCGTGTAAATATCGACTACCTCATAAGATATAGAAGATTAGTCAATAGCCAATTTGCATCTGGGATGTGATATATCAATTAGTACTTATTTTAGTCAGTAGAATCGGAATCTACCTTTGACAATATTCTAGCACGTGAGATTTTTGATACCAAGAACCACTATACAGTCATGGAATGGCCTATGAGAAAACCATATGTTATTGGAAAGGAAAATGTGAAAACACTCCATTGTTTGATCCCAATAAAATCATTTTACATCTGCTTCATGTCAAGTTGGGCCACATGAAGAACTTTGTTAAAGCTCTGGATAAAGGACGTCAGTCCCGAATTGTCGTCAATGTGTCCCAAATAGAGTGAAGCAGAGCTGATAGAAGGTATATCCAAACTCACAAATATCGAATTAGCTGCTTGGTCCATTTTCAAAGCAATCGTAATGCGTTTTTTGGAGAACAGATAAGTTGATGAACTATGTATCCATTGCACATTTCTGTTGGATAGCTACAAGAACATCGAATGTCGCTTAAAATTCACTTTTTACATTCCCAGCTTTATTTCTTGTTCATTGGAGCCCTTTATTGATAGGCGACTACTACTGGGCCCTTGTTAGTAAGTGATAAAATGGCAAACAAAAGAAGAGCATCATTGTCACATTTTTCGAGTACTAAAGAAAGTTGAAAATAGGTTGTGAACTACATAATTAAGACCTTATATTAGCACGATGTCTATTTATAGGTATACACATAAAATAATATTCAGTTCTAAAGTTTTGAATATGTATTTCTTGTTTGTTTTAATTCTGTCAATGTTTGACAGTACTGTTTTTTATTCTGTTTGTGTCTAGGATTTGACGATATAGAGAATAACCGATTTTACCAGTGAATTAGCATCCCAAAACTAGGTAAATCGAGCAGATGCAGAAACCAAATGCAGAAAATAAGTTTACATTTGACTATATTAAATAAAACATGCGCCTTACTTTACTACGACACGCACTGTCTAGATAGCTATTTAGAAAACTGACGTTAGCGATGAGAATTTTGTCTGGACCGTGACAGGCTCCGACACTTTATCGATATCATCATGCATATAACCGACTCTCTGTTGTATGTATATTCAATGACACTGCTTCGTTATGTATCTCGTACAACTGGCGCATGACCGCAGGGCATACATAGAACCACGCATACAAATTACCTCGTCCTAACCGCAATGCAATATTACTGCCTCTACGCCTGGCGTAGCAGGCGTAGCGCTACGCATAACTCACGTGAGTGTATAGCGGTTGTATTGTGATCTGGCACAAAAATAAGCCTGACACTCGTTTCTATACGGCGATACGAGTAAATGGGAGGGATGCGAGATTTATGAGGAGCGTCAGCATTCATGGCGTAGATAGGATGAAAATACAGCGATGATCCAGCGAAAAATATCATGTTTTGAGCGCTATCTATTATTTCAATAATTTTATTATGGATAAACCAATATGTTTCGAGACATTTTATTTTTTCTATAAGTTTGGTTTATCACCCGATTTAAGTAGAAAATGCGTCCTAAATTCAAGGAAACTCATTGAAATTTTTTATTATAAAACTTTTTACAACCTCATGTGCATTACTCACTTTAAATGAAAACAATTACAAAAAATGTACAATTGTACAATTGCGTTTAATAAAATATATATAGAACTAGCTGACCCGTGCCCACTTCGTTGGGCTGTAAAACTTTTTACTTGCGATGAAATTATGAGTGTGGTTTGGTTAGTACTAAGTGCTATGATTTATTTCCTGACTGCCAAAAGAAGGGTTATATTTTTATTGCATATGTATGTATTTATTTGCATGCCGATTTGACCTTATTACCGTTATTTGTGAGTGTCTTCTTGTGAGTGTCTTATTTGTGAGTGTCTTATCTCTTTGACCATTTATGCAGTAAAAGTGAAATTATATGCAGTAAAAGGGGAAAGTCTTTTGTTTTAAAGACTTGAGACGATAAATTTACTTATTTCGATAACAATTCATAATTGTTGATAATATTACCAATAAACATGACCTAACGATTAAAATTATTTTTTTAATATAAAATACTACTTTTTGTTACTTAAATATAAAAGTTAGACATATTCTGTCGCTGACTTTTTTATGGGCATTATCAAGCTCTACAATTTTTTTCTAGAACTTAATCATATATCTCTCATCGTTAAGGCAGCGTTAGTTAGAAACGTTTTCGTTCGACCGTTTTTTCTCCGACTTACTTTGCAAATCCGACTACCACGAAAAAGAGCCTTTTCTTTTTTCGGATTAATATATAGCTTATGACACTCACAAATAACGTGGCTTTCTATTGGTAAAATAATTTTCAAAATCGGGTTAGTAGATCCAGAGATTACTTCCTACAACGTCACAAACTTTACCTCTTTATAATATTAGTATAGATGATACAACGCACAAATGCACCTAGGTAGTGATGTACAAACGTAGTAAGTCACAACGTACAATTGTAGTAAGTCAAACAGCACTAAAAATCAAAGGTTATAATTATTATCAACGACGCGACGCGACGGCTTCGAATGGCTAGGCGACTACCTGCTCTATTGGGATGGGACCGTCTTATTACTGTCATGCATTGTTACTCGCACTGTTCCACCATAATGCAGCAACAATACATGAAATGAAACGCGGCAACAATACATGAAACACAGGTTTTTTAAGGAATGATCTAAACCCTATAAATATAATAATATCTAACTTACCATTCCTAACACATTATTATTCACCTACCATATATTTATGATGGGCATGCTTTTTGTTCTTTATATTATTATTATCACATACCTTTTATGATTATTAGAAATTTTATTTTTTACTAAAATTTTAGTTTACTTGATTTAATTTTTCACGGCATTCTTCAACATATTTTTTTATTTAGCATTAGGCAGTACTTAATTATACGATTCTGAGCCTACCTTAGTGCGGACGTCTCGTGCGATCCAGTTAGGTTAGGTTTAATTCATTTGTAACTGATACTATGATTTTTTGTAAAATAAAGAATTTGAATTTGAATAATACTAATTCAGCCTTTCTTGATGTAGTTACCAATAGCACGTTTATCTCTAGAATTTACCGCCGAAATCGAGCATTTCTTGGGATTTTCTTATTCTTGGTGAACAGCTATTACCACGCACGACTAGTATATTAGTTCCGAGCCGAAAAGAGGGGTGTTATGTATTTGACGTGTAATTTCACCCGTTTCGCCGGACTAAAAGAAGTCAACAAGTGGGTTATAAATTACATGTCAGTCGCTATTGTGATGTAGAGATTAAAACGCAAGAAAACAGTATTAACTGCCTATGTAAAATGATAAACATGAAGTGTATACATTCAAAACCTACTTTTTTTAGACGATACGTTTTTTTTCAAAAGAAGCACAAAACCAGTTTGAGTTGCAGTAGATTTTGTTTAAATTAATTTTTATAATGTATTGTCTCTAGAGTTGACCGATCTTAAAAATAATAAAGAGAACGATCGTCAAATGTTAGGATAATGTAACTTTAAATTTCTTAGCGATAATTGGATAATGTCAATCTTGAAATGAAATTACATACAACGTCTGATACAACATTACTCTTTTAATGCCGAAACCTTCTAAAGAATACATTTGAATTATGTAAAACTTTATCTGACATTAGACAAGTCTTTGTGAAATAAACTGAATTTAATGATTTCTTGCGAAATTATATACCTATATTCTTCTTCTTCTCGAAGTGCCTCTCCATTACTGGAGTTTAGTCGTTAGCTCTGAATACTTTTGTCGGTCTTGCGCCATCCGGAAAAGCTGTTCCGTACTGGTGATCCCGGTCCAGTTTTCCACCCAGGGATTCTTAGCACCCCTAACCCATTAAGGGGCCGCCGAGCACTCGGGGCCATGGCTATTTTTGACTTTTCCATTGCTAACTACTAGGGATATATAGTGCAGTGGTCTCCCGTCACCTTCTGCACCAGACATTTTAGCTCTATTTAGGACCTCAGGCCGCTGAGACCTCTTCAACCGGTTGCCCAGTTGGGAATGGTTATACCGCCATCGACTCGGTCTTTTGCTATATACTTTTGCTTCCCATTATAATTAGACCGATATGCAAACGACGATCGAGTACATTCGGGACGCGTCCTGTGTCAACCGCAGGTTAATCTAGACTACATTTTCACTACATTTAATAATTATAATTAATATTTTAAAATATGCTGTCACTATGAATTTAAATTTGGAAAGATTTATAAGGAAAGATAATAAATAAGCAATCATTTTCTAATCCTTTAATGAAAACATCATTCTTAATTTTAAAAACAATCGTGGTTTGATGGATTATATTTTAGTAGTTCATCTTTTTTTTTCATTAAGCAATGAAAGCATTATCCTTAAATGGGGCACTATCCTTAAATCCTTGAATGTTTTGCAATTAAAATGATCGCTGTCTTACTATCATTATGGAATATTATTCATTTTAAATATAACTTTTTAATCGAGACGATTAAAAAGTTGAATTGCTTGCAGAGTGCCGAACGCACTCCAAGTAAATAGTTGCTTTCAGACAGTTATAAAATGGATTTCATGGGGACTGTATGTTTGTGTGCCTTGGCTTGCTTGGTACCTTTTTCATGTTTATTGTTAACCTCTATTTCGTTCCATTTCTTCTAATTCTTCGCATAATTCCGTCCGCGATCGCTGTTGTGATTTTTATTGGATTATTCTTGAAGCTTTGTGTTATATAAATCAGGACGTTCTTCAATTTTCTCAATAAATCATTAAATATTAAAAGGTTTACTTGCTCACTTTTGCTTCCAAATGAAGACTAGGCCCTCGAGAGAATGAAATGAGACTGGCATGCTGTAACCAGCAACTATTAATCGCCAGTGTGCGGTGATACACCTATCTATACTTTGTATGATATATTCTCACAGGCAACAATATACTCTCACAGGCAACACAACTATACTTTTCTATTTTAGCAATTGAAAATTTTCTTTAAAAATTTGCCAGTGTGCTGAATGTTCTGATACGTCCTAAATATGCATTGATCTATGGAGACTCTGAATCAAGTATTAAGTTGACTTTCAACTGAAACTGGAAAGAGTAAGTAGGTTTTGATTTTATGCGTCATAAATATTGCTTGGCATCTTTAAAGCCTATTTATAAATATCATCACATTCTACAAGATGGTGGAAACCTCAATCCTTCAGTAGGCACATTTCTAAATATCGCCGTATTCCAAATGATAACTCTACGTTTGATGCCGATCAGAAACCAAAATGCTGAAAGGTTCATTTGTACATATGTCCCCGTTATAAGGAAAGGAACAACAAAGACACGAATCTTTGACAAACTAATGGCGGGTCAGCGTTTCCGGCCTTTGATGTTCATCGTAGTGAATGTCTGCTGCGTGAAATAAATAATATTGCTCTAGAGCGATAACTCTCATGTAAAATTTTAAAATACCGATACGGCCCGATAATAAAACCCGTCTATTTTTTTCCCATACATATGTTAAAAATACAATACACACAATGGTTAAACTGGTATTACGTGACTATTTAATATAAGTTTTTTCAACCTAAACTATTGTCCGGTGGACTGTTTTGTCCAAGTCTTCTGCGCTCACTTCGCGGGAGATAGAACGACTAATCGTTAAAATTTCCTGAGGTGACGGGTTCGCCCGTTGTAG
This sequence comes from Micropterix aruncella, assembly GCA_944548615.1. Taxonomy (NCBI): domain Eukaryota; kingdom Metazoa; phylum Arthropoda; class Insecta; order Lepidoptera; family Micropterigidae; genus Micropterix; species Micropterix aruncella. Next base: position 30,976,795 of record OX155954.1, read on the forward strand.
TTGACAACTCTAGCTGTCACTAATAAAAATGTCAAAAATTGAGATTTTGACACCTTTTAATTAGTGACACGTGACTGTTCCCAATAGTTTATCAGGGGCTTTCAAATGACATATCGCAAGTGAAATTATGTAAGATATGGCTACTGACAATTTTTGACAGTGACAGTTTGGTTTGACAGTTGACGGCCAAAATCTAATTGGCGCATATCAGGGTGAGACTTTCCCTATATACCAAATTTCAACTCAATCGTTTCAATGGCTCAACAGTTATCGTGAGAGATTGCATGGATATATCCGTCGTTCTCTAAACATTTTTTCCGCTCTATCGCAATACTTTCCCTACCAGTGGTAGCCGGGATAGTAATGTAATGTTCAAGTTTAGATTATGATAAAGCGTAACCTTCTACACCAGCGTAGGTACATGACACTTATATAATCCCAAAATATAAATCCAATTGCAATAGTGTATACCTAGTGTGAAATATTCCAGACATCGACACGGAGTGAATATCACTGCGAGACGAGTCAAAATAATTATTACCTGCCCCTTCGCGAAGGGAGGGGGTAAGTAGGCGGGGCCTAAAAACTCAGATACGGTTTATTTTTTATGTAGTACGTCGCCTTAAATAAAGTTCATTTCTTTACTAATCCTTTTGTATTACCGCGGGATTATTCTACAGAGAAGCAAGGAGTGCCTTTAATTTTCTTTTAGTCTTCTTATACTGTAAGTAGCAAAAGGAAATGAAAATCAATATTGTACCTACGCGTATTTATTTAAAAGAGACTGAATACCGGAGAAGGCTATTGTTCTCGCTATGCGGTATTTTATTATTCATTATGGTGATAAAGGGGACTAGCTAGCGTTGAAAGGACCCACCGACCCTCGCGGTGTTGTGAATTCGGTAGGGTTTGTTTGAGGGTTGATTTCAACGTATTCAACCGTTTACAAAAACAAAATATATAATACAATAAATAATGTATTTATTCGCAATTACTCCTAAAAAAAGTTGGACAGTGTCGGGGCTCACAGTAGACTGTTATTTTAACGTAAAACATCTACAGCAAAGAGATATTTTTCTACAACCACTAGTAACACTCGAAGATATACAAAATAATAATCGTATTATTATTTTGTATGTCTTCATATTACCAGCGACAACTACACCAAAAGAGCGGAGAAATTAGGTTTATACGAGGGTTGCTACTTAAGTTTTGAGACAGACAAGTAAAGTCAAATATTTATCATCGAAAATGGCTTTATAGTTTTTCGAAATACTCTCCATGAAAATCAATACAGTTTTGCATGCGTTTAAATCAATTTTCGAAGAACTTTTTCCGCTCCGAATAAATTAGGTAACTCTAAAACATGTGTTTTTAAAGCCTCAACAGCTTTTTCAGGCGTCGAAAAACGTTGACCTTGCAATTTATTTTTGACTTGCGGGAATAAATAGAAGTCATTGGGTGCCAAGTCAGGGTTGTACGGCGAATGACCCATGAATACAATGTTTTGAGTGCTTAAAAAGTCTTTTGTTTGAGCCGATGTGTGACAGCTTTCATTGTCGTGGTTTAGAATGATCCGTCTTCGGGGGTTGATTTTCCTCATTTCTCAGAACTTTTCTGGCTTTCATGCGATGTTTGGAATTGTATTATTTTCAAAGTCGAAAATAAACGATATGCAATCGTCGGGAGCCATAAAATAACCGCTAATTTGTTGTTTCTTTAGAAAACAAATAATAAGTACCTATAACTTTAACATATTCCAAACGTACATGAAAAGTATAAAAATCTGTCGTTATAAATTCATGAAAGCGTCATAATTCATCGTCGGGATCGCTTGTTCGTTGATCCGGCGGGATTAATTTGATATCACTTGTGTTAAGCGCTCATTGTGTAAACACGTCCTTTGAGTGTGACGTCATTCGCTTTCGTAGGTTAATAAATTACCTGTTAGTCTCTGTCTGCCATAGAGGCTTTAACCATGACGTCATTGCCGGAGAATTGAGCTCTTTATTTGTCCGCTAATACTACTTCGCATTATATAGGTAATAACGGCAATTCTAAAGCCGTTTACTCCCAATTCCTGAACAATAAAACGTACAAATAAGAAACGTTTCGCTTTTCTTCGTATTATTATTTTGTATGCCTTCATATTACACACATGAGTAAACAATGAGAGACACCTGAGAGTCATATGGTAAATAAACGGAACAGAGACAAAGCTTCATACAACCGCACTATGATAGGTACACTACTACAAGCTTGAGGCGCGTGTGTGCGTGAGCATTGGCGACTTCGTTCGAACGGAGAGAAACCGGTTTATACCGGCTTCGCAAGTGCTTCAAGCTCAGGGCGTACGTACACATCCCGCGTCTTGTTTATTTTCGCCTTACGATTGATTTAATTTAAAAGTCTAAATATGGTTTACTGTACTGTGTGTATGCACAATAATAGAATGAATAAAAACATATCATTTTTCAACTACTCCAAAGACTTCACTTGGTAAGTACAGTACCTAACTTGATTATATATATATATATATATATATATATATATATATATATATATATATATATATATATATATATATATATATATATATATATATATATATATATATATATATATATATATATATATATATATATATATATATATATATATATATATATATATATATATATATATATATATATATATATATATATATATATATATATATATATATATATATATATATATATATATATATTTGATGTGGTAGAAAGATATACTTTATATACCTCAACACCGAAAGAAAACTTAACCCGGGGTGCATAAAACCCGGGGTTTTGGTAGGTCGTAAATGGTAATAGTGTTTTTTTTAGTAATTCGTACAGAATAGATACTTGACTATTTATCTCGTTAAAATTACAAAAAAAAATATTTTTAGTAAGCAATTTGTAAAAAATATATCTTAGGTAATAAGTGAGATAATAAAAAGTTGATATACGTTTTGTTTATTTTATTGCATCCACCTGTGCCAACCCTACCAAAATAGGTATAAACATTTTGTACGTTCTTTAGAAGCTTTGTCTCTGTTTCGTTTATTTACCATGTGACCCGGTGGCATACTGGTTAGGTCGCCAGATCTCACTTAGCAAGGTTCCGGGTTTGATTACCGGATGGGTTACCATTTTCCGTTGCAATAAAATTACGGAATTGCGTTTCAATTCTGTCAATCGAATGCAATAACAAGACACACAATTACACACATGGTACACGCACACTTACATATAAACATTTCTCAGTAGGTTTGATTGGAAGAGATTGTCGTATGACGATAAACCCGCCCATTGTGAAATTTCACAATTAAGAGTATAAACAACCAGCGGCGACAACACCATTGAAGAGGGGAAATTAGGTTTATGTAATGACTGCAAATGAGTGTTACTTTAAGCTCCAGTCTCAAATAGTGAACTCACGCAACGCAACCCTCTACGAGACACAATCAGACCACTTTGGAGATTTCACCTACAATAAGCGAACTCGACGCCCGAGGAAGTTATAACGATATGTAATCATTTTTTCAACCTGGAGTGAACATAAAGAGACTTACGGACAACACATTTCACTGTCTAGCTACGCCAACTCGCCCGTGAGAGCCCAAGCACTTACCGCAAGGCACTGGGAAGTAAACTTAGCATGCTGATCTCGAGCCCTCACTTCCAAATTTGGCCAGATTTCTCCGTTCTCCGGTATGGTCACAGGTCCGAAATAGCTTTTACGGTCAGTTTCAGACCGCGCAAGCTCATTCAGTTTAAATATATCGCAGACCGAGGCGCCTTTTGCCCGACATGGTCACCCCCAATCGGGTGGCGGACAATTCGTTTCATTAATAGATGACGTCAGATTGACACCGACCGCCGCTCCCTAGGAAACATACATCTCCAGACCCCTCTAACAATTCGCCGAATATGCAGTGTGTCTAGCACACCGGACAGTTAGAGATGGCAACTACAACGGGCGAGCCCGTCACCCCAGGAAGTTTTAACTCGTGAGATAAGCGTAGAGAGGAATACAAACCTACCGTCTAGCTAAGCCAACATGCCCGTCAGAGGCCTTGGTCTTACGGCGAGGCACCTAGAAAGGCAGCCAGCTGACAGCCTCGCCCCTGCCAACCTACCAGTTTTGAGAGGATATCTTCGCCTGGAATTAACCATCAAGATAATACCTCCAACCTCCCGACTGGTTACGGATTCGAAGTCGCTTGCGCGACCTCTACCTACCATATTTTCAACGGTGATTCAGTTTGAATCTATCACGGACAATTGGCATCTTTTGCCCGGATCTGAATTCAGGATCAGGTAGCTAATTGGTCATTTTAAGAGTGGTTGACGAAAGGTCAACACCAACCTTTTTTTTTAGATCGCGACCCCTTTTTTGGTACAAAAAAAAACTTACGCGACCCCCCTTAGACTATTTGCTCTTCCGTAGCTGCAACTGTAAGCATCCAATTAATACAGTTTTTATAAAAACAGTGGCGTAAACCACATCAATTTTAACTGTTTTTCACTTTCGAAGCTGTATCTACGTAACTGTTTCCACCGTAGGTCAACATAAAGTTTTGTAAAAGCAATTGCAAAACACTTAATAAATATGTTTCTCTTTTAAAGCTGTAGAAGTTTGCATATTAAAAAATAAAGATTTTCTAATATTTTCGATTTTTATTTTTGGATAGCCAGCGACCCCCCGGTGGTTTCTTCGCGACCCACTGGTTGAAAATCACTGTTTTAGGAAACAACATCGTTATTTAACACATTCAGACCTAATATTTTCGAAGTAGAGAAGTCCTTGAGGGGTTTTTGTGTTTTTTTTTAAATTGTTCCTAAAATCAATAAACCGTAAATCAATAAATCATATAAACCGTACACCCATATGTGTGTGGGTTAGGGACTCATGATTACCCACTCAATTATGTGGGCATGCTCTGAAAGGATATTAGGGAGCTCACGTCTTTATTGTTTTTCTTTGTTTATTCTGATCTCAAGGTGATCTTATTACCTCGCTTGGAGAACGCTTGTAGATCCGGTCGGTAATTTGTAAGTTGCCTAACGTTACAGTTTCAGTCCATCTAACCCGAATATGCCGCCCTCGAGACTGAAACTCGGCCTTGTCGGTAATATTTCCTCCGAGTAATTGGGAGTTATTACTTTGCTAGGTAGAGCGACGAGTTACACGGCGATTTCGAGGTTCGCTATGTGTGGTGAGAGAGAAGGGGAGCGATTGTAATTTCCCTAACAGGATTGCGCGGTAATGTTTTCCTATATGCGGTTATTCGGACGCCGAAACAGGTAGGGCAATTTTTTAAATTAATTTTTGATAGATAAAGAAGGACGTTAACGTCAAAAAATAGGTTTATATGTATAGGTGAAATGTAACCAACCTTCTTAGACTTTTTATTTAGAGAAGTCTTATGAAACCTTAGACGTGGACCTCAGAAAAGAGAAAAATCCTAGAGAAATATAATACCCGTTTTTAAATTTGCCAGTATAGGAGGAGGGCACACTGAGAAAAATATTGGATTTTTTTTACAATTTCGTTTTGTATTACGTTTGTATACAGAATAATGATGTTTCAATCTTTAGTGTGCTCAATTGCTAGGAATTTTGTTGAAACTCCATTACTCGATTATATGTTTCACCATACTCCGTACGGGTAATACGAAAATGACGGTATAATGTAGCTTCGGACTATAACCTTACGTATGTAATAACATGCTGTCATGGTAAAAGCAAGATCTCGTTGTCCGCCATAATGAATGTGCGTTGTAATTACTATGACGCTGACATGGTAACTACGCCGTTAGGCGTCATGTTGATACATACGAACAGACCACAATATGTGTTATATACGTAATCCCTTTTGAAACATGCGTATTTCCGTGTATTACAGCGTATGACGGGATATGGGGGCAAGATGGGGTGGCGCAGTTTTTCTTTCCCATGGCGCTGCTAGCTACGTTTTTTTAGTGTTGGTGCATGGCCGCTTCCCCCCCGATTCGATGTGTCGCCAGCGCAGCAATCTGGCTGGGTTGTGTCGAGAGGGGTAGGGGTGTGTTACATCACAGTGTCTGAGAAAAAAACTATATTGGATATTCTTGAGTTTGCTTCGGAACCAGTTTATGCTAAGTTCATGTATTATTTTTCTATACAAATTGAGGTAGACCTGACGACTATATCTTTTAAAAATATATGCTATGAGGCATGATGGGGTGTTGGTACGTCATCTAACTCCTTTGCTATATTTATTATGAAAATAAATTATTGTAATAACTGAATTGAGTTTTATAAAAAAATCGTAAAATCTGTTTTAGCGATGATTTATTATTTAGACGTTTTTCTAGAATCGTCGTCCGTACGTAAAGACGTAGTAAAGACGACCAGAGCAAAATGTAATGAAATCAATATGGGGATAACAGTGATGAGGTAGTGATATGATATCCAAGTTCATTACAGGCTTAAGCTCAGGGCTAAAAAAGGACTCCCAGACATAATATACTAATACATATATCATCCATTAATAAATCTAATCACACACGAAACGGGTCGCACAGAAAATATTTTTGTTTCTTGAGTGCCTTCGTTATCAAAATTACCTGTTTGCATCTGTCGCGCATATTTAGGTAAATATATATTTACATCTGATTTGTATTGTTTAGTGAGGAAAATAAATAAATAAATATAATGAATGAACTGGAGAGAAGCGATTAGGCACACTGCTTATGTGTAGGCGTAGGTCATGAGGACGCGGATGCGATAGGCGTATGACTATGTATTCGGCGTGCATATACCAGTGTTTAATGTTTCCTAGACAGCACATAGCAGAAACACCAATTAATGCAGACATTCACTCGCATCATACCCGCAGTAGCTCCCTTTTATGCGTACCCCGAATACGACTGGCAAAAGTACAGAAAAGCTACTTGTACCTTACCATTAAATTCTATAATCTACTCCCTACAAAATTTAAACAGCTGGAGGACATAAAATTAAAAAAAAACGTCAAGGTGATGGTGTTAGGCCACTCTTGAGGGTTATGATTTTTCAAATATTGTGCCCATTTAAATTACTTAAAAAGTAGAGCCTTATTGTCTGATTATTTTATATGGTCTTATATCTGTATGTGGTCTTATATCTGTACTCTTTTATCTCTATCTGATTTAATTTGATGATTTAACATTTTACTGACAATTTGAATATTACGATAAATAATTTTACTACGTATCTTTTCGAATTACTAACTACTTCAAATATTAGGCTTCTATTTTGATTATTTGTATTTATAGTTTGACAATCTAGTAGTTAATTCCTGACTACCTATGTATGTTCAGTAAAGAGTAGTAACGAAACTTACTACATAACCCAATTATTTTGACACGTCCAAGAGCGGTCACGACGAAAATGTAATGTAATGTAATGTAATAGGTACATATTTCTACTCGCTACGAGTAGAATTATTATTGCATTCCAGTCGCCATCCTCTATAATCTATACCCTATACCATAATATGGAAACACCACCGCTTACCCCATTTTGCCCCGATGGTAGAGTATTATGAAAAAGAAACTTTTTTTTTTATTAAACCATTTTATTACATATATTTTCTTTCACTTAAAAGCGTATAAAAATGTAAAGTATATTTTTGTTTGGTCAACATTTAAAATAACTTATTTTTTTATTTTTGAGACCAGATGTTGGGCACCTCTCTATTATGGAGAGCGATATAATAACAATAAAACCATAAAAGCACAAAATCAGAGTTACTTAGTTAAGTACTATTTACCAATTATTTAAAAATCGATTATGGAATTTTTTTATTTTTACATTTAAAAGTAAACGAAGTTATGTCGGATTAAAATCCACATTTATTTTTAAGCGCTCAGGCGCCTAACAACGCCCATTAGGATCCTCAGTAGGCGTTAGGCTACTTGTCCATGGCACAGTTTTTTTCTCGTTTTTTCTACGTGAACCCTTGTCCACGGCACGAAGTTTTTACCGTACTGCGCAATAGCCGCGCCGCAGACATCCATTTTGTAAACAATATTCAAAGTAACGTAGTAATTGTCCACCGTGAAACCGTCCGGTGACATAGACAATTTCTCATAAATCACTTATACAAATTGCGCCGTGCGTAAACGCGGCGCGCCGAGTGGCAGACACGATGCTACGGCGGCGGTGGCGCCGTACCGTTTTTCCGCCGTGTCCGTCGTCAAGCTTCCATAGTGATCCATACAACACTGATGTCCGCGCCCCTACATACGGCGAATAAACCGTAGGTTTTCACCGCAAAAAAAAGTGTGTGGACTAAACGAAAAGGCCTTACTAAACATGAAATCAATAGGCCTTATTAAACATGAAAATTATTCTTAATTATTAAAGGTGTTTTTTTTTTAGATTCAGATATTATAAAACTTAAGAAACGTAAGAAAATGGGCTGAGCCCATTTTCGTAGTGTCAAAAAAAATATGGAAGCACCACAGACTGCATCGAGGGGAATCCTGAGACAAAGGGTTGCTTCGGTAAGCTATAGGAGAGAGAGTAATACGATAATAATATTTCCTACCCCTCTTTTCTTCCCCTGCCGAAGTAAGATATATTACTGAGAGGGATTACCCGAGAACCGCAAAGTCCGGAATTAGCATAAGTATTATATTAATTATGCATTATTATTTAATTGCAGCGCGTATTGAAAGGTGATGTAGCCGTTCGAAAAATGATATTATATTTCGCCTCGACTTATAAGATGTTATCATACATTTTAGAACTATACCGTAATAAAAACCTGGATAGGATACGACTCTAGTAATTATATTCACCATGAACATTTTCAGTCGATCTTTTTTTTTGAAAAGTCGTAGCTGCTCACCTACGTAAGTGTTTTCATTAGACGACAAAAAAAAGATTTGGCATAATCTGCAACAGCGTGAACCCTAAAAAAATAACTATGTATCAAGAATAAGAGATATGTCGAAGTATAGCTAATATAATCATAAATTGGCAGTATTCATTTTTAAGTGTATAAGTTATGTCATATAATTAAACATTTAACCCGACGGACGCCAACAGTGCCTATAGGCACTTTGCGTCGTTTGACAGATCCGCTCGTAACCGTTTCGGCCGCCCCCGTATATATTATATAAATATATAATATACAAAGAATAATTACTGGGTAACAAGAGGGAACCCATGAAAAATCGATATTGTTAGTATTTATTTACAAAAATCAGCCAAAAACTTGCAACGCAGTTTTTTGCGCGCGAAGGTTGGCTTTCGAAAGGTTAAAAACAGCCATATGCTACATTTCAATAGAACTACTTAAATGTACAAATAAAATCACGTGGCTTATGAAGATAGAGATATACCTAGAAAATATAGTTTACCAGATAAAAAACACAGAGCGATTAATTCTTTAAAATACCGATAAAAATAAGTTTTTTTAGTATAAAATTAATAAATGTAATGTCAAAAATAACAAAAAAAAATGTGACGGTTGTCCAAAAGTAAAATAAAATGTCTTAGTGATTATATTGCAAATAAAAATAGTCAAGGTATAATTAATATGTGCCTACCTAATAATAGAAATAGTCAATACATTTTAGTCAAATTGAAAATCGTTTTAAAACCTATTACAGAAAGAGATATAGTCGAGATGCATACAGTGTTTAGAGCGCGTTAATGTCGTACAATTCTCTTTCAATGACATATAATTTGAGTTTATTTTTAAATTGGAGCATTTTTCCTTCGCGGCATATTTTTTTATACTAGAGGGTAGCTTATTGTAGCATATAATTCCGACGTAGTTCGGATCCCTTTTAAAAAGTTCTAGATTTGGACGAGGAAGAATCAGATTATTTCTCCCCCTGGTAAAGTGTTTATGGGTATCTGAATGTATCGGCAGCTGAGCTAGGTTTTTGTGATCAATTTAATGCATTCTAAAACGTATAGAGATGGAAGGGTGAGGATTTTAAGCCTTCTGAAATGACCACGGCATGATTCTACATAACCCAGATTACTTAAAATTCGAATGGCCCGTTTGTGCAATGAAAAAATATTTTGCCTTAGATCGATGGTGCATTGCGCCCAGAAGAGAATACCGTAACGGAGAAAAGACTCAAAATAAGCGAAATAAATCGTTTTCGTGTCCTTAGAATTAACCAGTTATCGTATTTGGCGCAGCAGAAAACAGGCACTAGAAAGTTTGTCACTTAATTGTTCTCCGTGCGCATTCCATCTCAGGTGATTATCTAAAACTAAACCAAGAAATTTGTGAGAACTGATATCGGCTATGTTGTTTTTCCCAATATGTACCTTTGGAGTATTTTGTATTTTATTTTGCTGAGAGGATATAAACATTGAAACAGTTTTGGACGTGTTAAGGGATAACTTGTTTCTCTCAAACCATGCATTTAGTGAAATCAATTCAGCATTTAAAGTTGTAACAACTTGGTCAATATTAGAATGTCTTGGAGCACCGCATAGGAGAACAGTTCTATAATAAGTAGTGAAACTATTGGGCGACAGATATCATAACTTTTTTTTACTTTTGCGTATGGCTCAACATCAACGTGTCAAAACAATTGTTTTTTTTTAAATTTATTTCCAGACGTTACTGTTTTTTGTCATAGTATTTATTTCTGTACTTGACAGATTGTGAAAATATCCAACCTTGCCCAAGCCCAATCTCACCAATATAAATACAATTATATACAAAATTTAAATTGTTTCTAACTTCACTTTTTCTTCTTTTCAGGTAAGTGTTTCATTCTACAATCCCATCTAGTTCTGCTGCTGTGAAGAGTTCATCTTGCCACTTTGAGGTTTTATTATGAAAATATAAAATCGAAGACTATCGCGGTTGTTTGACATTATAAATAGGATAGAAAACGAATTTACCGCTTGAAATTTGTAGGACCCGACGTTTCGGTGACGTTGCAGCCGCCGTTGTCTAGGGTAGACTGACTAGACAACGGCGGCTGCAACGTCACCGAAACGTCGGGTCCTACAAATTTCACGCGGTAAATTCGTTTTCTATCCTATTTATAATTATTATGAAAATGTTTTATATAAATTATTTTTGTGCTTTTTTTTGTCAATTTAGAAATGGTACGCGGAATATCGCAATTTCATTGCGGGCAGAGCACATGGCCTGTATACGTTATACTTACATCTCGTTAGGCAACGTTAGACTTACGCATTACCCTCGAGGCCTAGTTCGTGTTCTCTCCGCATCGTTATCATAACGTAGATATAATATCTCTATCCTTGCTAAGGCCTGTTATCCGTTGTTATATGGAAGCTCAAAACTTGAATTATATTGAATGATATTTCTAGTAGTATGAATGGCATAATCCCTGCATTCCTTTTTATTGTATTAGATCTGTTAACACACTTTTATGAAGACTTACTTAGTGAATATATGTTGTACGTTCACTATCACCTAAAAGTATTTAGGCACCCACTTTTTATTGTACTAATTATAAAAAACCGTATTTAAAAACCCTGTTTTAAAGCACATTTGAGTACCTCCCACTTCCTCCTTTAAATTTGTTTAACCCTTTAAGGACCATGGGACATATGTGTCCCATACTTCAAAAATCATTTACTAAATAATCGAATAAGAATTATTAATAAATTATATTTTTTCCATATTATTGAGACATCAAAATCTTAATATTAGCAAAAAAAAATATTGTTTTTTTTTTTACAAAAAATAGCAAATGACTAACGAGTTTTGGTGATATACATAGGATAGAAAACGAATTTGCCGCGTGAAATTTGTAGCACCCGACGTTTCGGTGACGTTGCAGCCGCCGTTGTCCAAGGTAGACATTTTGAATTTTGGTGATTTTAATAATCATATAACATATATGGGCGACTTTTAGAATTCGTTTTTTTTTTCTTTAGTACGTGATTTCTGAGTTCAATAATAAAAAATTCATTTTTTTTAAATAATTTGTAACTTTGCATTTTTATGGACCACAGGGACACTTATGTCCCATCAATTTATACAAAATCTATTGAACCAATGTTCACAAACTTGACATATTATATGTTATTTAAATCGCCGTTTAACCGTTTAGTGTGTCAAAATTTTCCATACTCTACCGTAAAGCTTATGGTCTTCAAAGGGTTAAGCACCTATAACCTAGTAGGCCATATTCACTATAATAAAGGTATCGGACAATAATGAAAGTTAATTTAACATTTCTGGGAAGAATTTATTAAATTTATTGTAGGTAGCCCTAATTATATTTTCTTATTAAAGCTTATTTAGGCGTTGATCGCCTAAATAAACTTTAATATGAATATATAGAGCTTCCTACAATAAAATTGAATAAATTCTTCCCAGAATTTTTACATTTCCCTTTTATACCTGAACTCTCAAAAATGTCTGATGTCTTTACTATATCGATTACGTACTATTAGGTAATCAGCGCTTAAACAAAATTGATTTTATATAATCAGTACAATAAAAAGTAGGTGCCCAAATACTTTTGAGCGGTAGTATAAGGAGTGAAAGTCAGTTAAAATTCTCAAAAATGCTTTTACTGGTCTCGCTTTTTACCCATTTAAAACATTGGTCGTCAAACATAACCCATTGAATCTCAAAGTTGTCGAAGAAAGTTTTAAATGTCGTGAAAACATTTCAGAGTGTACACGTTTTTGAATAAAATTCAGCAAACTTTCAATATTTTTAGTTTTATCCGTTTTTATTTTTTTGCTGAATTTTACTGAAAATTAACGAAATCTAAAAGATTTTTAACACTTCATCAAACCGACTACAGACTTAGAAATTGACGCAGGGACAATGTTATTTTAAAAATCGTATTCTAAATATAAATCAAAATTGCTCGTTTTTATCGATATTTCTCCGCGTATTTTTCATAAGATATAACAAAATAAAGAATAAATCTTCAATCGCATCAAACTTCGGTTCTTCATCCAACTATTGTAAAATTTATAGCTAGAATAGTAGTTATTATGTCTTTTTTAACATTATGCATTGTGTGGTTTTGGCGCTTACGCCTGCCTTAAAAGTAACAACATCCGATGAAGCTAAAGGAGTAGTGCGGCTGACTGAAAGTCGTCTTCATTCTTGGTTCATTGACATTGGACGTCTGCTAGATTTCTCGTGCATAATATTTTGGATTTATTTTGTTTGGCTAAATAAACGCATCACGCAATCTGGTATCCAAAACCTGAGCCTACGAACCTCGTATTTTAAAAGTTGATTAGTAGAATATTGTTACAGTTTGTGATAATGATTTTATGTACTGTTGGATTTGGCGTTAGACGAGTTTTGGAGCTCCTATCCCACCCAATTAAGCCATTATTAGGAAGGAATTCTCATCACGCGAAATACACTATTGTTAACTATAATATTCCTTTACTATGCCCGGAGGCTTGGATCTAGCGTAAGTAGGTAGCGGCCTTAATAACCCTCGCAGGCATACTCGTACATCAAAATGAATTTTACATCTGTGTCGTGTTATAGCTTCAGTTTCTTCTATAAATACGAAAGTTGCATGTCGTATTGAGCTTGACGAACTCACCTTTGTATGAACAAATATTATTCTGTAAGTGTCGTTAACGATAATTCCCTTGTAGAAGAATCCTTAGTCCTTTTCGACGTAGATATAATGTAACGTATGAGATTATAATAAATATATTTTTACGAATGAATAACATAAATTAAAATATTTAAATCCCATGTCTTCGCGATTTTATGTATGATTTGAATAATTCATTCTTGACTTTATGCCAAGGAATGTAGGAATGTCAGGAAATTAGGAATGTCAAGGAATGTAGGAATGTCAAGGAAGGTGAGTAGGAATTTATTTATTTATTTATTCGCTTATTACTAATCAACGTCACAGTAAAACCAATGCATTGATTAAAAAAAAATGCAAAGATATCACCGTAATTATACAAATTGTATGAAACTTGTAATACTAGCTGTAATATACGAATAAATAATTAATAGCCTGCATTTTAAACGAGTGAGGGTTGGCGGTAAAAATATCAAAATCTGGTGCCATCGAGTAAATTTCATTTATGCGCCGCAAAGCACGCGCCAACAAGTTATACCTCGTAAGATTAGTGCGGGAGAATGGTTCCGCGAAAAGATGGTGCGACCGAGCACGATGATAATTATCAGGTACGAAAAGATCCACCTTGGTTTATGTAGTATCGGCATCTTTTTCATTACTCAAAAAAAAATCTACTAGATTCGATCATTTTAATGCTAAATCTAATAGGAAATAGTCGCAGACACGCAATGTTTTGAGACGTAAAAATATACATACCATGTGTGGTAAAACTTTTGCTTTAGTTAGTTTTTAAACAAAACTAACTTAGCCTACCGGCATATAGGTGTTCATGAATTGTTGAGAATAAACTAACCTAACCTACCGAAATGTAGGCATTTGACGCTTCTTTAAATGCCTATATATCGATTATTTATTGAATCTGCAGTGTGGTGAATATAGTCGGGTGACGTTAAAACATCAACAATGTAGAATAGTTATTAATGTATACTGTGTATACATTAATACCGGTACGTATATGCTTATGATATTTCCTATGTTATTTATATCTATCTATACGAGCACGGTATACACGCAATCATAAATCTACCTATATTAACGATTCGCATTTTTTCATTTAACAATTTTCACATGCTCTGTTGGTTGTGCATGTCTAATGTGTACTAATCTGACCGCTGCTGCCCATCAGCTTTTTACCTCTACTCCTCTCCACAACCAGCTTCTTTATCGACCGAATTCGGGAATTTCCGACCAAATGCGAATTAAACGAGCTTCTGCAGATACGTGAGAATATTCCCTTGCGATCGCAGAGTTTTTTTGATGACAGTGTGTTTTTTAAACTACTTCGAAAAACTCCTAAACCGAATCCGAATACGTTCAATGCATGCCATGGTGCAAATTAGTTATTTTGATACCTATCGTTCGGTATAGATATTCTACATAATATAATTTGTTATTGCACTTACAGAGTAATACATACTACCTGTCGAACTTACAGCCGTCCGAATAAGTTTGAACACATTTCATGCGGTTTTAGATTCAGTTGCTTTAACTTCGGTGGGTAGTTTTAATGCGGAAAAGTGACAGCCGTTCATTTCACATTCGGTAAGTCACATTCAATCATTAAAACGATATTATAGCAAGGTTTTGACACCGGGTAGGCAGTGCGTTTATGCCTTTATTATGTAGTACTCGCAACTGAATCCTACAAAAACACCTAAAAATTAAAGGTGCCGAGAGGACAGCCCTTCAAGTTCAGTGGCGTAACTAAGTCGGTGCAGCCGGTGCAGCGTACCTAGTACCACGGTAGTTTGGGGGCCCAAAATGAAACTCCTTTCTACGATCGACGTTCGATCCAACTCTGCTAGGACGCTAAGCCGAAAACATAGATATCTCAAAAACCATTCTAGAAATGTATTTGCGTACATTTTTTAGAAAACTTTAAGTAGTTAATTAACATATGTGGATATGCAAAAAATGGTACATTTGTAATAATAATTTGTTGGCATTTTTCAGTCTTGCCAGTTGAGCATTTGGTAGTTCTACTTAAAATCAAATAATAAAAACTGATATTATTTCTTAAATTTCTCTTTATCATGTCGAGAAATATAACTCAGGGATTAAATTAAGAGTAAAGCGTCGCATTGCCATAGGAACAAATGTTTCGAACATTATCCCGCAGCAATGTTCCTATACGATCCCGCGTGTCCCGCTGAAGTTCCTGGAACTTGTTCCGCAACATGTTCGAGGCGATGCCCCCAAATAAATACGCCGATTGTAGCGTAGCCCCAATATAAATGTAGCTAAAACTTGGGTTGTCGACTACAGTGGGCGAGCCCGTCACCTCAGGAAGTTTTAACGATTAGTCGTTCTATCTCCCTGGAGTGAGCGCAGAAGACTTGAGGACAGAACAGTCCACCATCTAGCTACGTCACAAGCCCGTAAAAGGCCAACGCCTTAACCGCGAGATAGCCAGGAGTGTTACTCGGCGGGCCTACACTCACGCCCTCACTTCCAATTGTGACCAGATTACTCCAGTCTCTCGATTGGTTACGAGTTCGAGGTCGCCTGCGCGGTCCTCTCCCTTACGAAGCGGTGAAACGGTGTTTACCGAATCTATCGCGGACCACAGCATCCTTTGCCCGGCTGTTCACCCAGGATCGGATAGCCGATGGTCGTTTCAAGAGCAGTCGCCGTAAGGTCCGCAATCACTTCCGCTCTATAGGAAACAGTACTGCTTCCAGACTCACCCGACTGTTAGTCAGAGTGCACAGTCGATTGGTTTACGCCGCACGGTGCGCAGACCGTCCAGGAGCGCCAGAAGGTTGATTCCCAGGGGAAACTAACCATAAGGCCAGAGTTCTACCCAGGCTCGCACTTCATGCGTGGAGGCCGTCGGATAGGTGTTGACCCGTGAGTGTGACCAACCCTGAACAGAATGGGTTTTCGTGGCCAACTCAGCAAGGGTCCATTAACTCCCAAATGTAGCTACAGTATAAATATGTATTATAGATAGGTATACTCTTACAGCAATTACATCCTATATGCCATAATGCATGTATGTAAGTAGGGAGAGGGGCCGTTTGTTCAATTTTGCACTGGGGCCCATTTATTTTAGTTACGCCACTGTTTCAGACATTTTCAGCGTACTCGGACGTTTATTATTTACGTCGAAAATGATTTAGGATTTTTCTACACGGGATTATCGCAATAGCACTTACATAGTAATCAATCTAAAGGTGTGTTCGTCAAGCGCAACTCGACATGGAACTGTCGTATTGATCCAAGAAACTGAAGCTATAAATATACGACACAGATGCAAATTCATCTTGACGTACGAGTATGCTTGCGAGGGCTATTGAGGCCGCTACTTACCAACTAGGTCCAAGCCTTCGGGCATAGTTGAAGAATATTCTGAATCGCAAGTCGCAAACCATAGTATATTTTGCTTTATGCGAATCCCTTCTTACCTATGGAGTAATTGGGTGGGGTGGGTGCTCCAAAATCGTTTAATGCCACTTCAAAGATCACAAAGTATCATTATAATGGTTTACTGTAAGATATCGCTATAGCGATAATCCGCAATTTGTGCATAAATTGTCTCTTTTTTTATAAAACCAGTGTTTTATTCATTAAGTAATGTTATAGCACAATAAAGTTATTCTATTATATTCTATTATCGCAAGCTGTACAATATTCTTCTTATGTTAGAGAGGCTCACGTTTCGGATACTACAGTCTGCTCCACGGTAGAGAAATAAAAGATGTAAAGAATGTCGGCCAGGATGCAAAAGAACGCTGCGCAAGTTGACGTGGCGGTTGTTGCCTGGTCGACATTGTTTACATATTTTATTTCTTGTCTTGCAATATAATTTAGATCGGTATATATTGTATTGCGCTGTGTATACTTCTAATTGAGTAAAAATCTTTAAGCGTTCCCTAGGTTTCAGTAAAAATCAGAAAAAAATGCAAAATACAAAAACAATGAAATTTTTAAATGTAAAACTTGTACATTATGAAAGCGTTTTAATTAATTTGAGTTACATTTGTCGAAAATAATTTAAATAGGTGAGAATATGACCATAAGATAGAATGTAAGCATTTTTGATTTTTTGCATTAATTTTCGCCATGTAATTATTATATTATTGAGGAATATAAAAAATAAGACTATAATCAACACGTACTTTAGACCTATACAATTACTTTACCTATACAATTTAAAGTTATATAAATCATGATATTTCTTTATCTACTTATATATCCGTATATAATATAAAGTCATATAGTTCGTGATATTTCAACAACTGATCCTACGAAGTGGTTTTTCGGGTTTATTCGTATAAAAACGATGTATTGATTTAATCATGTAACCGTTTAATTTCATACCAATGTAAGTATATATTATAATAGTTTTTGTTTAAGTACCAAATAAAATAAAATAAAATTTTAAAAAATTTAGACTGTTGCTTCCCAGCAACCTTACCACCTAGCGCCAGAGTACAAATAATAATAATATATTGTATGGCGTGTAGAGCGATAGTATTAATCATAAAGTAGAAATTTATAAAGTAGAAATCATAAAGTAGAATTGATATTAAAATAATACGTACTAATAATTATTGTAAATTGTCGGAGCGGTACAAAACATCGAAATAATATAGAAAATGTCAATCAGCTAATGAGTAAATGATCAAAATGAATAAAACTGTAGAAACTGAGATAATGAAAACCTATAGTTCAAATTTTAAAGTTCTACACCGAGTGATCTCATCCAGCTATGTGCGAGGTCGGTGGCAAGGTGGATGTCGGCTTTGCTGAGTACTTAATCTCGTTATTGGTATACGATTTCATATGCCACCTGTTCCCACCTTTAATTACAAGTGAGTGAATTGCCTTCGCTTTCTTTCACTATATGTTTTCTTTTCCCTCTAATGGATAGGATACTTTATTCGCTTCCGCCCGAGTTTTCTCGGGGCCCGAGATCCGAATCGTGATCTTCTAGTCGCTTTCTTGCTCGCTCCAACAATCTCCCTTCGCTTCATTTAAACCGGTCTTTGTGTTCGCGGAAACTAACCTTCGCTTTGTCATTTATTATTCCGGCGTCCCTGCGGCTTATAATTTGTATATAATATACAACTAAGCATAATAAAGAAATAAGTACAGTAATATACAAATATAAATATAACATATATTTGACTTTCTAAAAATAAAAAGAGGTAATTTAATAAAGTTAAAAAAAAACGTTTTTCTACAACCACTATTAAAAGTAAGTTTTTTAAGGCATGCCACAAGCGTTAAAAATGATATTTTATTTCACTGGTCTTCAGTTTCAAATTCAAATAAATTGAAATAGAAACATAAAGTAGTTTTGCTACAACCACTATTAAAAGTAAGTTGTTTAATGCACGACACAAGCGTTAAAATGACATTTTTTTTCACTATCCTTCAGTTTCAAATTCAAATAAATTAAAATAGAAATATTTTATTCGATTAGAAGGCATGGTTCAAAAAAACACAATGTTTTAACATTTTTGTTTTAATTTTTAACCTGAAGAGTGTCCCGATAAGACGGTAGTTTTTCGGGACACACGATCCCGACAACACAGGATCGGCATAACTCTCGTAAATGTTTGCGCGACTGTCGCGCTCAGTGACACTGTACAGAATAATTAATATTAATATGTGTTTGTCGGGATGAACCAATAGATATACGAATATATTTTAAAAATCCACTAAAGAGTGTTTTTTTCAAGTTCTTGTGAAGTGGAGGCAAAATTATTCACCAAATTTGTTGCCAGAATTTCGCTCGCAATATTCTTCTTTTTAAACGATTTTTCTATTTTCAAAACTTTTGATTTTTCTTCATAATACGCCTCAAATATATTCTCGCTATAATTGCCAGAAACAACCTTTACTCTCTCACCAATCCATAAAACGTTTGTATGATATTTCGTAATGCGCACTGGATTTATTTGGTAATAATTCAAAACTAGCCCGTTTGGGCTCGATTGCGTTTCTTCGTGAACTATAATCGGAAATTTGTTCACGTGAACGTGACAGGGCAATACGTTATAGCGAAATGTCAAATTAAACATTGTCACTTTTCCGAATTAAACTACCCACCGAAAACAAAGCTGATGAATCTAAGACCGCAGGAAATTTGTTCAATTTTATTCGGATGGCTATAAGTTCGGCAGGTAGTTTTGATGCGGGAAAATCGACGATCGTTCATTTTATATTCCCGTATTGCTCTGTCTCGTTCGCTTGAACTAATTTTCAATTTTAGATCACAAAGAAACTCAATCAGGCCCATTAACGTCCCCATTGATTTTATTTATTTATAATCAATTACAATTACAGTGGTTTCAATATAATGGATATTTTTTTAAAAAAGACGAAAATCCAAACTAAAAAAGCTACAGAATTAGCATTTACTGAAAAAATCGGAAAGCTATTTGATATTGGACATGCAGAAGCCACGAAAGTAATAAAAATGAAGAATATTTTTTTTAAATTGATCAGGAGACTTATAACAGGAAAATGATTATAACATCTGAAGATAAATAGTACTAGAGTACTAAGAGTACCAGTAGTAGGAACCGCCTTACCCGATTCCTGTAAGTGACCCTTTACTTACCGCCCACATTTTCTTTTTTAAACTTTATTCGAAGATATGGATCCGAAATTTATTTTCACACAAAATGAAATGTCACTGACATCACAAATAGCTGTAACATTACCAGTTTTTCTCTCCGCATTAGGCATTGGCTTTTTTCCTCCGACTGAATTGATTTAAATACCCAACTCGTTGTTTATTCGGGGTCACATTTTGTATTCATTCGTTTCGCAAGATATATGCCGCGTATAAAACGCTCTCTTTTTTTGAGTTACCTCATACCGTAAATTGTACCCGCATGCTTAAAGTAAAACGGTAGCGTCTGGGCCAAGAGAACACACGAGATTAATCAGCATTCATGAGCTCGAATCGCATATTGGCAGCTTGAAAAGGAACGGCGGCATTTGAATTTGCTTTTTCAGCGATTCCAGGGGGACTCTGGGTCGAAACTGTACTTTTTATTTTTTCTTAAACAACATGATTTACAGACGAATGGCTATGATATTCGGTATACAGTACAATAAAACGTGCAGGAAAAACAAGTTGAACCCATAGCCGTTGGCTCATCGCATACCTAACTGAGCAAGAACGCCCGTATCTAGGGATGCTGATATTTGACTTAGCATATTGCAAACTTTGAGGGGCTTAAGAACCAACTTAATTTTTTCACTATTTTTTATTCCCATTTATAGACCTTATCAACCCTATCAAGACCTAAACAATGGCTGACCTTTGCGTTTTTTTCTGAACTTTATGCTTTAGGCAGAAAAAATATTTTCAGATTTTTTGTATGAATTAATTATGAATGAAACATTTGTTTTCGTAATCCTTGTCTACTCTACTATAGTTATGCATATTGAACGTGTGCATCAAAATGAAATCGAAGACTATCGCGGTTTTTTGATATTATAAAAAAGGTAAAATAAATTTACCGCGTAAAATTTGTAGCATCCGATATTTGGGCGATGTTACAACCGCCATGGTCCAGGGTAAACTGAAATGCTGACAATCGTCATCCGTTGTTCTGCGGCTAGTCCGCAAACTGCTGCTGTCACTACACAGATTATAACGGCGTTGGGGCGGCGGGTCGGAAAATCCGCAGATCAGAATGATCAATTATAGAAATTAGAACAAGGATAATTTAATGTCAAATCCAACAATATCCTTTCAACTATCATAAAGCTTATTAACTTTTTATAACTGTACAAATATGTAATAATAATTATATGGTATTGGTATTGTATTCAGCATTTTCAAATTGTTTTATGCTGTATTTCAAATTCCCTTATCGGATTACTTAGCGGACTATCCGTAATATATTTTGTTTTAAATTGTAGTCTCCGAGGCTTTTGATTTGTGCTGGAAATTTTGTTGTAGAAACACAGGCTTTGATGAATAAAACTATTACTTGCTGAGTCTTAGCTGAGTCGCTAACTATTAAAATGTAGATCAGATTTATTCCTGGTGTCGTGGTATTGAAAATCACTATTCACCGGAACTTCTGATCAGTGTTTACGAGCGTACATAATGTTTTGGTATATATAGGAAGAATAGAATATAATATAATACCTTTATTGTGCTAAAAAATAAATATAACATTACATAGTGAAGATTACACTGGTTATAAAAACCTATTTATTCACAAATGGGAAACTATCACAATAGCGATATCTTACGGTCCACCCGAATGTTATGATTCTTAATGTAATAAAAAGAGGTTCACAAGTTTTTGGAGATGCTTTGTATAAACTGCGCTCTGCCTTTTTTGGCGTACAAGCATTAACACCCCTAAATGCAACCATGTGTCATTCACTCGTAAAAATAATATGTCACGACTATCAAGTTTGCAGAGATTTTATAACGAAACTAACAAGTATCCGTAATTTAGAAATTGTCCTCAAATATAAGGCATTTAAATTTTTTACCTTTCATTCACCTAAAACACATTATAATTTCATGCCATATATCGGGGACTCGCATCACGTCCTACTTTCGCAATTCCACTGTCTTTTTTTGCAATTCGCTGTATTTTATGGGTGTTTAGGAGGTGCCGTAACATACTCGTTGTTCACTTCACTCACTCGTACTTTTCTTCACCAAAAAGTCTTCACAATTCTCTGCATCATTTATGTTAAGTATGTATGTAAGCGTGACTCGCCGCTGTATACGCCCTGAAGACTCCTTCTACGCCAGATACCTATTTATTTATTTATTTAAGAAATAATTTGAAGTAATTAAAAATAATTAGAATGGCAAAACCGTATACTTATTTGATTCCGTCACCCAACTGGGACCAGCCGGTTCTAGGGTGGACAGGGCTTTAATATTACAATAAATTATTGGAAAGTTTTAGTAAAATGCACGTAAAACTTAATTGCCTAAAATGTGGTCCTCAAAAAAACGCAACTCCATTATAAAATCAGCATCAAATGGAACATAACATTCCGTTAAATAAGGGTGTGACAAATATAATAAACTTAAAACGAATATAATAAACTTATACGAATATAATAAATAAATATAATACACTTAATGAAGAGAAAAAGAAAATTATAAGAAAGAAGAGAAAGAAAAAGTTTTAAAAAAATATAAAAAAGCCAATTACTATATTAGTCTGGCTTAATATTTATTAATACTATCAAGGTCAAATCGCTCCATCACGTTCATCAACTTTCACATATAAATTTCACCAACTTTCCTCAAAATCTTTAATTTTTAAAAACTTTAAAACTTTCCATTTCTTAGAGTTAAATCGCTAATATAAGAACTTTGATTAATTATGACCATAGTAAATCATATGGTTTTCAGAACTCTCAGTATACTCCGTCGGCCATTACTGCATAGTTGATATTAAAAAAAAAAAGGAAAATTGAAAACTTAAAAGGAAATTCACTCTCATTTCGCCAGAAGTAGGCATAGTGTAGTATTACCCTGTTCGTCTTTGGAATTATTTAAAAGGAATCCCAACAACGTTGTAATTGTATGCTGTAAAAAACTACCTGAAAATATTCGTTTTCCGTGAATTGCAAAAAGTAATCGATTTTTAGAATTATTTTAATCTTAAGCGGCTATCGAAAGTATTGTGTACGAAAGTCTAAATAACTATTTATACGTTTGATTTGATGTGAAGATGGCAACCAAAAGTCATAGAAAATAGTCTACTAAAATGAAACATTGGTGGTAAACATCTAAGCCCTTGGCGTGGCCTTTTGTAGGGATGTTTCGCAAAATGAAAAAGGCAATGGGACAAGTACATTGCTTCAAATGGGATACTTGAATGGGATGAAATTGTTTTTCCTTAAATTTTGTTGAATGAAGCAGAATTATACTATACAGTACATTGTGTGGTTCATGAGTTTTGATACAGCGATCCCAGAACCATCGCCATCACGGTGTCCGCGTTTAACTTAAGGGATACTCAAACTCCCAGAGGAATTCACATTCTATAGAATGTCTTGACAGTCTATGGATTGCGTCGCAGTCGCTAAAGTTTTGCCTTAACTTTGTCTTGAGAACTCAAATGAAATTTCCACGTCGGTCGTAGTAATCTAGCGACGCGTTATTTCCGACCCTTCGCCACATTCCTTTCTCTAAATGTTGGAAATGCTGTCCGGAATGTCAAATGGTAAAGAGAGAGAGCCCAAATAAAAATCTAAGCAGAATATTTGAAGAAATAAAAGCGGCCTTTCAAAGTTTGGAGTCTTTTGATCGCCCTTGCGTTGTAAACAAGATTCTTTTAATTCAAGTCTTTTTATAAGTTGATTTTTTTGATCAAACGCGTAACATATTTTATTTACTAATATCGACGATAACGTAGATCATTTAAAGACCGCAAACGAATAATGTCAACAAAGAAACCTTTCTGAGAGAATCACAACTAAAGATTTTAAATATTTATAATTCAATATAGTCTTTTTAACAGAAATTAATCTTAAATACAAATGTATTTGGCGATCAACTTACGAAATTGTGAAGCTCAAAAAGTGATGGAAATTACACAAATAATGTTTTCTTGTACCAAAGACAATTATATAGCAGGGAAAGAACGGGAACTGTGACTTACTGAAAACAATATCAGCTTGATTTCCAAATCAAAAGTTATTACCGCAAAACTACCCTTACCCTCAGAATCAAATTCACAGCTGACTTTCATCTTTCTTTCCCAGTTTCAGAATTTCCCCACTTTAGTCTTAAAATATTCCCTACGTCGGTTTATCCATTTCTCAAAATTACACCTCAAAAACAGCAATATATCAGTATTGATATTATAAATAGGATAGAAAACGAATTTACCGCGTGAAATTTGTAGGATCCGACGTTTCGGTGACGTTGCAGCCGCCGTTGGCTAGGGTAGACTCTAGATTCGTTTTCTATCCTATTTATAATGTCAAACAACCGCGATAGTCTTCGATTTTATATATCAGTATTGAACTTTAAAACATGATGTTTTAAATGTTCATTATCATAAATTAGCTTGCCTTCATTAGCCAAACGGAATATTGAAATTTCATCCTTCTAAAATATTCTCAGTCCTGGAATTGTTGGAAAAGCGTCGATACATCGTTTAACTTGTATGACACTAACGAGGATAACATTACACGGCATTGACATAGGTTGTTATATTGAATAAGTATGCTGCTATCGTTTAATATATGTATTTCTAATGATCTGTCTCTTTGTACGATGATGTTGTTCAAGAGTTGTTACAAAGTTCTGTGATCAGGGGACATGGCGACAACTAGAATTTTTATTATCGTGTAATTGGGTCATTGAATTGTGTTTAGTTCGAAGTGAGAAATTCGCTTAGCAGGCTTTCGAGAGCGCGGAGGCTTCGGCTATTACATCTACCTACACCTACCCATATTGTTGTATTCCGACGTTGGTGAAAGGCATTTCTATATCTCAATCAAAATTCTAGGTATAAGTACTGCTTTACATATATGTTCATGTTCATTTATATCTATATCTGCTTTATTATAGCAATGGGTCATTCGCGGTGCACTCGAGAAATCCCTCCTCGGAAAGGGGAGGGGTTTCTATTTGTTTTAGAGTTTTAAAACTAATGTATTTCAAACGCTATTAATAATGACGTTTCGACATGATAATGCGTAATTGTATTATGTCTAATCGAAAGAAATACAATACGTGTTTTTCCTACGTAATCTTTGCAATACATAAATAATCCTTAAATTAATATAAACGAACATAAAGCTAAAAAAAAACCTCTTCCCGGAGGACCTCCGTTGCCTCCTCCAAAATTATACCGACCACTCTCAGTTCATCTTTGGTCAGCTCGCAGCTAACATCAATTTTATCGCCATCGCTAGTCGACGTTGACCCTTTGTCCTCTAATATCAGGAATATACTAAAATACAACCAGTCCTTTGTCCGAGCATTTCCCATAGATGATCCTCAAATACATCACAAATAAAATACTTTCACAGACTCTGCTTTCAACACATAAACGCCAAACCAAACAAATTTCACTTTTATTACTATCAGTTATTGTCCTCGATTGTGGCTAAATTCCCACCCAATCTGTTATCTTTCAACTACAAAATTTACAATTATTATACCCAAACAAATAAGCCTTATTTAGGTTTTAATTCTGAAAACCTGTTATGTTAATGTATACAGTTTTTCGCAATTTTCTAGTTAAAAAAATAATAAAAGAAATCCTCAAATTTTAACTTCTTTTATTTGTTCTGTATCATTCGACAAATACCAATATTATATAACGCACATAGTTGAATGAACTATTTTAATTTTATTTCAGCCATTCGTTTAATGAAAACTATCTTTAATTATTTTTCGTTGTGACACTCGTTGTGAGACCATATATTATTGTTTAACAACAAAACCAGCGATTTATCTAGATGTATATTTTTTTTATTAAATTTCGAAACTCATTCTGATAAACCACGTATTTCATTCTAATTTTTATTGATAAATTTTAAAACAATGAAAAACACATATCTGCTAATCTATAACTCCCCATTCTATATTATTCTTAGGAAGACGTTTATAAAATATATTTTTGCATTTACTTTTTAAGCTTTGAGTGATTTGTTTTTTTCCGAATTATTGTTTTAGAATTTAGGTTATATAACATTTAAACACATTTTAAAACCACATCTCAATTTCTTTTATTTCCATCACAAAAGTAAAAAAGTTTTTGATTTTATAATTTTTAAATTGATTTTTTTTTGACAATATTTTTCTATGAAATTTTGCCTTTGTCCAAGCATAGCTCGTCAATTCTGAAGTCCGTTCTCCCGATATTTTTCTGTTGAATTTTCGTCATATTAAAGTACATATTTTTCATTATCATTTGAAACTGTTGCACTTTCGCCATTTGAGGGGTGCTCATTCGAAGCTCGACTCAATGCTTGCATAAAAATCAGACCAATTATTGTGGAAATTTCAAAGTTAGATTCATAAATACATTTTAAAAGAAGTCGGAATTTAGATGGAAAACCCTAATTCACTTTTCTCTCACGACTCGTACAGGCAGGCCCGAACCGAAGCTAGTAATCTGCGAACTTTTCCGAAGTTTGGCTGTGCGGCTGTTTTTATAATTAACGCCTTTCGTCCATCGACATATTAGCTAGATATGCCCTCAGATACAAAACGTTGGCTCCACATACCCTTTGCTCGTAAATCATGTGACAGAGAGAGCAATAAATTAAACAGTATGCTAGGGTATAGCGCGCCAATATTCCTCGCGGCAGCTCTCATACCGGAACCGGTCGGCTGTCTGCCAGCGAACTGCGATCAAACTACTACTGGCCGGCTTTCAGTAGTGGTTATGATGGGGTCATTTTCGAGCGCGAAAGGCCCATCTAGGGGATCATACATATATCGATGCTTCCATCTCTCCAAAATGTGCGTTAACCAATCAGGACCCTAGTATAGCATTGACACTAATCAAAACTACATGCCTCTGGAATCCTCACGGCCTCGTACAGATTTTATTGATCAAGAAAGAATTCAGATTTTTTGTGCTTTTGTTTATCTATTTTTAATGTCTCTAAACAACTGTCTCTAATTTCAATTTTTATATAGTGTCGGCAAAAGTCTCAAATAGCAATTCTGTATAATTAAGTATGGAAGTATGGAAATTGACCATGGACATAGTTTGGCAGTTATATTTAGGTATTCGTAATCTTGAGGGCCACTTAGATTTTTTTCACTAACTAGGATCCTGAATGACAGGTGACAATGACGATATACAGGTGACAAAATGTGGCGAAACTTACGGAACCTCTGTGAGCTAATGTGCCCAGTGCAGTTGGGCCATTATGACCCATGTGTTAGGATCGGCCCAACTCACAGGTCAGCACTCATCCGGTAGCCTCCACGTATATATAGAAGTGCGAGCCTGGGTAGGACTGTGCCTGCGGGTCAGTTCCCCTGGTAATCGCTCTTCGGGCACTCCTGGACGGTTAGCACAACCGTTCGGCGTCAGCCGATCGACTGTGTATCGACTGATAATCGAAGGCGTCTGGAAAAAACTTTGTTTCCAGACACCCCCGGCGCGGGGGTGGTTGTTAACCTTACGGCAACCGCTCATGAAATTACCAATTCGGCCACCCTATTCGGCGTGGTAGGCGGGCAATGGACGCCATGGTCCGCGATGGATTTGGTAAATACCGAATCACCGCTACGTAAGGGAGAGGACCGCGCAAGCGACCTCGAATCCGTAACCAGTCGGGAGGCCGAAGAAATATAGCCGAAACTGGTAGTAAGGGCGCGAGACCGCCCGTTGGTTTCAAACCCAGTGTCTCGCGGTAAGGCGTTGGCTTCTTACGGGCGAGTGGCGTAACTGTCCACTAACTAGACAGTGGACTGGTTCGTCCCAAAGTCTTCTACGCTCACCTCACGGGAGACAGAACGATCAATATCGTTAAAACTTCTTGGGGTGACGGGTTCGCCCTTTATAGTTGACATCTCCAAGGACCTCTGTTGTTTACCTGCGTATACAATCGTGTACCTATAACGTTGTTACGAAGACCTCTTTGCATGTTTGAAGGTCGCATGAAAGAAAATCCCTCTCATTTTATCGCCCTCGCGGACAATTTATTTAAAAAGTTTCATTGGAAAGTTTTCGCCCGGCGCGTCGAGGCGTAGGCAGGCTGCTACAGAGCGATAAGAGGCTGTCTGATACGCGTCACTCGCCAAATCAAAGTTCACTCCGAGAGATACTCTTACAACCCACCGTGCGTCATATTTATCTCCTCCAGATTTTCTCTCCGTCTGACGTCATTAGGACTGATGTTTCCAGCTGTTTACACATACGTGATTGCAAAATTCGTTTTCCTCTTATATTGGTTTATATTTTTCGCTGTCGTCCTGCGCTGTTCTGTCTACGGATGAACGATATGACGGTAGATTCGGTTAGATCTTAAGGAGTGTTTTTGTCGAAGGAGTCTGGAGTCGTTTTTAGGGCGAGACAACGAACCGAAAGCAATCTCTTTGCCTCTTCTTTTCCAGTGTCGCGCCTAAAATAACAACATAATAGATAATATGTTTATGTATGTACGAGTAACTGTGTGCCACTGTTAAATTACTTAGATCCTTACCTGTTCTGTGAATTTAATGAAATAATCCAAAATTATATAATAATTTAATGTTATGTATTATACGCGGTTAACCCGTCAGGCCCCGCGACTGCGATATCGCAGTCAAACTGAGGGATAACCGCGAGTTGCGGGGCCTGAAGGGTTAAGAATAATGAAACACGGAATACCAATGAAATTGTCTAGGATTAGCGTATATTAAGACCGCATAAGTGATTTAATTTCATCAAATCATACCCGCTAACGACGCGTATAATAAATGCAACATCAGAAAGTGTGTGACGATGTATCTGAATTTAAAAAACATCACCTTATCACGTTGCACGCGCTGTCACTGGAATAGACCGTCAATCACCGTCCCTTTCACGTCCGACTTTGTTTAACAAGACAGAAAGAGCGCGCAAATACTACTTATATTTTAATAAGGCGACCCTTTGACTGCTAGTTTAAATTATTGAAGACTAAGTTTCACTACAAAATTTATAATACCGATGATTGGTAATCCCTTAATTCGTCCTGTGCCGTTTGCTGCGCATCTCATCATTTTAAGGCCTTAAAACCGTGCCAAAAAGTAATGTACTGTTAGAAGTGCACTTGCCCACTGTCGAAAATCGACCGATGGTAAAGACATGTTGTGACCAAGACCGACAAATTAAAAAAAATTCTTAAAATGAGCTGAGTTACGCGATGCGATGATTCGGTCGTCTTCTTCCCCCCAGGGAGCGCAGGCTATTTCGTTGGCCGATGCTTCTGCCTCAATTTTAACTGCTACGCCTGGGGCGTAGCTAGTCGTTCGTAGCATCTACATTGAAGTTACGTAGCACGAGGCGAGTTTAATCAAAACAAAAAGTATAACATAAATGTTTTAACTACTAATATTATAACGAATATTATACAAATAGTTAGGTAAATGTATAAAGAATCGCGTGACTAAAAGTTGCATTTAATAATATTCTATAACCTTTGCCAAATACACAGAATTATCGATAAAAATAAGCCATAATTACCTTAATAATTTTGAGATTGCGATGTTGAAAGTAACTTATCCCAATTTCAATTTATAAAATAATCTAAAGGGGTGGAAAATCTTTGAAAATTCCTTTGTGTTTTAGTAAACTCAGCACCTACCATAACTGCAAAAAACTATGTGTTTTTATTTTTTTTTTTGTAAAAAAAAACTAGGTAATACATTTCGACGGATTTCTAATTTGTTTAGAGTTGTTATTAGTACTTTGACATTTCTCTAACGATTATATCGATCCACCCAGGAATAGCCTTTTTGCCTATTTTTTCTGAATGACAACCATGCATTGAATTGCTAAATAAAACGTATTGTGGTAAAAAAGTTACTTCTGTTATTGTAGCGTTTTACTTGTTTATTTCTAGTGAAACGACTAATTTTAAATTTTTAACATTCAGTTCCATTCTATTAGCTTCACACCATTTTTTCAATTCGCAAAGGTCTTTCTTTCGCAAATTGTCAATATTTTTTTTATATTTTAGATCATCTGCATACACTAGGTGCCGACAGCGTAGACTCTTAGAGGTAATTAATGAACATAAGGAATAGAAGTGGTCGAAGATTTGATCCCTGAGGAACACCAGATTTAACTAATGCAGGGATCGATCAACACGAACATTTTTTGTCCTAATAACCTTTCACTTTAACAATTTGTGTCTTATTTAATATGTACGACTTCATTCATCTAAGTAGCTTACCATGAATACCGTTATTTGTAAGTTTCATATGTATGATTAACCTTATCAAAAGCTTTAGCGAAGCGTGATTAAATTTGCTACTTGCTTAAGAGTTAAGACACGTAG
This sequence comes from Micropterix aruncella, assembly GCA_944548615.1. Classification (NCBI taxonomy): domain Eukaryota; kingdom Metazoa; phylum Arthropoda; class Insecta; order Lepidoptera; family Micropterigidae; genus Micropterix; species Micropterix aruncella. The sequence goes on from OX155954.1 coordinate 31,007,399, forward strand.
TTAAAGTTTACAAAAAGATTTGACGAGTAAGAATGACAAGAATGACAATTTCTTACAATCACTTTCGATAGGTCTTGCTGCTGAAAATAGTATCTCATATGCTACTGGTCTTGATTAGAAGGACAGATATGCTACAGCAATTTTGTTGAGATTCGGATTTACGCCAATATTGTTGTGGGTCAGAGCTTCGCATAAATTAGGCTCCACTTAGTCTTGAGCAATGCTTGTCATTCATCGAAGGGTCCCGATCCTCTGTCGCTCGAATATTTTTCTTCGCAAGCACTCCAGATACAAATTGAATAATCGGTGATCGTTATATAATCGGACAATCAACATTTAGATTATACGGGAAAACACCAATAATCGCCGATTAATCGTATTGTAATTGTACTATGGTATCGTAATCACAATCGGTGGCATCACTAGTAAGTACACAGAACGCTATCGCGATTGCAATCTCGTCTGAGGGATTCCTCGGGATTACCTTTGCGAGTATAGCGGGATTATCCGTTTCATTCCACTCTGCCCGATCGCACATATTGAGATGTTTCAAAATAGAAATGTTTGAAGAGGCGAGCATAATATCTCTTTCAACTTGGCCCCTCTAAGGCTTAAATCCCACCATTTACACTATGAATCCGGGGGAATGTTAACGCCTTATGACTTAAAAAATCCAAGGTCTTTACATTGAAATTTCCCAATACATTTATAAAGTAGTGCTTGTAAAGTAACGTCCGTAGCCGCGTGGAAACACTGGTTCCCGTCAGATCAACGAAGTTAAGCAGCGTCGGGTGTGGTTAGAATTTGGATGGGTGACTGCTTGAGTACTGCCACGTGATGCTATAAAATGCCGGTCACCTGTAAGATGATTGTCGTTAGACATTAAGGTGGGCGGAGTATAAAGTGTACACATTCTATATTTAAATATGAAATGCGCGATGCCAGCTAATTTGAGCTTAAACGTCTTTTCATCAATGTGTCCATATGGATGTATTTTGCTCTAGTATATAAAACAAAATTATATTAAACATGGATATTCATATTCATATTCATGTTATTAGTATACTGGTAAACAAGTCAGATACAGATTCAGAACGTTCATACATATTAGCAAACAAACTTTTTTTTTATCGTAAAGAAAAAATAAAATAAACAAAACAAAACGAAGAAAAAACACAAGAATAATGTAAAAAGAAGAAATACAAGACAAAACGCAGAGATCATTAAATACTTTAGCCACCAAAGCATTTTAGACTTCACTCGAGTAATATTCCTCCAGTGTCACAAAAGACTTTTTACTATCCTTAGTATATCATTGTAAGCTTTATATTTATTTTTATGAATCAATCTTCAAACAGCCCCACTAGTTGGGACGACATTGTAGAGAGTTGATTTTTTCTATATCTCTATCTTTAAAATTGTAAGTTATACTTTTGATCCCCTTACTTCACTACCATATCAGCGACAGTGATAATATTACCTTCCAGTGGGATAGGCTTCCAACACCTTGTCTAATAATTTCCCTCCTTGTATTTACTTCCTCAATGAAACAAATCTTCTCCAATTAATAATCCATATATTAACCCAAATGCATATATTAACAATTAAATTTATAAATTCTTCTATTTAGTTTAAGTACTACTATCGTGAATTATATTTATTATAATGAGCGCCTAATTCACCACAAATATTTACAATTTCTTCTTGAGTTATTTCGATCGATCATTTGTCGATGACAACAATGGCTGCGTTCAGTCGATTGTTAATAAAATAATATTAATAATGATAATGCATGAGTTTAAATCTCCGCCGTGAAATTCGACAATTAGATTCTAATCCCTTATTTACTTAAATATGTTCAATGTCAATTTATATTGAAACATGAATCGTAATGTTACATACAACAATAAAATTACTTATAACTAACATACTGTCAACTAGTCGATGGCGTTCCAGTGATATAATGAATTTAAATGACCGCAGTCGCTAATGCCCGATATAAACTACGACCTGGTTACCATTCAGTCCACTGAATGTCCATATGGTTTTCGTTCTATTATTTCTATTAATACTATTCCCTCCCCGTTATCCGTGAAACCCCATCGATCAGTCAAAACAAAAAAACCTTAATATAATCTACAATTTTCCTTATCTTTAATTTTATTCTAACATTCAGTATAATTCGAATGTTTCCTTAACTAGTTTCCAAATTAAAAGCACATTTATATAATGGCTGATGTCTAAATCAATGGAGTTAGCAAAGGCTAACTCTCTTCCAAATTAAATAATAGTCTGACTAGAGGTTACCTCGTAGAACTATCAACGACTATTTATATCAATCGATGTTAAATGCCTCATTTTTAGTTAACGTGCAAATATGTAGAAATCACGCATTTACGTTACTACTACTTATCATTTCTAATAATTTCCAACAAACCCCCCAAAACTCTAATATTTATAACCCCAAAAAATATACAACAATGACAATATTGGTTGCTAGCTTCGGCCCAAATAATTAAATAACGCCAGCTTCGGCAAAATAAACTTACATATTTTTAGTACATCTTTGCCGACAATGACTCTCGGCTATACTTCCCCGTATTTACAGCTGCATTGCACAATTATGCACTTATAACTAAATGTCAATCTTCGATGTGTTGTTGCATTCCTAGAAATCTGCCATACCACGACGAATGCCTTTTTAGAAACCCCAACCTCTTCGCTATCGTACTGCAATTCCAAGCCGTTACTGCGTTCTCGTCAATGTTAATTGTATTTCACCGCTATGTTATGCACCTCCGAAGAACGCTCGCAATGTTGTGATATATTAATCTGACTTTGCCTCGTCCGCCATCTTTGATATAATTTTCGTATTGCAACCCGACGAAATCTCGTACTTCTATTTTATTTGAAATGTTGGATTTTTACATGCCAACTCGCGTAGCTCTCTCGATTCACATTTTTAGCACTGGATTTTCAATTATTTGTTCGTTTTAGTGTCTTTGTAAAAAGCGCCTCAATGACGAGTGCGATAAAGCGTTTCTGTGATGTACGATCTGCACACTTTATACGAATTTAAATGAACTGGGCACTAAGATGCTTCACAGCATCTCAGTGCCCTTATTTTAAACTGTTTTATCCTCACATCTGAGCCCCAAGATATACTTTTCTTTCCCAAACTTTCGCAGCTTTAGTGCGTGCAACTAAAATTTCTTAATGGATGCCGGAAGCAACACGTCCATCCCTTTTATAACACCCCTATCGATGTGACCTTTTTTTGATAATTTAACCCACAACTATTGACTAATCAATCACAAAACGATCTGATTTATCTATTTTTTCGTTAATTAATGCTCTGCTACTTGCTAACAAGCGAATTTCTTAACGATAATTCGTGCTTCTACTTCTACACATGATTTTAAATATTTAATTTACGTATTATGAGAAATTGATGTTTCATATTCGGCGGGAAATCTTCATACTTTGACCTGACCTTGCCGCCTTTCTTTCGCGTCGTTTCCGCTTTCGCATTTGAAAGCGAAATAATATAACTATTTTATTTCAATTTTATTTATTGATAGTATTTTTATCTAGTAATTCCTCTATTTTAATTATGTGTTTCTAAATTTCCTCATTTTAACTATTAAATTTTATTTTGACTGGCAATTATTTGGTGAAAAATTCTTTTAATTTCATTAATTCGGCTTTCTTCCATCGATGTCGATTATGTTTTCCAATTTCTCTTAATAATAAATTAAATGTTCTATAAATGACTTTATCAATATTACTATTAAATTCTCCCATAATTCCTACTATTTAATGAACCCCTTTTTATATTTCTTTGAAAAACCAATCGGTCGACTTTTTAAGACCATAAACATGCTTCTATTGTCTATTTGTCAATTATTGATATTTACGTCGATTTTTCTTAAAAATCTCAAAATATGCTAATTTCTTGCCAAATATTCCTGATTATCTATTTTTAAACCCCTAATAATGTCCTTAACTCTCAAAACTATTCAAAACCCTTTATTTATGTAACGTTGACACTGCGCTCTATAGTTTAGCAAGTGACATTCTTCATCTGTCCGTTTTAGTTCCTAATTAAATCACTAGATGTCACTATGATCATTTTTTAAGTACAATTTAATTTTAAAATTTCGAATAATCTATTTTGCGTTTAGCTTAGAGCTGCTAAGCGATCATGTGATGATTTTCAGATCATTACACCAGTGAGTAAAACGCCTTATCTGTAAGGTACCTCTTAAGGCGTCTCTTAAACACGTCAAGAGATTGCGCCTGCCTAATGTGCTCGCTTTGTTGTAAACCGCCGGGCCGGCGATATAGGCTAGCCTCTCCGACTTGGATAATGCATGACTTACCGAACGTAGCATGCTACGGGATCTTGTTGGATAGTGATGATGCACACCGATAGTGATGATAGAGCCCAGGAACTGAAACGGTCGCACGCTGAATGAATCATCGTCTTTTCAGATTAAAAAAATCACCGTCCAGCAGTAAGTAAACAAGCAAACTGATCGTGTTTGGTTAGAGAGGGAAGTTAGATGATAATTTCGAACTAGGAACAGCAATCAGAAAGCATGGAGCTGCTTCTGTCATGGTTTGGGCCGCAGCGACTGCTGAAGGTCGCTCTTCACTAGTTTTCATCGACCAGTGTCACGGTTAAAAAGACCGTGTTCTCGAAAAGGTCTTCATAAAAGCATTGATACATGAGCATACAAACAATTCGAAGCCAGGGCATTTTAGCAGGGCTCAGCGACTTCCTATAAACCCCTTGAAATTTTGTTTCATGTAATGAGTTTAATATATCTATTAAGTTCGTAATGTGTCACTTATCCCTGTCCTCAAAATTTACCCTATAATGTAAAAACTATTTATTTATTTGCCCTGTAACAGTATGTCTATTTTAATTGTGAAAAACTTTTAATTGGCCTTAGCCCTCTTATCGACACACGATTTTTTCGCCGTGAAAATCCACGGCTAATTCGCCGTGTCTAGGCGAGTTCGTCAGTGGGGTATGAATCACTATGGAAGCTTTATTTTAATTTATTTATTTCTAAGACCAAAAAATTCCATATTAGGTAGGGGAACACGGGGTAAGACGGGGTCACGAGGTAAGACGGGGTCCCCTACTCTTCTCAAAACGCAAGTAGTTAACCTCGTGACTCATACGCCGTTCGAAAGCTTCCCCGCTACGCCTCTCAGTATCGCTGCGAGAACCGGCGAGCACCCGCAATGAGCGTTCGTATTGCGCGTAATATCGTACTGAAGATTTTTCTCTATTGTGACTTAATATTTGGCACATTTAGTCAGTGATACCAAACGGGTTGAAGACGAGTATAGATTGAGCGTTTTACGCCATCTTTAGTATCGACTGGTCCCGCATATTGCAAATTAATAAATATTCAATCGAAGTATTAAGATAATCCGTGAGTATTTTTTTAAGCAATAAATGTCGTTTGGGGCAAGATGGGATTGATTGCACGGGGCATGATAGGGACTTTTTCGTTATGTCCCCATCTTGCCAATGCCAAATGTGTGAACTCTGGTCGCCTGAAAAAGAGGTTTGCCACATCTGTCTCTACTGTCAATAATGTACCCATCTTACCCCGACCATTGCCCCATCTTACCCCGACCGTATGCGGGGGCATACGGGGCAAGATGGGAGTTTGCCATTTTATTTTGTAAGTTTCATTTAAGTAGTTTTTAATTGAGAATTGTGAAATACTCATATAGTAGTATAATTGTAAACCCCAATATTAATTTTTTTTAATAAAGTTTTTTGATTGTAAAATTCAGTGTGGTTTTTATACGTATTTCTCCATAGCGTCCCCGTCTTACTCGTGTTCCCCTATTTAAATTTAACATATTTTCTGCCTCTCCTAACTAGGCAGAGCCTGTTCTAAGGAGAACACCAATAATAAAATGGTTATTAAAATAACAACTATATATAAGTGCTAAATAACAATGAGTAATAGGTAATAATAAATAATAGTAATAATTAGTAATAATATGTATATAATAAATACTTAAATTAATATAAACATGTGTACATAAAAAACCCACCGTGTTTAGCCCTCCGCGAGCCTTGTTTATTTACGGCGAAATTTGTATCAGTGTTGTTTGGCAATGTAACAGAGCTTGTCTATGAAACCGGACGTTTTCACGGCGGACAATTATTGCGTCACCTTAAAGTAGTTTACAAAATGTATGACCCAACGCGTCATACGGCGGACGGCGTACGGTGAAAAAACCGTGCAGTGGACAAGAGGTCACTTTTTTTCTAACGCGCCGAACATCATGTTTATATATCAAGTATAAAACCACTGTAAGTTTTTTGGAAAACATTTTTTTTAAATATTTAGTTTAAAGTTACCGTAGCGTCAGAGCCAAGTCCTCAAAATGCTTAAAAATTAATGTCGCCTAATGACGCTTTAATGAAAGTTGCCAATGCAAATGTAATCTGCGGGGAAAGTGGTTAGCGAAATTCGCCCGGCTGACTTTGCTTACCGAAAACTCCCGGATGCCTGTTTAGTGGCGGATTTCGTCTTTCGCGTATAACTTTTCTTGCAAACTAATTTCAAATGCAAATGAATACGAAACACGTTCAGCCTACTTGGACATGCAGCTATGCTAATTCAGTCTTCGTTTCGAATCCAACACGGGGTAATTTTGCATTTGTTTAAATGGGTCGTGTCGGATGATTTCTGACGCATGTAAATAGGTCAATTTTTTGTTTTGTTTTTGAATAAATAATATATGCCCGTAAATATCTGAAGATGTTCAATCCGTAAATATCCTTATATAAATACCAGAAATAGAAATAAACTATCGTTCCCAAGTTATATAAATATTAATTTAATATAAATATTAAAGTCTACAATAAAATTCCTCAGGATTTTTTTGAATTACAGCAAACAAAACAATGTAACATAAAGATGCCCGGTGTTAATATAACTTATTTTTCAGATTCAATTTACTTCATATATACAAGTAAAGGATTATTTTATATAGCACCAAAAAAAAACTGAGTGATACACGGTATAATATACTTTTCCAAATTTCGTCTTGATGAACGGCATACAATGCGATGCTTTTCTAGATAGGTATTTATTTACATGATAAAATTTAAAGTAAGAAATGCCTTACAACAAAGTCGGATGCTATATTGTCAGGATTCTAAGACACTTTTGTTTTCCATTTCGGCATTAATAATGACGTTATGGAGTATTTACGTGGCAGATTATACATGTTTTAATTCAAAACCCACTGAAGCTCTAAAAAATGGCGTATGCAATAGTTGTAGGAAAAGTCCTCAGAATTCAAAGTCAACTTATTTATTTTTTTTGAACCAGTATTAACATATTTATGTTTTTTTAAATTTTGGGATGACCGCTATTTTGAAACAAAATGGCATATATCTCTCATCGGATTTTAAATCGGCATGAAGATGAATTATTTTTGTACATAATTTGGTCCTTATTGGTCGTGTAGTTTCTGGGATACAGTCGATACAGACACACAGACACATACACAGATACATACACAGGCAGACGTTTTCCAGTTATCACTTTTTTAGATTCCCGGGATCTCAAAACGTAAAGATCCGGTGCAAACTCAAATTCTAAATTTTGCTCGAAAAAAATATTTTCTTTATTTACGTACTTCGTGTAACGCTTTTTTTTGGAAAGTAATATTAAGACCCCGAATAGAGCCAGCCTACTACTACAACCGACTACTGCCTGGGGACTGCTGAAACATATCGAGGATATCAAAATCTGTTATTCTTTGGGAATGTAAAAAGTTGCCATTTGGTTTTCTTTGACTGTTATTTCGAGTAGAGCTCATATCGGAAAAATCGTCATAGTCGGAAAAAAAAACTATTAGGTCCTTACCTTGGGTAGCCAAGGTAAGGACCAAACCAAACCAAAGGAACCAAAAAAACTATTAGCTCCTTACCTTGGGTAGCCAAGGTAAGGACCAAACCAAACCAATGGAACCAAAAAAACTATTAGGTCCTTACCTTGGGTAGCCAAGGTAAGGACCAAACCAAACCAAAGGAACCAAAAAAACTATTAGGTCCTAATTGCTGTCTTTTCACACTGACCACTTTGAAATTGGATAACATGGGTTTGAGTTGGAATTTCAAATTCAAATAAATTTTGGGCCATGTAATTCGTTTTTAAGAATCAGCTGTTTATTTGTATTTCCGTCGATTGTTTTGCCTTAAATATTTTCGTTTGTGCAATCATGGTAAAGTTTAAAATTTGCATTATTTTCAAATATGAGATCCTGTGCCGGTCTTTCTATTACAGCTTCGTGCAGTCTGGCTATACACTTACCGTAAATGTGTACTGTTAAGAACTGCAAACAATGATGGAGAAGCTCGTGATTAAATAACCGAGCGTTGTCAAACGCTCATCGCCACTGTTTCTGCATGACAACGTGTAACCGCAGTTTTCACTGCAAACAGTCGCAAAGTTGCAGGAGCTACGGCTGGAGGCTCTTGGTCATCCGCCGTTCTTGCCAGACCTTGCTGCAATAGAGTCTTATTTTTATTTTCAGAATATAGATAACTTTTTACAAGGAAAAAAAAACTACTTTGTAGAGTTTGTGAAAAACGACTTCAAAACATTAATCGTTTTCTGTCCACGAAAGTTTTACAGCAGAGGAATTAAGCAACTCCCATTAAAATGACAGATATTCATAGATAATAGGGGTCTAATTAAATATATATTTGTCATACAATGTTTTTGACCTTAAATATCCGTTAATAAACAGCAATTCCATTAGCAAGGATCCAATATGATTCTGGCTTGACGTTCTCCATATGTATGTGATGTGCTTACGTTAGAATACTTAGGTATACACTAAGTGCAATTTTCTTATTTAAAAAAATGAGTATCTACCGAAAAACTCCTTTTCTGTTAAGGATGTTTCATAGCTGGAACCACATTTCTTAATAAATACGGAACCCTCAACGCGGGAGCAAAACACGCAATTGACCAGTTTTATTTTTATGTTTGTGGGTGCGTGTTCACTAGACCATTTTACGACGGCATCAATTTCCAATAGAATCGAGCAGCCCTCTGTGCCGCCATCTTCTTTCATTGGCTTATATCGCATATTTCAATGGATATGCGAATAAAAGCGCGACAAGGTTCGACGTTGGCTGAATACCAAAATAGGTGATATCTTCTTAAAGCGGCGTATTTTCAGCTTGTTATATACACTTTACTCTATATTTTGGAGATACATAATATACGAGTACATATTTTTGTCAGAATAGAAAAAATACTAAAATACACTCGGGAGCAATAAATCTGGGTCACCAATATAAACCTTTATATCTCGGAAACTAAAAAAGCTAACCTCTTCGAATAAGAAGTATTTTATATATTATTTAATAATACTCCAATAAAATTGATAACACTTCTTGATTGCTGTAAAGCAGGGTTGTTGCGAATATCAGCATCAGCATCAGCGAATTATCAGCATTGGTTTCAATATCAGCATCTGCATCAGTACAGGTCCCGCAATAAGAGCTGGCACGTTCACAGTACTCACACTAATGCAATGTCACTATACAGTGTGTTTCAAAATAAATGCAATAATTTTAAAATATCTACCTATATATAGGTGGATATTATATATCTGAAATGGAAGCTGAAATCCATAAAACCGAATGAAATATAATATTATTATATATTTTTTAATTTTCGTAATTTAAAATTTTGATTGATTTTTTGTTCGTGTAATTTAAAGACTGTTTTTATATATAGAATAAGTTTCAACAATCTGTAAAGATTTTGGAAAATAAATTGAATTGAATTGAATTGAATCTTTATGCTATGATTATTGTACGTAGATATTAAATGTCTCAAATTGACTACAAAGCGGTTATTGACAATAACGACGTTTTATTTTATTACCGTAAACAGAAAACATTTACCGCATGCTTGATTAAAATGGCATTAAGGTAACTTTGCTACTATCTAGATTAGCAATCGAAATAATTTTGTTAGTTGAATTACTAATACAAGCCGTTATGGGCTAATAATACACTAAAAAGACGTAAAATATCCAGCTAACTGTGTTTTAATTCGGTTATAACTCGAATGCGAAAAAAGAACACTCTGTATGTCAAGCTGTTTGAACAGTAACAAAATACGGTCTCCTTCATACTCATAAGCTTGACCGCGAGCGAGAGAGACGGAAAGACTTTTTATGATGCGCATCCAGTGAAAGTCACGTCGCGCGTCACGACATTGCATTAGTGTGAGTACTGTGAACGTGCCAGCTCTTGTATCCACATTAATCAATGCTGATTTTTATTGTTTGCTGATATTCTGCTCGTGACATGACCTTGAAGGGCGGAGCTTAGCTCTAGCCGCATGCGCATGCTGTCATCTCCGCCAGCAAGTGTTCCTAGCGAACAATTATTCAGCAGTGCCGGAATTATATATATAAGTCTTCCCGTAATCGACTGCAATCCTAAAAAGGCAGCTCAGCCATTGTTTTTAATATATATTAGGACCTTTCATTGAAAACTTCGATTTCCTAAGAAATGCCGTAACTTATATTTCTAGTCATTTACCAAATTGGAAAATACTTCATGTCACAGCGTCATCATTAGGCTTCAATTATCAGTCTGTGTCATTTCGTTGAAGTGTCAACAACGGTAATTTTGTTAGCTTCGAAGATGTCGAAATTTGAACCGACAAAACGTCATTTGCGGGAAGCAATGCTTTTCTGCTTTAATCTTAAGAAAACTGCCGCAGAATGTCATAGATTGCTGCTGGAGGCTTACGGGTAATTTACTCCGACAGAAAGGAATGTTGAGACTTGGTTTCTCCGATTCAAAAGTGGTGATTTCGACGTGCAAGACAAAGAGCGCCCAGGCCAGGAGCTAAAATTTGATGACGCCGAATTGGAGTCCATACTCCATGAAGATTCGAGTCTGGCGCTGGTAAAGATAAGTGAAGTGCTTAATGTTCATCCCTCAACCGTTTCGAGACGATTACAATCTATGGGACTCATTCAAAAGGAAGGGCATTGGGTTCCTCACTATAGTTGAAGCCAAGAGACATCGAAAGACGTTTCATAACTTATGAAATGCTCATTCGCCGTCAAAAAAGAAAAGGTTTTCTCCACCGAATAATCACCGGCGACGAAACGTGGATCTTTTACGAGAACCCAAAACGCAAAAAAATATCGCTCGTACCCCGGTGAATCACTTCCATCGACCTCAACAGCCACGCCGAAGAGAGACATTCACGGATCCAAGGTAATGCTTTGCATTTGGTGAGACCAAAAGGGTGTCATTTATTACGAGCTGCTGAGATCAGGAGAAGCCATCACGGGCGATCGCTGTCGAGCTCAGCTCAAGAATTTGAGCGATGCTGTGAAGATAAAACGGCCGGAATACGCTAAAAGGCATGACAATGTAATTTTCCAGCATAACCATGCTCGACCACACGTCGCGATGCAGGTCAAAAACTTCCTGGAAACGCTTCGCTGGGACATGCTACCTCACCCGCCGTACTGCCCAGATATTGCGCCATCCGACTACTATTTGTTCGGGTCAATGGCCCGTGACCTTTCCGAGCAGCGCTTCCAGTCTTTCGAGGATATTGGAAAATGGCTGGATTCGTGGATAACCTCCAAGGACGAAGACTTCTTCCGCCGGGGAATCTGTCTCTAGCCAGAAAGATGGGAGAACGTCATATTTAGCGATGGACAATACATTGAATGAAATGCACTTTCCAATTTGCTTCGAAATATAAAACATTTATTATAAATGTTTTATATCACAATAAAAGTTTTCAATTCAATTCAAAGACCTAATAAACTTACCTTTAATAAAATTTCAAGTTGGGTGGTTAACCGCCAATTGTATTTTATTTTTGTATGTTAGGTAATGGTACTCTCTACCTATTCAAAATGTAAGAAGATTGTTTTTGATAATTAAAAGTCACAGAAGTATTGTAACTGACTTTTTATTTAAAATACCTAATTATATGATCCCTTTTAATTACAATTTCATAGTTGGATATAGTTTATTTAAGTAATTTATTAATATCAGCATCAGCATCAGCTGATATTTATATAAAAAAAACAGCATCCGCTGATATTAAAAAACCTGCATCAGCAAAAACCCTGCTGTATAGTACTGCCATCAAAAAGGCTAACAAAAAATTTATGATTTCATTCAATTCACAGCGTTTGTTTTTAATTTTGTGTTCTGTCACAAAAAGAAATATATAAAAAGCGTTCCTGGTATTTAATATCCATTATTAATGTAGTAATTATTGAATAACCTAGCATTCTTAGTTTCCCAGATTTTAAGGTTTATGTTGGTGACCCGGATACATTGCTCCTGAGTGTATATCGGGCGAAATATAATCTTGGGTGTTCACATATTTATGGACACGACCTAATTTTAAAATGCTACTTCAGAATAATCGAAATAACAATTTAATTGATATTGTCAGAATCAAGATAGGGATACCGTTACCTTATTTTTATGACTACTACTAATAGTAAAGTAGCTTTATAAAGTGGCAAAGTAGTATGGCTGTCCCATTTAGATTTTGTGTTCAGATGTATTATTCACTAGCATTCTCACAAAACTTTGGTGACCATTCAGCTGCACTACTACTATATAACAATTTAACCTAAATTTTGCACGAGACCTGGAATACGTTTTTTGTTACGCACAACTCTATGTGAACAATCTTTATTTATTTATTTAAGAATTAATGACTATAAAACATTGATTTCGTTTACAAAAATAACAGAAACCAAATGGCAAAACCTTAATATTTTGCTTATTTGATTGTCACATAACTGGGACTAGCCCGTTCTAGGGTGGACAGGAAAAATAACCTAATCAGTGACAGGCAAAATGATGTTGATTTTTAATGAAAAACCACTGAATCTTGGAAGATTTCGAATCTCAAAGATTCATCAACTTACTAGCTTATATATATCACTTGGATAAGACTTCAAAGATCGGAACACGAAAACTTTTTCTAAAAGATTCCCGACCCCTTTAGAGTATTCATTAATTTATTGACTGATCAATTAAAACTTTGATATATTATTTTTAAAATTCGAATCTAATAATCATGATAGTCATTTGGCTCGATTTATCGTTATTTCTCTGCTCAAGATACAGCAGATTATTAAATGAAACTTTAGACAATAAAACTTAAGGCTTTATCTATTTCTGTAATTTTTGTAGTAAATACACTTACTTGGTTATACTTTATTTAAAACAAATTTATTATACTAAATAATTAGTTTATCAATTATAAATGTGCATAATAAGGAACTTTTTGAACGAAATAAAATTATTGGTCAATTTCTGTATTTTTTTATAATATTTATAGATTTATTTATTTTCTTATTTATATATTTAATAATAGTTACTTATTTACATTAAGCTTTTAATTTTTAAGAATGAATGAATGAAAGAAGAAAAATAAGATGTCACAATGTTTTAAATACTACCCAGAACAGATAAACAATCTAATGGGGTGAAAAATCCACCAAATGCCGTCTTATCTGCATCGCAAAGAAAAAAATTTAAAAATACTATTATTTGTACTTTTGTTTTTGCCAAGATCTACTTCTATATTGGATATTTTTATAAAATAAAATTTAAAAAAAAACATTTTAATTTCACTATTTATTTTGACTATGCGATCTGATGTTTAGGGTGGTACGCTTCATTATTATTGGAAATACACTGAAGTACCGCACCTGCGAGGCCTCACTATTTGATGTGGTCATTGTAATGCGTTTGGGAATATTTACTGTGATGGCCGCGAAGGCCCCAGGCCATTAATTAATTCCGCCTTTTACGCGATACCGAAAATATCCAGTTTAATTTTAACTAATTAAGTACAAAGTGTACGTGTACATTTCGTCGAAGACCTATTTGTTCAGGGTCGGTCACACTCACGGGTCAATACCGATCCGGCGGCCTCCAGGCATGAAGTGCAAGTCCGCGCAGGATTCTGGCCTGAGGCCTGAGGCCCCCCAGAAGTCAATCGTCAATTCTGGCGCTCCTGGACGGTTTTCGCACCGTGCGGCTTCAGCCAATCGATTGCGCATTCTGACTAACAGTCGAGGGCGTCTGGAAACAGTACGGTCTCCTATAGAGCGGGGGTAGTTGTTTACCTTACGGCGACTGCCCTTGAAACGACCATCGGCTACCCGATTCAGGGTGAACAGCCGGGAAAAGGATGCCGTGGTCCGCGATAGATTTGGTAGACACCGTTTCACCGCTACGTAAGGGAGAGGACCGCGCAAGCGACCTCGAACTTGTAACCAGTCGGGAAACCGGAGTAACCTGGTTGCAAGTGGTAGTAAGGGCGCGAGTGTCGTCCCGCCGGGTAACATACCTGGCTATCTCGCGGTAAGGCGTTGACCTCTTATGGGCATCTGGCGGAGCTCGACGGTGGACTGATTTTTCCTAAGCCTTCTGCGCTCACCTCACGGGAGACAGAACGATCAAATTTCGTTAAAACTTCCTGAGGTGATGAGTTCGCCCGTTGTAGTCGACAACTCTAGTTGTACGTGTTGCAATGCCCAAGGTTCATTGCTTGTTATTATTTTCTATTTAAATAAATATTTTATATTCGCCATTCACCGTGTTACGATAATGCGATAAGCAATTAACCGTACACGGCGAATTGGTCAACGACCCTCCCTATTGATTTGATAATTCTCACGCACCGAATTTAACGGGCGATTTTAGACGGTCTTCCTTCTTACACGGACCACAGAGGGGAACGGTCATCGAAGCGGCGGTCCGCGGCTTCCGGCCGCGGGCCGGCTGGTCATTATTCAGCCATATCTCAATGAGAAAGCATTATTCATTAATCAGTAGTAAAATCAGTGTAAATACTTTTAACTAGCAGCAGTGGTCGCTGGCATCTTTCTACATCTCCCATTACCCAGGCAAGTGTGAACAAACGTATGTTAAGGTCGTTCTTTCCACGCGCTCTGCGCAGCCACGTTTTTCTAAATTTCTAGTATGCCATAATAATATTCAGATCCTCACTTAAACGCATAGGCCGTAATTCCGCGCCGCCAAGCGCAAATTAGATTCCGTATATATATTTTTTCTTTTGCAAATGTTTGCGCCGACCGCCATTACGCGGCTCGGCAAAATCGGTCTCAATCACAGCGATCCGTACTCATTCCTTTCAAACGTACTCTCCTTTCCACTCCGCTCACCATTAACATTAGACGAGGGCCGTATTTTTAGAATCAGCACATTTGTAATATAACTTGTAAAAATATAACCCGGGACACGCGGTAAATTCCGTCCCGCAGGGATCCCGAGCGGCATACCCGCACGGATCCAAAAGTGTAACCTTTTCTTTCTTTATATTATAATATATTTTCATAATTTTAGCTACAGCGCTCACGCGCGCTGCAAAAGCGGTAAAAACCCATATTGTAGAACCGCCACGTTTTTTTTGGAATAAAACCTCATTTCACTTATAACTCTTTATTTTTCTTTCATCTTATTACCACGAAAACAGGGATAAAAAGGACATAAAATCAGGTGTTAATAAATTAAGAAAAGGCGGGGTTCCAGCCTGAGGAATTACATAGAATCAAAATATATATTTATTTCATTATTTAATATCTGGCGAAATTCGCATCTCGTCAAGGAAGAATTTAGAAAATATAGCAGGGGTTTAGCAAGGTTCCGAACCGACGCGGAACGGGTCGATTATCGTTCACGCAGGCAGTGCGACAGACGGCCGTCAGAGGGCGTGAGCGTAGACGTCAGAACGTTGATACGCGGAGATTGACATCTTTCACAGGAAACAAGGAATATTGCTAAATTCGCGCTCAAGGGCACTCAGGAAGAACCTCAGAGGTAATTAACAAGTTTAGTGGCCATTTATATAAGTATAAAACACACGGGCGGAGACCCTCGTCCTTGCCAGATTCCTATATCCCCACCTTAAGAAGCGGTGTTTCTTTCAATCCTCCCAAAGTAAAATCAATGTCGTCCGCTCCCCGGAGTGCTCTCGCGTCCGTAGGTCGATCCTTGCCCTGAGGATTTACTCCCCACGACCCGTTATTAAGGCTCGTCGGCTGAGTGCTGGGTTCCTCAAAGGATTGACTTGCATCCCCATTGCCAGCTGCGCTAGACGATGGCCAGTTGTGCTTGCAGTTTTGCATAGGCTCCGGCTGTTCCCCACGTACCGAAGGCCACTGGCGCCCAAACCTCGATCCAAGAGGACTTACAAAATCAGTATTTTCATCTTTCGTGTTCCTTCGGCCCGTGAGACAGCATCTTTTCCCATCCTGACGATGACGTTTAAATATTAAATAAACGGAGCTCATGACAAAATTCTGGCTCGCCAACGAGGGGCCGTTTGTTTTTTTAATTTAACATAACATATAATTTTCCCTCCCAACCCTCCCTATTATTATTATTTACTTTACTTGTTTTAACCCGAAATTGCAGGTTAACCTTTTGTTTTTGTTCAATACTATAATTATTTCATTTTCCATACTATTTACCCTTGAATATTTATAAACTCTTAATACACATTCCCTACCAGAAAGGCACAGCTTCTTACCTACCTCACCCACCCACCCTTAATACATTTCTATAGATTTTTATTTCAGCAGCCTAACACTTAGGTACTTAATTATATATATATACAATACTTGTTACTCGTTTGGCACAGCATTTACCGTATTTTATTACAGCTTTCTACAAGGATATACATTAATCTTATTTTTTTCATTGTTTTCTATTTTTTTTTGATAAATTTGTACATTATGTCTTTGACACTTAACCCTCAAATAGCTAAAAATAAATTAGTTTAGACTGAAGACACTTACGCTTTCTCCCAGCTCCACCGACACAGGAAATTCTACAAGATACAACGATAGCATTTATCAGATATACAGGACGATCGACTTTAAAAATTAAATGTAAAATAAATCAATAAATATTCGCATCTCGGAAACATAACTCAAAGCACAACTCGGACAAACTTTCCCATACAAAATATTTTGAATTTTCTACTTTCACTTCCAACTACAACAAGTTAAAGAAAATAAAGCATATCACACAGTTCAAGCAGATTTCAACATACTATTAAAACATTTGAGTACCACTCAACATACACATAAATTCAAATTACATATCAATACACATACACTTCAAATACAAATTAAAAACTATTAAAATACATTTCAAAACAAGTCTTGCACACATAAATTTAAAATAAATAAATAAACAACACATCAAGCTTACACCTAAGATATCTTCTTCTTCTCTTTTTTGTCACTTATTAAATTTTTCATATCTATATTTTTAATTTTCTATTCGTCTAAAACCACATACACTCACATATCACATTCATTAACTTAACACGGACACACACGAGTCGGTACATCAAATCAAATCAAATTATAGAGCAAACGCAAGAAAACCCTACAAATACTAGTTCGGCAACGGTCAGCTATCATAAAAGTCTGAACTTTGAGTGTGCATAATGGCACCAAGAAAGACAAAACCGTCAGAGAGGAAAACCAGGCATCGTCAACCATCACCAATCCCATCAGAACCAGAAGAACACCAACAAATCCCAACACCAACAAAAGAAACAGCTAATATACCTCAGGAAACAGCGCACATGGAGAATACCGACCATCACAGGCAACCACTGACAAATACACAGCCAGAATTGGAGCCAAGGAACAATAATATACCAAGGAACAGGCACGAATTAGAACACACACCAGACACATCGAGGCTGCATATCCAAACCAGCGACGATGACACTGACATATTTCAGTCAACAGCAGACGGAAAGCCAAGATTTCATCCAAATCTATTCAAGTGGAATGTAAGATTTAACGGTTCAACCCCAATATTAGAATTTTTAGAAACTATCGAGGACAAAATCAGAGCAAGAGGAATTTCGGAAGCAGAGCTACTTCAAGGCTTCACAGACCTCCTAGAAGGTTCGTCCCTACAATGGTACCGGACAATCAGAACCTACGCTACTTCATGGAAATTGTTGAAAGCAGCATTAATAAACAAATATGAACACCTGAATTATCAGACGAGATTGGAAAATGACCTAAGGAATACGAAACAGATCAACGGAGAAACAATGAACGACTTCATCACCCGCCTGGATACAATGAACAACAGGCTCACGTCAAAATTAAAAGACTCCACGATTATGGAAATAGTAAAGTTAAATGTGCTACCACTCTATCACACACTATTAGGCACCACCAAACTCACAGATATCGGAAACCTTCTCGATCTGGCGAAAAATTACGAGCAGTACGCTCTCTCATCAGAGCCAAGCGCAGTAAGCGACACCCAAGTGCGACACCACACGCTACCGAAAACTTCAAGAAATACGCAGGTAGCAGACATAAGCGAGTACAGTCATTACGCAGCAGAAGATCTAGCGGCAAGACCGTTCTCAGCGGAAATAGCAGCACTTCCACAAACCGCGAGTTTCGCGCAGAACCACTTCCGCAGCCAGCCGCAGTATAATGCCACCGATCAAACGAGAGTACCATTCAACAACCAACAACCGTACGGAAACCGGAGTCCGCGCCAAGGAGCAGCACCGCAAGACAAACAATGCAAAAAATGCAACGCCCTAGGACACACCTATCATGACTGCAGAAAATATCCGCTCCCCATGTGCTTCAGATGCAAAACACCGAACACATACACGAACTCGTGCACAAGATGCAATCAAACACCACCACCGCCCCAACAGCCAAAAAACGGATTTATCCACGGCCGAAGGGAATAAACGCAAGTACAGCCGTGGAAAACTTTACGCTTTCGGCCAACACACATGACTACGACATACGCCCCCACGCAGAAATAACGGTAATGGGCCACATCTATAGAGGTCTCATCGATACAGGCTGCGCCATATGCATAATAGGAAAAAATCCATACAATGCAGGGGCATTAAAGGGTCTACGGTTGGAAAAGTCAAGAAACCACCTCTCAACAGCGGACGGCGTGACACAAAAAGTTATAGGATCAGCAACGTTACCGGTCACATACCAGAATAGGACAGAAAACATACAATTCCTCATCTGCCCATCCATAGAAAAGGACGTAATACTAGGCATAGACTTTATAAGGAAATTCAACGTCAAAATTTCAGTAAACAACAGTCAGGAAATACAACTCTCACTGTTAGATGCCGCCAGCAACGGACAACTCATAAACTCCGAAAATCTCACACCTCTTCAAGTAAAACATATGAACCACGTCAAACACTTATTCGAGGATATATCTTACGAAAAAAGAGGATTGGGAAAAACACATTTAATAGAACATAGAATCGTAACCACGGGAGAACCAATCAGGCAAAGACCGTACCCTCTATCTCCAGCGAAAGAAAAGATCATAAAGGAAGAAATCGATGAAATGCTGCGTCTAGGAGTAATCGTTCCTACCAAATCGCCATGGTGCAACCCCATAGTAGTAGTCTCGAAAAAAGATGGAAGCCCAAGAGTGTGCCTGGACTCACGAAAACTCAATGAGGTTACC
Source organism: Micropterix aruncella (assembly GCA_944548615.1). NCBI lineage: Eukaryota > Metazoa > Arthropoda > Insecta > Lepidoptera > Micropterigidae > Micropterix > Micropterix aruncella. The sequence continues at coordinate 31,027,008 of OX155954.1, forward strand.
CGAAAAAACCGATACCCGATGGCATCCTCACAAAAGATACTCGACAGCTTGGGTAATTCAAAATACCTATCATCCATAGATCTATCAAAGGCATTCTGGCAGATACCACTGGAAAAGTCATCCACTTACAAGACGGCCTTCGCAATTCCAGGGAAAGGAATGTACTGTTTTACACGCCTGCCATTCGGCGTCTGTAACGCTTCCAGCGACTTAGCATCTCTAATGGACAAACTGTTTGGTCCAGAATGCGACAACAGAGTTTTCGCCTATGCGGACGACCTGATCGTCGCATCACGTACGTTCGAAGAACATATCGAAACACTAATCCGCGTAAGAGACAGCTTAAAGGAGGCTGGTCTCACGATAAATCTAAAAAAGTGCGAGTTCTTTCGACAAGAATTGAAGTACCTCGGTTACATAGTGGACAAACAAGGCCTCAGAACGGACCCAGAGAAAATTATCTGCGTGAAAGAATTCCCAAGGCCAGACCGCATCAAACAAGTTAGAAGCTTCCTGGGATTATGTGGTTATTACCGCAAATTCATCCAAAACTACTCCAAAATTGCCGCACCCCTTTGTAAATTGACGGGTGGGAAAAAGGGAGAAAAACACAACTTCAAGTGGTCAGAAGAGGCGGAAAACGCTTTCCAAACACTCAAACTAGCACTGTGTTCAGCTCCAATACTTATATGTCCCGACTTCAATAAAACATTTACCATACATTGCGACGCGAGCGACATCGCAGTCGGAGCAGCTTTGACACAATTCTCGGAGGAAGATAAAATCGACTTACCGGTATCTTACTTCTCACGTACCCTAAGTCCAGCGGAGAAAAACTATTCAACAACTGAAAAAGAATTAATGGCAGTATTACGAGCGGTCGAACACTACAAAACATACGTGGACGGCGCACACTTCAAGGTCATAACAGATCACTCTAGTCTACGATGGCTCTCAAAGCTAGAAAACCCCACGGGCAGACTGGCGAGGTGGAGCACTCTACTGTCGCAATACGACATGGAGATTGTCCACCGAAAAGGCAGTCTGAACGTGGTGGCAGATGCATTGTCAAGGATACCATGCGCAGCAATGTCAGACACACCACAAACAGACGACTGGTATGAATACATGCGGGCAACAACGCTGAAGGATCCATACGCGGCACCGGACTACAAGGTGGAGGGAAATGACTTATACAGATACTTCGCGCCAAAAAGAGGTGAGCAGCGACAAAACCCATGGAAAATAGTCCTGAGATCAAAAGATAGGGAAAATGCGATTAAGGATATCCACAGTGGAAGTTTCGCGGTACACTTTGGAGTTTTTAAGACACTAAAAAAGCTCCAGTCTTATTATTATTGGCCAGGTATGCAGAAACAAGTCAAAAAACACATAAAAAATTGCGACACCTGCAAGGCCCACAAGATCAGGACGGCACCCCCTCATGGTTTGATGGTGACACCAAAAGCGGTTAACACGCCAATGCACACACTCAGTTTAGACATAATTGGTCCCTTACCTCGCTCAACTAACGGGTTCACATACATCCTATCAATCGTAGACGTATTCACTAAATTTTGCTGGCTTTTTGCTTTAAGACAAGCCACGTCCGCAAGTATAATAAAACATCTAGAAAACAGCGTGTTCCTAACTTACGGAACCCCAGCTGTAATAATCCTAGATAACGCGACATACTTCAGGTCAAAATCATTTAGGCAATTAGCGGAAAAATACAAGATACCGAGATTATTTTACGGATGCGTATACGCTCCACAATCAAATACGGTAGAAAGATACAACCAAACGATCGAAACATCTCTATCAATCTTGACGGAAAAAAATCAGAAGCTTTGGGACAGATACATTATGCTAATTCAAAACGCGCTTAACAATCATGTCAATTTAGCGACGGGCTTCACACCAGTATATCTAATGTATGGACGCGAGACTCATACAGATGGCCGATACCACTCTTTATTAAGTTACATACCGGGGGAAAAGGGAAAATTAACAGTAGACACCCCGCAAGAATTCGCCAAAGGCCTCGAAACGTTAGCAGATACATACGACATAGTAAGAGATAGGTTAATGGAAGCTTTCCGAAACAACGCTACACGATATAACTTGAGGCGCAAGCACGTAGAGTTCAAAATAGGTGATACGATTTGGGCCAAAAACCACCAGCAGTCAAGAAAAATTGACTTTTTCTCAAGTAAGCTGGCACCACGGTACATAAAATGCACAATAGTGTCAAAAAAGTCACCTGTTGCTTATGAGATTATGGATGAGAACGGAGTTAATAAAGGTTTATTCCATATTAAAGACTTAGCCCGGAATTGATAGCCGAAATCGGAAGTAAAAATAGTAATAAACACCCTGTGGTCGCTGAGCAAAGAGGAGAGGAACGCATTTGTTCCGAGGTAGAAATTAAATTTAAAATAAAAAAGCAATAAAAACAGGGTAAGAAAGTCAAGCAGCCACAAAGAAAGACCAAACGATAGTAACAAGTAAATGAGTAAATTATAAAATAAAAAATCCCCTTAAAAACCTAAAATATAAATTAAATATAAATCCCAGATTAGTACCCAAAACTTTATAAAAATTACATATCGAAGAACCACAGCAAATTAAAAACGGTCAACTGCGCATATATTTTTATAAAAATAAATTATATATAATTTATTTTTATAAAAATAAATATTATCCAACCTGGCTAAAAACCGGTTTGACTCCTTTAAAATTTTTTAATAGCAACATATTGTTCATTTTTACTATATTCATATAACCATATTTCTCTCGACCGATTCCCTTAGCATGAGCGCTTGCGGATAAGCTAAAATAGCAGCCTACGAAGCGAAGTCATTCTTTACCTAAACTATTTTTATCAGTACCATATTTTGCGTACACTTATTTATATATTGAGAAAGGTTCGGTGGTATTAGCCTTTCTATAAAATAGAAAAACACCGGGAAGTCCAAGTAAAATGTTACAATTCCGCTTGCTTCCATTTGATGACTTAGATAGGGAGATATTTTTTATATTTTTCGCACGGAATGCAGTCGACAGGCCTAATTAGCGAACAGGAACCATCGTAAGCATAAACCGTCGCTGAACATTTAATTAGCTACAGAAAAACTTCGTTTCACCCTAACCAAGGTTAGGGCCCGATGGACATTGTCCATTACCATGAACCCCCAATAGGCATTCGCAAGAAATTTTTATTTAAATAAGCCCCTTAGTTTGTCCATAGAACCCTAGAAAACTATAAACGAACCAGAATTAGCCGTATCAACCGATTCGTTCCATTATTAAGTATAATAATTTTAAAAAAAATTCATGACAAGATAATAAATAGGTACGAGACATTCCGTTTTAGTATGAATGAAAGAATGAAAGCAAGACCATGGATGACGAAGTAAGTATGAATAGGTCGCGAAAGGAAAACTCAATGACAAAAACCGAAAATATTAATCTCACACAGTCAAAATTTTTCCCAACTTAACAAATGGTAGATACAGCAGAAACTCTGTGCTCAAAGGAACTCACCATTCCAAGTTAAATACTTTCTTTCAACAAGTAAAACAGATGCAGGTAGATCCTAGCCAACTCTTGGAAGAGAAATTATCCTAACTAAACCAACAAGGGCATAGACCGGGATGTCTTCAAACTCCAGAACCAGCGTAACGACGTTAAAAGCGTATACAGCTGTCACTCTCACTCCCAGTTAAACTACAGGTTCTTCAAATATTTATTTTATATTATAATCATATACCATACGATCATGTAAAAAAATCTTTATCTTTATATTAACGGCACTTCGAGAGGGAAGACACAGGAAAATTCGAGAATTAAAATCACGATTTCCCAAAGTTCATCCAATACGAGAAGCAGTCCGATTAAAAACAGTCCGATATCAGGCAACACTTCTTTTTTCTTACAGTTTTATTTATTATTATATTGATTTATTCATTTATATTACAACGACATTATTCTCCAGAGACGCCATATTTTTCCTACTTTATTGATAAATACTTTATTATATATATTTATAGCTCACAATCGGTGAGCAAGGTACTAGCGATTGCTAGCGTTTGTATCATATTATATTATATATGGGTACTAATCGAATATCATTCTATTCCCTGATGATGCAGATCGTTGTGATTCCCGGAATAACCTCTACTATGTATTTTTTTTTGTTCTTTACAGCATCCTAACGGTTACTATTTTCTTACCGATTACTGAAGTCTTTTTACTATTTTTATTTTTACTATTCAACAAATAACCGTTCACCCCATACTCCGTTCAATCAAATATTGAACAATCTCAAGCTCATTACAAAACTTTTCATAACCACCAAAGGTTCATTTATTATTTTTAAAATCAGGAATTACAGGCAGGCGTAGACAAGTTTAATCATAAAAAACATGTTCATTTTCTTCATTTATATTATTTTTTCTCAAAATTCCTTCATTTTAGGAAAATTTTCTATATATATAGCCCGACCACTTGCAAAGCAAAAAAAAATAATTCTTTTCTCTGTATATAATTGCATTATGTCATATCTATACGAGTTTTACTCAAAATTTTCATTGTTTCACATTGCTATAAAGAGAATATTTGCTAATAACGACAGAAATAAGCCTAAGTAAGTCTTAATACATTTGAAATATTAAGAATAATAGAAAAAGAACACTTAACAAAGGTTTGAACATTCTGCCTTCCGTCTTCCCCAAATCCTCCAAAGTATGCGACCTCAATATAAATAGTGATGCTGCGTAAAAATGCTATTCCAGACATTATACCACGTTGTGAAGTGCTGTACCTCGAACGAGTCTACCACCAACGCTGGAAACCAAGACTGCAGCGACGCCAACAGGCCTCCCAGTCAAAACCGAACGTGACAACAAACTCGGCGCAGACATGCAGCAACGTCAGTGCGATGGGTCTGAGATAAGCGCCGCTAGGCCACTCCCCATTCGCACGACGTAGCGCATGAAGGCGTTCTCACGACGGAGTTGCTGCCAGTAACGTGCAACCTCAGCGTGAGACGCGGCGTGCAGTACATTGCAGTCTACCCAGGGGCAGCAATCGCGACGGCCACTGCCGTCCCCCGTTGCGAGCCCAGCGGCAGACGAGCATACCGACCTGCCGGCAGCCTGCGAGCGCAGCCGCCCGCACTGCGAGGGCCACTGGTCTACGCTCCGCGGCTACGTCACCACAACCCGGTATCGTCAGGTAACGAGCAAGTATCGTTCCACACTAGTAGCTGAAAGACTATTCAAATAGCGCAACACTTTGTGGAGTACAAACGGAAATCGTGAAAGTAAAGTTAATTAGTGAAGAACTAATACCAATTAGCAGCGAAGAAACGAAATTCCGAAACTTTAGTGATACAGACGCTAATCCTGAATACGACCTAAACTCTCAGGAGTAGAAAGTGCCAATTAACGACAGTGACAGAGACACAAAATCAGATTGTACTTTCACTCGGAGAGCAAAACTTCGTCAAACATTAACACCTTCCCTTGCCGTAAGGACAAATAATTGATCACTCGTTGTTTTCTCCTTATTGTTCAAGGAACGGATACAAAGCGCCTCGATGCCCAGGCCAGGGTAATCTTGAGGCGAAGCGACAAGCAACCGATCAGCGCAGCACCACTACTAAGAAGAGCATCGATACTCGGTAGAAAGAGGAAGCACAAGAAGAAATCACAGAAGACCCCAACGGAAAACGTTATCCGACGGACGTTAAAACCATAACCTTAGAGACTGTTAAGACCAAAGTGTAGTTCATATCTTTCTTTATTATCTTTATTATTCCATTTCGTATAAAGTAACTTGGCAGAAATCAAAAACGTCATTAATTAGAAATATTTCTAGGAAATTCTATTTAAATTCTGTTTCGTTCTGTTTAAGATTAAGTTTAAATTAGAAAATGTTAAATGTTACGACTCATAAGAGGTCAACTTCACGTTATTTTTTTCACGACGTCTTCACGTTATTATTTTTTTTTCACTTATACTGTATTACCGTTTCCGAGAAAAATAATCTCAACGCCCATCAGGCAAATCGCAGAATCTTCATCTGCATTTAAATCATGTAATAATTATTTTCATATTCTTAGACGATAATGTTACCAGCTAAGTGTTAAAATTTAATAGATAATTTAAGTTAAGTCAGTTTAGAGTTTCGGCTGAGATCCGAACGTACAAAGTAGATACTATTATGTTTTTACATAGGTACATACTGTTATGTTTTTCTTGTTTATCATTCTGATATTTTTGTTCATCGCCCTCTGCGACATAGCCTTAAGGCATTATATTTCTGAATATGTTACCAAATAAGTTAAAATGTACTTGATAGATTCCTCGTATTAGGCAGGAAACATTCCTAAACCGTTCCTTTGCTTGCAGTTCATGCACTTAGTAGTATTTCTTCTAGACCATAATTTTCTTTTTGAGTGTCAGGAGCCACTCCTTCATCCAACCTGGCGTGCAATGCCCAAGGTTCATTGCTTGTTATTATTTTCTATTTAAATAAATATTTTATATTCGCCATTCACCGTGTTACGATAATGCGATAAGCAATTAACCGTACACGGCGAATTGGTCAACGACCCTCCCTATTGATTTGATAATTCTCACGCACCGAATTTAACGGGCGATTTTAGACGGTCTTCCTTCTTACACGGACCACAGAGGGGAACGGTCATCGAAGCGGCGGTCCGCGGCTTCCGGCCGCGGGCCGGCTGGTCATTATTCAGCCATATCTCAATGAGAAAGCATTATTCATTAATCAGTAGTAAAATCAGTGTAAATACTTTTAACTAGCAGCAGTGGTCGCTGGCATCTTTCTACATCTCCCATTACCCAGGCAAGTGTGAACAAACGTATGTTAAGGTCGTTCTTTCCACGCGCTCTGCGCAGCCACGTTTTTCTAAATTTCTAGTATGCCATAATAATATTCAGATCCTCACTTAAACGCATAGGCCGTAATTCCGCGCCGCCAAGCGCAAATTAGATTCCGTATATATATTTTTTCTTTTGCAAATGTTTGCGCCGACCGCCATTACGCGGCTCGGCAAAATCGGTCTCAATCACAGCGATCCGTACTCATTCCTTTCAAACGTACTCTCCTTTCCACTCCGCTCACCATTAACATTAGACGAGGGCCGTATTTTTAGAATCAGCACATTTGTAATATAACTTGTAAAAATATAACCCGGGACACGCGGTAAATTCCGTCCCGCAGGGATCCCGAGCGGCATACCCGCACGGATCCAAAAGTGTAACCTTTTCTTTCTTTATATTATAATATATTTTCATAATTTTAGCTACAGCGCTCACGCGCGCTGCAAAAGCGGTAAAAACCCATATTGTAGAACCGCCACGTTTTTTTTGGAATAAAACCTCATTTCACTTATAACTCTTTATTTTTCTTTCATCTTATTACCACGAAAACAGGGATAAAAAGGACATAAAATCAGGTGTTAATAAATTAAGAAAAGGCGGGGTTCCAGCCTGAGGAATTACATAGAATCAAAATATATATTTATTTCATTATTTAATATCTGGCGAAATTCGCATCTCGTCAAGGAAGAATTTAGAAAATATAGCAGGGGTTTAGCAAGGTTCCGAACCGACGCGGAACGGGTCGATTATCGTTCACGCAGGCAGTGCGACAGACGGCCGTCAGAGGGCGTGAGCGTAGACGTCAGAACGTTGATACGCGGAGATTGACATCTTTCACAGGAAACAAGGAATATTGCTAAATTCGCGCTCAAGGGCACTCAGGAAGAACCTCAGAGGTAATTAACAAGTTTAGTGGCCATTTATATAAGTATAAAACACACGGGCGGAGACCCTCGTCCTTGCCAGATTCCTATATCCCCACCTTAAGAAGCGGTGTTTCTTTCAATCCTCCCAAAGTAAAATCAATGTCGTCCGCTCCCCGGAGTGCTCTCGCGTCCGTAGGTCGATCCTTGCCCTGAGGATTTACTCCCCACGACCCGTTATTAAGGCTCGTCGGCTGAGTGCTGGGTTCCTCAAAGGATTGACTTGCATCCCCATTGCCAGCTGCGCTAGACGATGGCCAGTTGTGCTTGCAGTTTTGCATAGGCTCCGGCTGTTCCCCACGTACCGAAGGCCACTGGCGCCCAAACCTCGATCCAAGAGGACTTACAAAATCAGTATTTTCATCTTTCGTGTTCCTTCGGCCCGTGAGACAGCATCTTTTCCCATCCTGACGATGACGTTTAAATATTAAATAAACGGAGCTCATGACAGTGTACATGAGTGTACGTACGTGTACGGGAGCTAATGGGCCCTGTTGCAGTTTGGCCACGAAGACCCATGTGTTTAGGGTCGGTCATACTCACGGGTCAATACCCATCTGGCGGCCTCCACGCAGAAGGGAGAGCCAGGGTAGGACGCTGGTCTGCGGACCAGTCTCCCCTAGGAGTCAACCTCCGGGAGGTTCTGGGCAGTATCCGCACCATGCGTCGTCAGCCAATCGATTGCGCACTCCTACTAACAGCCGGGGGAGTCTGGAAACAGTATTGTTTCCTATAGAGCGGTGGTGGTTGTTAACCTTATGGCAACTGCTCTTGAAACGACCATTAGGCCACCCGACCCCGGGTGAATATGCCGGACAAAAGATGCCGTGGTCCGCGATAGATTCGGTAGACACCGTATCAACGCTTTATAAAAGATGACCTCGCAAGCGACCTCGATCCTGCAACCAGTCAGGAGGCAGGAGGTATTCTGAAGGGTAATTCCAGACAGATATTTTCTTCCAAACTGGTAGACAGGAAGCGAGGCTGTCCGCGTGGTACCTATCGCGGTGCCTCGCTGTAAGGCGTTGGCCTCTGTTGGGCAGGTAGCGTAACTAGACTGTGGATTGTTTTTCGTTCCAAGTCTTCTGCGCTCACCTCACGGGAGACAGAACGATCCAATATCGTTAAAACTTCCTGAGATGACGGGTTCGTCCGTTGTAGTTGACAGCTCTAGTTGTACGTGTACAGTCCCTTTTATTGCATTCGTCTCTTGAAATACGGTTTTACTTACTCGATATAATATCATGCAAATGTTTTTTCCATCATAACAGATTATTAATATTTCGCCGAGGGCAAATTGAATGGAAGACTTTTAGCGTCCCATAATTAATTTTAAATGAATCCCGCTTTCGATTCATCTACAGCATCGACTGCGCCCATAAAATGGCATATACTTATTGTCTTCTTTTAATTACAATTTAAGTTCATGATTGCTAGGCCATAGTTATGATTACACAATCAGAATGTATTAATTGCACAGATGCGGACGGCAACAAACGAGCTAAGACGGTGATTAAAGCTTCCAAAGCGGGAGGTAAAAGCCGAGGTTTTTACCACATTTATCCCTTATCGAGGAGGCAATATGGGCCAGCTCAGGTATCTTCATAAGGTATAGTCTACGAAAAACAATTTCGAATAACTAACGTTAAAAAGCAATAATATATTCAGTGCCACTCAACTTGGTAAATCGTTTCATTTACTGCGGAGTTTAGCTAATACCTGCCTTAGCTAAAAGCGCAAGCAAACTTTAAAATCCACCACGCTTTCGTCCCGCAATGTCAGGCCCAATAATCTTAAGCATTTATTAGCACAATTGACTATACAAGATAATAAATTGCCCAGTGCCATAGTACGTTTTGGCAACCCTTCTGCGTCGGCGACATGCAGGTGGCGCTGATAGAATTGTTCGGCGAAACTAATAGACATTTATAATAACCATTGATAATGAATGGTTTTTATAAAGGAACGCTTGATCATAAAAACTCATTATTTAAGAGGGCTCCGAGCCTATGCCGTTACACAAATGTAGGTAATTTACGCTTGCCGGCGGCGGCCACGCACGTGTGAGTAAATCGCATACATTGATAACGCTGAACAGACGGTCACCCGCCAAAGCGAAGTAACCCGCATTTTATAATTTTATTGCTCATAGCAAATTGCAAATAACAAAAACTGCAAATTGTGATAAAAGCAAATCCTTTTGCACACGTATTTATTAGACCAAAATGGTCGATTTGACCCGCCGTTCCGACATATTTGGCCCAGCGGACTCAAAATAGCGGCCGTTTTTCAAGATGGTCGCTAATAAACCAAAATGATTTTTCTTATGCTGATTTTAATGACCCATGGGCCTATTTCGGCTATTTTGGGGTCGTATATTTCAAATATGGCAATAAAAATACCTTTAGTTAATTTTGAACATGATTATAAACATTTTTAACGAGTATTTACTTTCGCGTTACCGTTATGTTATACGCGTCTTTTTCGAGTATTTGCACACTGGAAAAGACGAATCTAAAGTCAAAACTGTCAAAAAAGTCAAACGAGAGAATAATTTTGTGTATGTTGTAAGTAATTTGCTACCCAGAAAACATGGAAAATTTGAACTATATATAGAATATGTGAATGGGTCTTTGACTTTGAATTTGTAGTCGCTGGCTCAAAAATGACGACTACATGTGTTTTGAACAACCTTTGAACGTATTTTAAACCGATTTGAACATATTTGTACCTTTGGGCAGAAAACTTAAACTTTTGTACTTGGTATCATCATCAGAACTGGTCAAAATAAATGTACCGTGGCCGTTTTATACTACACTATACTACACTATATATAAATGATTGTACACATTCTACCTTGTTTGTGAGGAATTATTTATTTATATTTATTTATGTTTTTATTTTCAGCATCATATTTGAAATGTACGACGCCAAAATAACCGAAAACGACCCATGGGTCTTTAAAATCAGCACGAGAATAATCATTTTGGTTTATTAGCGGCCATCTTGGAAAATTGCTGCCATTTCGAGTCCGCTGGGCCAAATATGTCGGAGCGGCAGGTCAAATCGACTATTTTGGTCTAATGAACACACGTGTGCAAAAGGATTTGCTTTTATCACAATTTACAGTATTCTTTCAAAATATGAGACGAATCGCTTCCACTATCAGGATAGCAGATACTTTATGATTCTGAGTAAAGAAATACAAATGGATAATGCTTAAAACAATTATAACATTGTTATTCTCATCAGTACGAGGATAAAATGTATGTCGAGAAGGATAAAAAACAGTAATTATTATAGGTATAAATAGCTACACCAAAACTTTTATTATTTCAAAAAGCAGTTACCTTTATAAATAAACTACTTTCGACGGAAAGAAGGTACAGATAGATTTCGCGGCTTCATGTGATGATATATTTTTGAACAACTTTAAATATGTAATTAAAATTAATAAAGAAATAAATTAATGAATGCCACTTTTAAACAGTCTCGAAGAGGAGTTTTGTGGATTTCACTCTGTGCTCCCCGGGATTCGCCCGTTGGATGAACAATTGGAAAGTTCACGAGCACCTTTCTTCTTCGGACCGCAGACTGGTGACATTTGGCATCGGCCGTCGCGTTCCCCCCACGCCACAATCCGAGTGGCGATACCGAACCGACGACATTAACTAGGACCGGTTTGGTGAAGTCCTCTGCGAGAATCTTGAGGCCTTTCCATCGCCTTCTAGTAGTACCGCAGAGGACTTGTGTGTCGCACTTAATGCGGCCATCGAGTCTTCCTGTGATGCCGTAGTAGGGCGGAAAAAACCCCGCGGTGGTTTCGCGGCGCTTTCCGCTCATATAATAAGCGATGCAAGAATTTTGAAAATAGTTTCTTTTCGGTGAAAATAAATGCGATGCGGTTATAGCGGTATGCGTTCAACCCTATTATATGATGTAAGAGGTCGATACACATGTAATACGAACAGCACACGGTGGACCATCTATGGGTACGAGTATATGGGTATACTATGGGTATATGCTGAAATAAGATTTCCCTCCCCTAAACATTTGTTCTAGGTATTTTCCCGTGTCTTGAAAAATTCATATTCTGGTAAACAGAGGGCTTGTTTTCATTTCAGTTAATAAATTTATAACGGCGCAAGCATGCCGTAAAAGAAAATGAAGCGCAATTTAGGCAGCTAGCGAGAAGCTTACGTGTGATCTTTGGGCGTGTAGGTATGTTGGGACGTGCGTGGCGAATTTGACCGATGAAAAAACTTTTTTTTTTTCTTTCCACTTCGACAAAATGAATTCACAACGTCAATTTCATTATTGTAACTTGTTATTCAAATATCCAAAATAATTCAAGATCCGTAGTACGTCTACAGAACATACATACGTAAAATTATTAAAAGAAACAGAGCATTACATATTTTTTTCTTTTATGTATAAAATCTAAGAGAGAGAGAGAGAGAGAGAGAAGGGGGAATAAACCACAATGACAGCACATAAAGCCACCATCTATCACAGGAGCGATTGAAGTTTCTTCTCACCCTGATACGACGGACATTGATCATTGTCAGCGAACATGACAACGTCGTTTTCGTCGGGATCGCTCTCACGACGAGTAGCGTTTTTAAAGAAGAATTAGTATTGATAAACGACCCTAACGTTTCGAACCCATATACGAACCTTCTGTTATCGTGTATATTTAGTAGAGTGATTCATAACCGCCATGAATTTCTGTCGCTAGATATTGACGTCATTTTTCCAAAATTTCAGAATATTTAATCGCTGAAGAAATCGCTCGTCTCAGGCTGCTTTCCGAAATCGAATGAATGATTCGATAAAATTGAGAATGAGAATTTCAACCTATTCCCAGCGAGAGGTAATCAAAAACGAGCCGTAGCTCCGGGTACGAAAACAATGGAGCTCGGATAACTTATTCTGGGTCAAGCCCGTTCGTCTTGATGTCAAAGAAATTCTATAAATTATTTCGATTGGGATGCGGCGCATACTTAAAATAATATCGCTATTGAAATAAACTCTCTTCATTTTGGCTAATGTGAAATGGTAAACGAATACAGTGAATCTAAAAGAGGTGTAAGTTTGCCATGTTCTAATTAGTTGTAGGGAAACTGTCATACAATGCAATGAAGTAATTGAAAATACTGCTGTCGCCCTACTTTAGAAGTAGAGTGCAAAGAATGAAAAAACCCCTTTTTTTAATCTTTCACTTTTATCATTTTTGTAGCTTCAATTCAATCAACTGATTTAAATGTTTTGATACAGTAAACTAGAGCAAACTTTCATCTTTATAATGACAGTACTTTGGTAAATATTCACCGGAAAATAACTAACATTTACGTAAAAACTAACAAGACATTTTTTTTTCAATATACATTTCCAAATCCTTATAAATATAAAACGAAAGAAAATCGATCCACATTTAGTAGGTTTTTGTCGATGTATTTTTGCGTAGTTTGTACTGACAGTTTGATAATATTGGGAAATAACAGTCTGTATTTGTGCAATATACATATTGATATATCACAATAATTGTAACAGTTATATAACGGAAGTTAGTAGTCATAAGCACTCGAAGGGTCGAGCTTCACATTACATGTCAAGGAGACCGATCTCAGAGATGGAAAATCTGTCGGCCGCAACGCCCGTAAGATTACCGTTTTAGCGAAGGGATAAACGTCGTCAGCATGTGCTAGGGGCAGGGCGTCTTTCGTAAATTGGAATTGATTCACGAACGGGCGTGCGGGCAAAATTGACAAAATATGAAGGAGGATCCTTTCGCTAAGGCGAATCTCCTATTCGCAAGTGAAGAATCATGAGGGGCGTTCAATAAAGTGTCGGTATGGGCTCAAAAGAAAAAACCTAGTTGAAAATTTTATTTTTAACAATAATTATTCAATTAATCCTTCAAATTTGCCATATTCATATAATTTTTACGATGCCTTAAAAACAACTATCAAAACGATTTTATTTCAAAGTAAAGGGATGTACCTAATATAAATATATTTTTGGAGCAATATCAAGCATACATATAACTAGCTGTCTTTTTGTTTAGAATATAATAGAGGTAAAACGTGATAATGAGTTTCAAACTTTTTCAATGTATATAAAATAAATACTGGCAGGTACAACTAATACATCTGTTATAATATTCCAAAAAAAAAAACACATTTTCTTTGTTTTTTTTTTTAATAAGAGTCATTTGTTTGCATCTCATGGTAGCGTGTTGGTGAAAATGGAAAAACATAATTTCGCGCGGTAATTAAACATCTTTGCTCGTTTTTTTTTTGTATAAAGCGAGTATTTCAAGACTTACGAGATTCAGAAGGGGTTGATTCTCCCCCACATTCTACTATTGTTAGGCGTGGAAGAACTTTAACTAATCATGACCGTCGCTGGAGTGCAAAAACCTGGTTTTGTTTTTGTAAATGATGGATTAAGTTTTGAAGAATTAATTGGTGTGTTGAAGCATTAATTGCTTGTGGAGTTTGAACGACATTAAATTGTTCCAAGCAATTCGCGCTAATGGTGCCGAAAATGAGAATTAATTTCACTCGAGCTATATAGACGGTATAGATGAAAGGCGCATTACTCACTGAAGTATTTAATCACGCGTTTATTGAAATATCTCGAGTAACTAAGTCGGGAAAGTGGTAAAATATTAAACTGTATATTATAAGATACAGAAAGACGACGGTATGGCAATAAAGTACATAGCAATATTAATCACTAGCGGCGCCCAGCGGTTTCACCCGCGTGGTGATGGAAAATTGTGATAATGATGATAGAAAACCATATATCTTTATAAATTATACCCTATGTGTTATTCTGATGTGTAAGCTATATTATTGTAAAGTTTCATCAAAATCCATTCAGTAGTTTTTGCGTGAAAGAGTAACAAACATCCATACATACATACAGACTTTCGCGTTTATAATATTAGTAGGATAGTAGGATAGAATTTAAATTTCGAATGTCAATTTCTTAGATTTTTTCCTACTTACTTGACAGTTATCGTTATATTTTAGATAATTCACGCTATATCTTTATAAATTATAGCCTATGTGTTATTCTGATGTGAAAGTTATATTATTGTAAAGTTTCATCAAAATCCATTCAGTAGTTTTTGCGTGAAAGAGTAACAAACATCCATACATACATACAAACTTTCGCGTTTATAATATTAGTAGGTTTCGCCAACCAATCGCTAGCGAATAGTTAAATAATAATTAGAATCACTCTTTTGAAGTACTCGGAGAAACGACCCCCTAAATTTGCATAGAGGTAAAACCCTAGTGCATATTTTAAAATATAGTAAGTGTACGATTAATTGATGGTAGCTCCAATGATGTCGGTTACAAAATAGACAGTAAGTGCAAATAACAGGATGTGTAGGGTGTGTTTATGAGTTGTATGTTAGTAGTATTAAATGTCCATACCTATCCTTTGACAGGATCTAAGCGATTAACTGTATCCCAGTTCCCAAGGTTTGAGTCTGACTTCAGGCGATTTTTTTAGATAAGCACTTACTATGTTTACTTTAAAACACTCATCGAAGTTTTTGCCGTGGGATCGGTAGATTATACAGCTCATTTTTCAACGATGAATGGTGATTTTGGATCATTGGCCTCAAAATGTAAAAAAATCCCTAACGTAAAAGTATGGTATAAATTTAATAGGATAAAACGAATTTACCACATGAAGTTTATAACACCCGACTTTCGGCGATGTTGCAACCGCCGTTGTCCATGGTAGACTGACAACGGGTAGACCGTTGTCCAGTCTACTCTGGGCAACGGCGTTTGCAACATCGCCGAATCGTCGGGTGTTTTAAACTTCACGCGGTAAAATCATTTTTATCTTATTTGTATCGTCAAACAACCGTGATATTATTCGGTAAAAGTATGTACTAGATAGGGGCACACTGGAATGGTGCGCCCCTATCTAGTACAAACGCGACGCGGAGACGCCGCGCCAGCAAATAAAAATAAACTTCATATGCATGCTTACGGCTCCTCAGACGGTCAAACTGTTTGACAAGCACGCGAATTTTTCCCAGTGCACGACGCGCGGCCATATGCCAAGCATGCCTAAAGTGCCATTAAGCCACGTCAAGCACGTAAATGCTGGACAAGCAATTTTGATTGTCTAGGAAGCAATTTTGATTGTCTAGGGCTCCCTAGACCTAACAGTCCTAACAACATACAAAATAAAATAGAACTTCATGACCTTCTGTAAGGTCGAGGTTTTTTCGTGTAAAAATTAACTAGCCTAAGGGCCTTCATAGATGGACAACTTCATGCAGTCGTGGTCAACTGCTCGAGAGCAGTCGTATTGCGGTCGGCTTCGACTCCAAGCAGTCGGGTTCGACCGCAATACGACTGCTTCCAGCAGTCGGGTTCGACCGCAACGCAAACTGCTTCTTCTGCTATTATTGCGCAAACGAGGGGCTTACGGCTCCTCAGACGGTCAAACTGTTTGACAAGCACGCGAATTTTTCCCAGTGCACGACGCGCGGCCATATGCCAAGCATGCCTAAAGTGCCATTAAGCCACGTCAAGCACGTAAATGCTGGACAAGCAATTTTGATTGTCTAGGAAGCAATTTTGATTGTCTAGGGCTCCCTAGACCTAACAGTTCTAACAACATACAAAATAAAATAGAACTTCATGACCTTCTGTAAGGTCGAGGTTTTTTCGTGTAAAAATTAACTAGCCTAAGGGCCTTCATAGATGGACAACTTCATGCAGTCGTGGTCAACTGCTCGAGAGCAGTCGTATTGCGGTCGGCTTCGACTCCAAGCAGTCGGGTTCGACCGCAATACGACTGCTTCCAGCAGTCGGGTTCGACCGCAACGCAAACTGCTTCTTCTGCTATTATTGCGCAAACGAGGGCGTATAAAACGACGTAGTACGAGTAATTACTATAAAAGTGATAGTAGTCACTATAAAAAAGCCCTTTTTATAGTAATTTTAATAAAAATAAAACTTTCAAATTTTCATATATATATTTTTTAATTCACGATGTTTATCAACTCTTGCTCATTCGCTTGGACTGATTTACCCACTTCGAGGATGCCGATTAATTAAAACTCATCCCCTGTACATTGTTGCGCAACACTGCAATACTATACGGAATGGCGTGCAGTCATGGCGTGCAGTCGGAGGCGACTGCTTGAGGCGGTCCGTTTACGGTGGGTCGGGTAGCTCTGCTGCCGGCAGCACGGCGAAACTCGACCGCACGCCGACCGCATATTTTGGTGACGACCGCAAGCGAACTGGTCGAGCGGTCCGTGTATGGCGAACGAGAATTTTGTATTTGAAACTGCAGATCACTCAAACGCGACAGCTTGAAGCTGTCGAATAGGACCGCTCCAAGCTGCCCGTCTGTGGGCACCCTAAGTGTGCTACAGTGGAACGTTGCAGCATATCGTGTATAAAACACGGTGAGCGCTTTCTTTAGTAGAGCGAAACTCGATTGTCCTTGGACGTATCATTAAATCACAACGTGCACTCATCTAGAATGCATTAATATTTTCTTCATAATTGCCCTTTTAGCAAACTCTTTTCATATCGTTCTCTTTCTAACGTAATGACGCGCGCGGGTGCTTAAAAGAGATAAATATACTAATTTATATGCTGCATATTGTTTTATATGCTGTGTATGTTGATTTTTGAATTTGCCAGTTGGCACTTTCAGCGTCGACAACACATGGACTCATTCACTGCGTCGACCCAAGTTTTGCGGCTGTCTAACATAATCAAAATCTGCTGTTGGTACGTGTTCTCTTTCTATCACAATTAGGTATGTAGGTGTGCATGAAAGAGGCAAATAGTATGATTCGCGGCGCACGCTGCTACGCTGACGGTTTTGTTAGCCTTGCCATCTTTTTTTTTAAATTTATTTATTAAGCATTAATTTCTATGAAACATAGATTTTGGCTCCAAAATAACAACACAAATAGGAACCGAATGGCAATAACTTAACACCATGCTTTTTTGATTCTGTCACCTAACTGGGATTAACTCGTTCAAGGAAGGACACGGCTGACAGTAGGTACAATAAATTATTTAAACATTGTAGTAAAATGCCCATAAAACCGAATGGCCTTAAAATATAAATCGCAATTCCAGTATTAAACTTAGCATTAAAATTGAACATAAAACTGAATATATACATACAGGCAATTAGAATATAACTAAATTTGTAGATTGGCAACGTTCAGCCAAGGTTCTCGCGCTACTACATACATAGCTACTAACGTCCAGCGAATTGAGCCAAAAGACAGTCTCACTTACCGCTTGGCCCCAGACCCGATGGCTTACAGGAGTGGACTTAAACCATTAATGATACCTTTTACGTGCCATTCTTAGCGATACTCGATGACTAAGCGACGTTGACGTGAGCGATCGATTTTCGCACTTCAAGAAGAGTTCTTGTTAAGATCGGCCAATGGCCAAACTTGAATCAAAATCTGGCTCCTACGCGTGGTGGTTCCGTTTATAACAGCCAGTTATGAACGGACTTATATTCTGGTAATAGATACGTATCCACAGCGCGCCTGGCAGGAAAATCGGGAAACGGAGTCGCTTGTACTCGTTCCACAGGAAATACCCTAATTGTGCAATTCGTTCTCGTAAACAAATGAAAAGGCGAATAAGCGATTTAGCGCGGTGGTTTTATAGACGCGTTTACGGTACGCGACGCGAGATTGAGTTTCACAAACGCTGCTCCCCCTTTTGCGGCATCCTACCTACATAAATAGTAAGTAGCTTAAATCCGTAAATGTCGCTTTGACGGCACTCTCAACTTTTTGATGTCGCGGAAATTGGGCAACGAGATTATCGCGAGAGATTAGTCCGCCCTAATCGGGGAACTCGGCCGGAAGGTGGACAAACGAGTATGTGGCGGCTCTGAGATAATGGGGACGAACATAATTTTAAGATGGCAAAGCGATAGAGGTCATGGTCACTGTATGGCATGGGTGAGTGCACTTTGGAGTTGTCAACTACTACTGGTGAACCGGCCACCCCCGGAAGCTATAACTATATATAATCGTTCTTTCACGCGTGGGATGAACGCAGAGACTTAGGGTCAACACAGTCCACCGTCTAACTACGTCAACATCCGTGATAGTCTAACGCCTTACCGCGAGGCACTGGGAAGCGAACACAGCGGGCCTACCTACCGCCCTCACTACTGGATTTCTCCGTCCTCCGGTCTGGTCGTGGTTTCCACGTCGCTTGCGCGGTCTACCTGACGTAAGCGGTAATTGAGTTTGAATATATCGCGGACCGAGACTACCTTTGCCCGCCATGGTCAGTCGAGATCGGGTGCCCAACGGATCGTTTCAAGGATAGATGACGTCAGGTCGACAACTACCCCCGTTGGCATAGGAAACATACACCTCTAGACCCCTCTGGTTATTCGCCGGAATGCGTAGGCGTGGCTGACACAGCCTGGTACACAAACCGCTTTGTTCCGCCTGAGATATCCCCTCGAATCCGCGGTCTTCTGATCCCAACCGCCTCCGACTGCAGGATTACAGCCGTGGCAGAAGCTCACATTGGCCCTGACAGGTTAAGTCCCTCTACGAGGAGGCTGCCAGATTAGGAGTTGAACCGTAAGTTGGGCAAGTCAGATGACGTAGAGTTTGGCCAACACTACCCTATCTTATTATTCAGTGGCAGGCCAGATGTATAAGGATTTTTATGGCCGCAGATTTGGACGAATTTCTCCACCCTCTAGTCTGGTGGCAGTTCGAAGTCACTTACGCGGACCTCTACCTATTGTGAGCGTGTTTTGTCGTGAGCAGGGGCGCCTTTGTCCGCGGTAGTCACTAGTATCTGGTAGCCAACGGGTCGTTTCTAAGAATAGGTGACAATAGGTCAGTTGCTACCCCGCTTCTTTGGGAACATACGTTTACAGACTTCCCCGCTAATTCGCCGGTTGAGGCAGACTTAGCAATGCCTGCCGTGCACAGCCGTTCGGAGTCGCCTGAGGCAATGCAGACGCCAACTGACTACAAATTGCAACATACAGTTGCAGACATAGTTAACTGGCGCCTTCCAAAGTGGTTTCCTCTTCGTGGCGGCTACCGGATGTTAACTGAACCGACCGATAATAGATTCGGCCATCAGACCCAAGCTGCATGGAACGTTCGGCCCCGGGGAAATAAACAAACAGTTGAGGGGATCTCAATTGCTACCGGCGAACCTGCCACCCCAGGAAGTACAATCCCTTATTTTCGCGAAAACAAACTTAACAATCTGTGAATCACAATCCAGCCAGTATTTTTACAATAACAGAAATAAAATACACTAATTCTTAAAGTAAGTTTAAGGTAATATTGCCTTCGTTTTTATATTTAACCTAAGAGATTACATTTTTAAAAAGCATTAAAAAGAATCTACCTTGCATGGTGTTTATATGGTGAATGAGTTCGCAGTAACTTTTAGTACCTAAAACCTACTATTTTTTTTTAAATCAGAGATATCTGTGACACTCCAGTACGTCAATGTCATTATTATTCTTTTTTTATATATATTAAATTTATTGGTTGTATTTCTTAACCTAATTTCAATTGATTACAAATTATTAGGTGTACAAATAAGTTTTAGGACAGTTTTCAAAAAATTCAAGATTTATTAAAAAAGAAGTAAAACACAGTTATTCATCGAAGTAATCTCCATCGCACTGAATGACCTTCAGCCATCTCTCAGGTAACTCGCGGATGCCTTTCCATTTTTCCACTCCTTCAAATGTTTTGAATCGCTCAGACAAATCTTTCTGCATTTTCCGGAATAAATGATAATCGGATGGGGCTAAGTCTGGTGAATACGCCGGGTGTGGTACAGCTTCCCATCCAAGCGCTAGTAACGTATCCTTGACCGGTTTACCCACATGAGGCCGCGCGTTGTCATGGAGCAGTTTTACTGGACGTTTTCCTTTACCAGAAAATGGACGTTTCTTCTTAATTTCTTGATTCACTTGCATCAATTGATGACAATAGCGATCGGTAGTAACTGTTTGACCAGGTTTGAGAAGTTCATAATACAGTACGCCTTTCATATCCCACCATATGCACAGCATGACTTTGTTACAATGAACATTGCGCTTTGGCGAGGATGTTGTCGGCTCACCGGGGTCAACCCAATGATATTTGCGTTTCGGATTATCAAAATAAATCCACTTTTCATCGCCAGTCACAATTTTCCACAAGAAAGATTTTCTATGTTGCTTGTTGTAAAGACTCACACAAATGTTAAGACGGCTGTTTTTATTTTCTTGAGTCAGAAAGTGTGGTACCCACTTTGTTCCTTTTCGAATCTTACCCATTGCTTTTAAACGATAAGAAACAGTTTGTTGAGTTACTCCAAGCTGTTCCGAAAGTTGTTTCTCCGTCTGACAAGAGTTTTCATCCAGCAACGCTTGCAGTTCCTGATCGTCCACCTTTACAGGAGGCCCGGTGCGTTCACGGTCACTAACGTCGAAATCACCTTCTTTGAATCGCTCATACCAATACTCACATGTATGTACTTCTATATACAATGTTGTCTCCAAGAACAGAACATATCGATTCACACGCTTTCCTAACACTTTTTCCTTGATGGAATTCATAGCGAATGCAGTGTCTAATAAATAGCTTATCGGTCTGCATGTTTAATTTACAGAATTTTTAGGTTATGTTTATGACTCCTTTACGAAGCGCCATCTATGATAAGTGAGCGGGACCTTTGAATTAATTTAGAATAGCTGTTATGATACAAAATCGAAGTGTCCTAAAACTTATTATTACACCTAATACGACTATATTATATCTTATGATTTGTAACTCGGAATATTCAGATTTATTCATATGTATACTATTCATGATTATCACTATGGCCATCATTATTGAATATCTTTTATGATATTTTAAACACCTCAATGTATTATAATTTCTATCCTTATTAGACGTATTAGTTATTAGACTGATTAGGAGTAGGTTTTTTTATGTTTCGACTGCCAGTTATATCATTTTTTTTATTATCATTAGTTCTTGATTACCTTTTTATTACTATGATTATAACTAGATTATATCGGTTGTTTTTTTCTCCATTTTGGGAAAAAAGTCAATTTCGTAATGTTACTTACGAAAACGGCAATATGAAATGGATACGTAGTGAAATTTAAATTAAAGCAATAAATATAATATTAAATTACTGGTCGCCATAAAAAACTATTTTTGCCGTTTCTTTACTTAAACATAATATTCCTATGTTATACATACATTCAACTTTTTTTTGTCTACGATATGAAATTAATAAATCCTTGAAGCAATTTGAACAATCCGCTTAGTCAAAAATTTGAAAAATAACGATCGAAGCCAAGACCCGCCGGAGTCAAGGATCGACTGTATCTACCAGTGTCGATAAGTTAATGATTCTTAAAAACAGTTTACTCTTATAAAAATGTGTACTTACTTTTCGACGCCTGAATGAAATTGTTGCCCGGCTCTCAGCAATTTGAATAAGAAATCCGACGCGTTGTATATGACCCACTTTTGACAGGTCTTTCTTTTGACATCCACATTTCAACTTTGTTTCTAAATTCCCCTACTGAAAAACACATTTTTCTACCGTTACTTTCGCTTTCAAAATTTGCATGCGCCATATTAATCTCCCCATTTGCTATTTGCATATTCCACGTCAATGCCGCTTGGCATTGCCTACGGTGGAGCCGGGTCGAGGCCTCAGCGGAATATTAATCGGGTTTTAGCACGTTCTGGACCCAAGTGAATATGAGGGCAATTTTTAATTATAATAACGAAACGCTATAAAGCTAAACATCAAACAATTAAAATATTCCAATTAAACGGATGCCCCTTTCATGGGAAATTCGTGGTCATCCATCGCAGTTGATTATTTATTATTGTAATTAATATTATTATTTTATTCATCATATCATTTAATTTAATTAATCGTAATTAATATTATTCTTGATGGCCAGATCACAATGTCCACCATTATAACCGTGCGTGCATGGTACTATTGATATCGCTCTAGTGAGCTTTGGATGATAACTTATTTACGTAAGCTGTGTGAGTGCTACGAGTGGCACGACTCGTAGAACGATCGTAGCACTGTAGCTACGAGCGTAGCGAGGAGGCTGTCGTTGCTACGAAGCGAGCCGAGCGAGGCCATCGACCGACGCCGCGCTCACAATAGGGATGCTGTTTCATCGAAAAGGTTTTATTGTTTAAAAGTTTTTTAAACAGCGATACTTTGCATCGGAGCCAATGCGGGTATTACTTACACCTGTAAAACTTCACCAACTTTCCGTATAATTTTCCAAGCGCTGGAAAGCCAACTTTGCTCACTTTGTTCTTATGTAAATTCGCTAACAGATTCAAGCGCAAGTTTATTAATAACAAAGCGGTAACTTTCGAGATGCTGCTAACCATAACATGAAATTTAATCTACCAGTGCACAGGTACTTGGAGTTTTCGCACAGAGTTTTCGCGCATTGCAAGTTATTCGTTACACGTATAACAGGTATAATACGAAACATCCATACCAATTTAATTAAAGATTCGATGGAATCTAGTGTATGTCCTACTTCATAAGACTAACTGCCATTCTACTGTATTGAATAACTATTGTATTATGCCATATGTATGATATCATATTAATGAATTATACATGTTATTATCCAATTATTCATATTTAGTTTGTGCTCTATATACCACATTTTTTCAATTACGTATCTTACTTCTATTATAAATTGTTCATGCAAGCGTTGTAAACTGTTCATAGGATAGTAAATTCGTTTTGTGTACATGGGTTTGCAAATAATTTATGACGTATTTACTATCTGTAACTTTAGTGTAAAATTAAAAATAAAAATAATAATAAATAATACCTGAGTGGATGTTAGACTCATAATATTCCTTCAATGAAATATATTTGTAAATAAATTAAAGACGCTTCTGGTTCCTTAATAAATGTACAAAAACAATATTAATATATTTTTAAAACTACTTTGCACAGTGTTGAGCTTTTCTTAAAACTTATTTGACATAATTTTAACAGCAATTCTTTTAAAAAATAGTTCGTAATGAATTCGAGACCAATATAGAAGACATTTATATAAATAACATCATAATAAATAACTATTTATTTTGAACAAAATACAAAAATGGCAAGCTCGTTGCCAAGCGGCAATATTCTACAGTTAACCTACGCGCAATAATACATAAACACTTTGAATAAACAGTATCTACACGAGAAAAAATGCAATTTTGTATAAAATATCATTAAATATAGCTGATGACTAATATTACATGATATGAATTCCTTAAGAATGAATAAAAAGTTGTTCAAGTTCATTTTTTTTATATTCATAATTGTTCTGATTATATGTCTTGGTAAGAATATTTTACATATATGTTATTATATACATACATAGTCGATTTGCTGAGGATTTTACATACTCGTACATAGATAGAGATTGCTGAAAATTATTCCCCCTTCTCCTCCAAAAAATGAGATATTTTCACAATTTTGACTTGAATATGGAGAATTAGCCCAATCGCTTACAGCGACTGCTTCGATTGCGCTAGCGCGTGGCTTACCGGACGCATATCGTTCCCTTGTCTAGTTGGGTAAGAGTGCATGCTCTCATTACTCGGAAAATATGTCGGTTTTCATAGACAAATCCGGCTACTTCCATTACATAGATGCATGGAAGGGTTTCAGGCATCGAAACAGGTCCCTCGCGGGACTTACGCGTGCCACACAGGGAACCGCTCGCTTTTGTACGGCGATTCAACGCACATGCCCACATTTCCGTTTCGCTTTATTATCATACGAGAATCTCTTACAACCAACCCCACTAGGAATCTGGACTGGACTGGACTGGACTGGACTCAGACAATCTGATATTAGGGTGACCATCTCTGACATTTTCTCTGGGATTGAATATCCATTTGTCGTTTAATGTTCTCTCCTGCATCCGAAATGATTGTATCTTCATAAGTACATATTTTTTATATATTAATTTTCATTTTCAATTTCGTTCTTTTACGGTAACGTGTAGCGAATGTCCGACTCTTCGTGTCAGTGAGTGATTGGCAGAGATTTTTCAGTTTCGTTGATTGAGCAGAGTGAGTAGAAGCGCAGCGTGGCAGGTAGTTACGCGTACGCTAGCGACTTGAAGTTGAGCAAATTACGTCCACGATGTTTTGACTCGAGTAATAGGAACATCCCCAGCGTGCGGGGAGGGTCGTACGCCGCGGCGGCCCCAAACATCAATAACGTTCGCGTGTGCGCGCCGCGTCCGCAGTGGCACCCCGACGCTCGCCGCGTTTGCCACTCGCCGCGCTACTCGCCTCGGCAGCCGTCGCCATGGAGTGGCCCACGGACAAGATATTCCGCCTGATCGACGGATATAAAAAGTACCCCGTCCTGTGGGACGCCTCGGACAAGTTCTTCCGCGTGCTGAACCGAAAAATCACCGCGTGGGCCGAGCTCGCCAAGTACGTCGGCTGCGACGACGTCGACGAGGTGAAGAAGAAGATGAACTCGCTGCTCGCGTCGTACCGCCGCGAGCGCCACAACGAAAAGTACCGCAAGGGCGGCGAGGGCGGCGAGGGTGGCTACCGCTCCACGTGGTTCGCCTACGACTGCTTCGACTTTCTCAACGACAAATACGAGCCAAGGAAGAAGAAAGTAAAGGTACCTATAATATATTAAATTTGCAATATTTATAGTCTATATGTATATTATATATCTGTATATATGTGTGTGTGTGTGTGTGAGAGAGAGTGTGTGTGTGTGTGTGTCTGCGTGCGTGCGTGCGTGCGTGCGTGCGTGCGTCCGTGCGTGCGTGCGTGCGTGGGTGTGTATGTATATATGTATGCGAGGGTGCGTGTATGCGTGTATGTTTGTGTGTGTGCGCGCGTGCGCGTGTGCGTGTGCACGAGAACAAAGAATATCTTGTGAAACCACTAGATAAAGATCTTCGATTAATAAAAGGACAGTACTGGTTGTAGGACTTACAACCTACTTGGCAGTTTGAAGGTTCCTTTTACAGTTACTGTTAACTAAAGTTCACTGAACCAAAAAACCCACTTTTTTTTCAGACAAAAGTCAAGCTATGATATATAAAAGTAATGGAATTGACTTTGAGCCTGGATTGTCTTTTTTACAAAGTTTGCAAATAATTATGGTTCATACTGAAAAACGTACAAACAAAACCATATTGGTGAGACTTCGTTGTCTGACTTTTTGTCGTCTATCTGTCTTTGTCTGCCTGTCTATATGTAACCGTGTTAAAGCCAGCTGTTTTAAAGCCCGATATAAAATTTTGTGTAGACATAAACATTGCCCAAGAGTCAAAAGTGGAAAAATATTATTTTCAATATAATTCGTAATTAGAGAAACTTAAATAATTTTGACGAGTTATATGCATCGTAATGCAGATACGCATAAATTGAAATGACGCCATAAAGTAAAAACAAATGACAGTCAGACGAAACAAACTTTATTCTAACGCCAAAGATTTTCGCTTTTGCAAGTTATTTTTATATAAAAAAAAATAACTTGCAAAAGCGGAAATCTTTGCCAAAAAAGGTGGCCAGCTTCGGAAACCTTCAGTGTGATCTATGTAAATTGATATTGAATAAAAACTCCGATAGAGCCTTTTTCAACCACGTTGATAAAGTCTTTTTCTCTGTTTTTTTCTAATAGGACGACCACCCAGAGACCCTCAACGAAGACGTGTCAATACCCAACGACGAAGACGACTCTCAGCCGGAGCCCAGCCCTCCAGAGACGATCCCCAAAATCGAAAAAGTGGAAACTAGGTACTTCTCCCACCTGCAGGCGGAACGCTTCAAGTCCTATGTCACACCAATCCGCACCGATGTCCTCACAAAGAAACCGGCCGTTCGCAGATCAGCCGAGAGTTGCTCCAAGCCGCACGGTCCCTCGAGCGATAAGGACGAATTCAGCGCTTACGGCGAGTATGTAGCGGTGAAATTGCGGTGCATGGATACGCGCACGCGACTGATGGTGCAGCATGCGATCAACAACGTCCTGTTCGAAGCGGATTTGGGAAAATACAACGTTCCCTTGGAATACGTCCTTCAGACTGCGGATATCCAGCCGCAACAGTTCATGGCGCCCTCGCAGATGATAAAGCACAAAGAATCTGAAGGAGGGCACATTTTAGAGAGTTAACGCGACGCTAATATGCTCTCATAATGCAAACTAAAATACGAAGTCGCAGCAAGAGATGGTTGATTATTAAAGCCGCATTCACATGTGGCGATGTCAAGTCACCTTTACATTGTACAACCGACTTTAGCCAGCCGCGGGGCAAACCGCCCGTGTATAATTTAGTATCAAATAGACTAAGCTTAATTACAGACAACTGCAGTATTTCAGGCAGCGTTTGATTGTTCAGGCACGCGCGCGGAAACGAGGAAATAAAACCTTGCGGTTGTCTGTATTTAAGCGTAGTCAATTTGATACTAAATTATGCGCGGTCCATTTGCCCCGCGGCTGGTTAATAAAAGCGGTTGTACAATAGGCGTTCTTAAACACTGAAAAGGTGACTTGACACCGCCACACACAGATGATGCAACTAGCGACGACTTCTCGGTCTGCGTTTCATGTGAAAGCAACTTTACTTTTTAAATAAATATATTATTATATTACTTTAATTTCTAATAAGTTATGAATTTTATATGTATATAAGCCACTAAAATAAATTATAGTTTTAATGCTGAGTTTCATTTGCCTTTTGGGAAATTATCCACATCTGCCTACTGTGCAGGTGTTTAAACAAATGTCGTCACTGAGTCGACAACATAAACTGCTCTGTCAAACGAATTCCGGGAATTGTTCAATAAGTTACAAAATATTGGCTTAATCGTCCAAATTTATTTTGACACTTTTTAAGTAGACTCTATTTGATATTATTGCTTTAACCATCGAAACACTTCTTCGAAATCATCGAAACCATCGAAATCCAGCCATCGAAACACTTCTTATAGGCATTTTCTGACATGGCCTTGAGCGCCCTCTGTTTTGTGGCTTCAAAGGACACAGAACGTCTACCACAAAATTATAATTAAAATTTGAGGAACAGGAAAAAATCACTTTGGTCAATAATTCGTGTACAAGTGTCGGGTGACGCATTATAGTGGTTCAATATCCAAGAAATGTTACTCTACAAATCTGCTCTTTTCAGGCGAAAATTTTCTCACAGTCGCCTATAACGTCGAAAAATAAATTTTGGTCGACTGTTTTTCCCTTTGTAGATGAGGATAAAGATTCGAGTGGACAAAACACAGAACGAGAACTTTTGATTTTCAAGCAGTTTTAGCGTGACTCTTTCGATTGTGCTCGCTATCGAATAGCCATTCCGAGACACGTCGCTGGTTTATGTCAGTCTCACAAACCCTTGTTTATTCACCCGCTATGATGCGTTTCAGGAATTTAGGGTATGAATTGCCTCGTTTAAACACGTCTTTAGCAACCTGTTCAAGGTGACCTTTTCGAAGAAAATCGCAGAGCACACTTGAGGTCGACTAACATAAATAACAGCTGTAAACAAACTGGTTGACAGATTGCGGCAAAACGCTACGCGACGGTTCATGACGTTAGCGGTAATTCGTAGTTCGAATTTGTCGCGGATCCAAAGAGCCCTTTACCTGTCAAACTCACTCAGGATCGCCGATCGGGTGACCAACGGGTCGTTCCTAAGGATAGGTGACGCCAGGTCAACAGCTACCCTCCGCTTCTTATGAAGTACGTTTCCAGACACACCCAGCTAATTGCCGGATTTCGTAAGCAGTTGACTGACACTTGACAGGCGGTTGTTTCGCGAACCGCCCAGTTCCGCCCGAGATGTTCGCGTGGATCCGCACTTCCGATCCCAACTGTCTACGGATGCAGGTTCACAGAATTCACAGCGGCTCTTCCAGGCTAGGTCCCTTTTCGAGAAGGCTACCGGATGGGAGCTGAACCGTGAGTTGGACCAACATAAGAAACACAAACAGGTCACCAGGCTCAAGCTGCACGAAACCATTAGGAACCAAACCATTTTCATGGACATTGAGAGGTGTCATTTACTATGGACGAATCCGCCACTCCAGGGAGTTATAACGACATTGTGCCATTCAGTGTCCTATGGAGTAAATTTAAAGATTTGATGGACAATAAAATCCCAAGTCCCAACTATTCTACCAGCTCGTAAAAGTCTAACGACTTATCGCGAGGCACTGGGAAGTGCAACCTAGCGGGCAATCCTCACGCGCTTACTACAAGATTTGGACGGATTTCTCCATCCTCCAGTCTGGTCACAGATTCGTGGTTGCTTGCGCGACCTTTACCTGACGTCAGCAGTAATTGATCTTTGAATTTATTGCGGACCGATGCGCCCTTTGCCCGCCATGGTCACTCGTAATGGGGTGGCCAACCGATTCATGGATAGATGACGTAAGGTCGACAACTACCCCCGCTCTCCTAGGAAACACATCTCCAGACCCCCCCTAGCTATTCGCCGGATTGCGAAAGCATGGCTGATACCTTTCCGACTGTAGTAGCCTTATTGAGATATGGTAGCCTCGACGAGGAGGTTACCATATCTCATTAAGTCTTATTATTTAATTAAATCTAACTCGTCGGAAGCATGGAAGCGATTTTACATTGGGCCTTTTCTAATGAATGAGTCTGGTTTGATTGCGGCGCGCGCGGATTTGGCGAGATGAGCGATGTCGTGGCGACGTAAATGTGCTGTAAATCATTTCAGTCCCGTAATAATATACAGCAGCCGAATGAAGATTTATCGTGGCAATAACTCAAGCTAGAAGCCGCAGCGGCCGCGTCGCGACGCTTAGCAAAGCCGAGCGTCGCACAGTGTATCGTCACAGTATAACCAGAGAACAGTAGACGCACTCTCGAGCGACAGGGCGTAGCGGGGGTAGGGTGCGAGGGAAGTGAGCAGAGGGATACGTCTCGGCAAACGCCTTTGGTTGGCGCTACGCGCGGGCGAAGATTGGACAATTTCTCGAACGTATAAACATCTGTCTGTCGCGTGTTGTTTTGTCGCGTGGAGCGATCTGTGCCCGCTAGATAGCAATAGGCGCTCGCAAATTCATTTATTTTAGCGATCTTTAGTTAAGCGATCTTTTTAAGAAAATGGTAAGCCGGGCTTTTCGGCTTGTATGCAGGAACCGCCACTGAATGCATTATCTTTACTAATTAGACATGTATCCGACTACCAAATTCACGAGAAAGTATACATAAATTACTTCCAAAAGGCATTTGCCCCGCTTTGGCATCCACATGTCCGACTATAAATAACTAAATATACGTAATATTTCTTCAATATTTAAAACAAGATCTTAATACTGTGTCCTGAGGTAGTGATCTAATGAACGTATACATTACCTGCGCTTTGTTTGATGATCGGTGATCTCCCTAAATGTGAATATTTCGAATTATTATTACCATTTATCGAATTAATTACCATTAATCATTATGTTATTCTGTATAATATTCATTACCATTTATCTGTTATTCACTGGGTATTTTTTATTATTATCTCAAGATTTTGTCCAAGCCCACTGTGCGACGATGCGGCGATGCTAAAGGACGCTCGTCCTTACGGTGTCTCACGCCCGTCAATCTATTATGCACTGTTTCGGGTCGGTTTAGTTTTATTTTATAATCCGGATGCCTCGGCGATTCCAGCGGTTTTAATTAAAATGGGTGACCATAAACCACGTAATTATGTTGATATAATATTACAGGAAGAAATATGCTGTAAACACTTAGAATTTAGAGGGAATATAAGATAAAATAAACATAGTCATCTATCTAGAACCCATTTTTTGTGCCAGAAAAGCGATCAAAAATTTGCATGCTTGAGTTGCAGCACGAAGCAGGACAACACCGCGAACCGCTGAAGTGTCAAGAAACATTTCGTGTACACCAGCATGGCTGAATTAATTTAGTAGTAAAAGTGACGCAATGTACGAATTGCACAATGGGCCCGATTGCGTTTCTTTGTGAACTAAAACTAAAATTAGTCCAAGCGAACGAGACAGAGCAATACGTTAGAGCGGAATATGACACGAACGATCGTCGATAAATACTACCTATCGAACTTATACTCGTCCGAATAAATTCGAGCATATTTCGTGCTGTGTAAGATTTGACCTTAGCGGGCAGTTTTAATGCGAAAAATTGACAACCGGTCATCTCACATTCCGCTCTGGCGTATTGCCCTGTCTCGTTCACACGGACTAATTTCCGTGTGAACGAGACAGGGCAATACGCCATTTTAGTTCACGAAGAAACGCAATCGAGCCCAATATCTATACTAATAAAAACGCTGAAGAGTTTGTTTTTTTATTTAAACACTCTAATCTCTGGAGTCGGATTTCAAAGATTATTTTTGCATTTGATAGCCCGATTCCCGGAGAAGGCTATAGGCTATTACGGCCCTTAGACGCCGAACAAAAGATCTATTATCGAAAACGAAGTAATGCGCGGGCGGGCGATGCGACACGGTGGGTCGGTGGCCGAGGTCGGCCGTCCGACGAGGACCGAGCATTACCGAGAAGAGCCGATCTGTGCATGCATTATCCAGATCAGGTTGCGGCGAAAGCCACCATATAGGTACGAATACCACACGAAAATAATTCAAAAAATATTGTCTATGCCGAAAAACTCTAAATTATTTATAAATAAACCGATTTTATTTAAATTAAACGGCGGGTCAAACCGCAGCGCACAGCTTGTAATAACGTAATTACAAATGTTTCAACTTTGGCGGAATCAGCCTTGTTGCCTATTAGCAACACCTTCTAGGCGGGCATTTGTAGCATCACGCAGTGAAACACTTAGGCGATCACCCATCCAAGTATTGACCACGCACAACGCTCCTTAACTTCGATAACCGGAGAGGAGAACCGGTGCCAACGTGGCCACGCACGCTGTCAACTGTAAATGTTACTTTATTTGTTAGATAGAGATCTAAAAGCAGAATGGGCATTTTTGTATAAAATATGTACCCAGAGTCTTAACAACTAGGAACTTCAAAAAAAAAAAAATTTGATGTGTAAAGAAGTGATACTATTAAAGTTCAACTCATTAATCCATGTCCTATTGGAATTATACACATCCGAAGTTTTGTATATCTGGATGATATAGCGAAATAACCTAGTATTTTAATCTTGTTAAGTACGGCTTGTTATTTAAAACTAGCTATATCTTTAAAGCTAAAGTCGTTATTTGAATAACAGTCTAACAACTATAATCCACAACAACTAAAATCAAATCGTAAAGCAAAAATCAATCCAGTCCAGTATCACAGCCAGAAAGAAAAACCGAAATCATATAAAACCCAACGTAAAACAAAGGAATGACAGCGGCCTTGGCGCAAAATCTTACCTGCTGCACATACACTGAGTATCTATCTCTTTCTTTCTTATTCACCTTATCTCTTTCATCCTTAAACTTGTTTAGACAATTCCAACATAAATTAAAAGAATGCCGATGGCCCAGGTCCAAAATCTTACCTGACACCCGCACACTAATCATATATCTATCTTACTTATAGATTGTTTCTCTTTCATCCATAAACGTGTTTACCGCTTTAGCTTTCAGGATAAGATCTATGTACTCGCTCGATATAAGTACTTACTCGGAACTATGCAGTTATTTTTACTATTAATAGTTTATATTAATGTAGGTGTATTGTTTGTGATATTTTCTATATTTTTTCTCTATATACCTTGTATATAAATAATATAAACAACTATATTGTTTAAGTAAAACGAAGTAAATAAGGTATTTTACTAAAAAATGTGTAATAATTGAATAAAATATTCTGCAATTTCAATAACAAACTTTGTAAGTAGTTTAAAAAAAATAACCCTTCCGTTTTTATGTGATTGAAGTTTTACTTAATAATCTTATCTTATACGTATACGCCGATGAATATAGATAGAAACCAACCAACAATACTTCATGGTTTTAAGATTACTATTTTTAAAATAACACGTCCTTGTGTTATTTTCCAAGACAGTAAGTTTATGAACTATCTAAAAGAGTAAATCAGTAAAATTCGACACTAGACGGCTACAGTAAATTAGTTATTCAGCAGAAAAATCTGCAGAAACATTAAAATGGGGAGGGGGGATCTCAATTTTGTACACTGTTTAAAGTTTTCATCTCATGTAAAACTTTTTGATCTATTGACTATTTGGCGCAAAAGGTTTTAAATGAGTGAGAATATGAGACTAGTAAAAACATTTGTTTTAAATCACTGTATTTTGTACTACATCATTGAAGGGTATAGGAATAAAAGGGGCTCATCTACATAATTGGCATTTTCAATCTCATAAGCCATTTGAAACCAACATTTTTGGCCATTCGTTTGGTGTTCCAAAAACTACAAAGATCGCGCTGATAGATAAGATACTAATCCATTATTAATAAAACTTTTAATTAAATATTTTTAAAAAACCCCCAAAAGCAAGTAGGAAGTTTTTAAAATTTCTACTTGCCTTTGGAAAAATATTGTACATGTCAAACATTAAAATATCTCATGATTTACATACAAACCATTAGAATATCTCATTGTATACATACAAAATCACATTTTGATTTTTCTTGCCAGTATAAAGGATTTGTCCCTCAATTTACGAATTATTCAAAACTTGCTTAATGTCGATGATCCCCTTTTATTCCTGTACCATTCAATTGTTATAAAATTTAGTTTTTTTTTTAGATTAGACCATTGTATACCACCTATCCGTATATAAATTTATCTTTATTAACTCGTAATATTACTGAAACTTACAGACTACAAAGTGATGTTTTCGGGTTTACATCGTGCCGACCTTTAAGATAAATAAATGTAAAGTAAATATTTAATACTGGCTAAGATTATCCTTTTCAGGCCTTTTTCCCCAATTTAACTTGAGCTACCATCCGGACGGAAAAAGTAAGCCATTCTGGACGCGGGCTACATTTTTTTGGATCACGGCTGCTATTTATTATCTTTAAGGTTCGCTTCGTAGGGAGAAAGGTTGAGCTAACAAAGCAGTCCCTTATTCATGCTGCCTTCCTTTTTTTCAATGTTGATTAGTTGGACAGTTGGACTCGTGAAAGGTAATTAATTCTAGATGGTTGATTATATTCGAGCATTGGGATACTTTTACCATATTTATAGCATTGATTATATAGGGTATCAGATTGTTTAATGCCATAATACTTTTTGGCGGCTAGGATTTTACTACGAAACGCAACGGTAGTCATAGTTCCAAAAAAATATTAATCTTGTCTTATGTTCATTATGGCGTCATTCTTGTTATGGCAGCGTGGCGGCGAAATATAGATGGCACTCTAACTACGCCTATATGGTATCCTATCTCGAAATAAAATAAAATATAATAACAAACGAATTTTCAAATCATAGCTCATATTATTTTAATATTATTTACATAAATATGTCCATTTTTAATTTGGTATACAGATTTCAATACCTAATAATTACGCACTTCAAAGTTCAGATAGACTAATAGATGGCATTCTGTCTCTCCGTATTATTTCTGTAATGTAATCAGTCTATAAAGACGTGCCACGGGTGGCACTAATAATGGAATGTTATTATTTCTATAATTGGTTAAATTATTGGGTTTTATAATCAATCAGTTCTGTATTAAAAAGCATTAATGATTAATGTTCTTATAGATGGCCAAATAAATTGCTATTAGTTTCCCCGGACAATGCTATCAGCGCCAACTGCATGTCGCCGGCGTAGAAGGGTTGCCAAAACGTACTATGGCATTGGACAATCAAATACGCTATATAATCAATGCTAATGGTATATTTAATTATTGATTGTAAATATTTTTTCAAAAAACGAAACAAAAAGCTATGATTCAAAGCAAAACATTAATGTGATAAGAAATGTGGCAATAGCAATGAAAATGCAAGCAGATAAAGAAAAAATAAATGTAAGAGATACGTATCTAATCGTGGTTGATCACTCGTATGCCCATTTACTTCTACTTCTACTGGATCGCTTTAAGCTAGTTTTAACGTAAGTGCGTATAATGCCCTTAAAAAAGACGATTAGTGATAATTGAATACATCCCAATATTTCATAATTTGACATTTTCAAGCAATTGACAAAATTTTCCAGAATCAATTATCCCTGAAAATTTAAATTATTTTTTCAAATTAAAATCAAAATGCTGAACAATGAAAAATGGATGCATACTATTTTTATATGCCAGTCAAAGCACATTTTGAGTAATCGGAAAAATACCATTTAATTAAATTATCTTCTATCTTAAACTGTTTAAGAAATAATAGATAGGAAATTAATTTGTCTTTTAAGTCCAGACCCCTTACAAGCTCCTAAAATATGAATGAAAGCTATTTTCCATGACTTCAACGCGTTTTTAGGCATTTATGATTTTTACTTTAAAACACTGATCAAAACCTAAATTATGTAGTATGTGACCTATGATGTTAAAGAAGGTGAAGCTGGCTACGACTGGCTATACTAGGCCCTATTATTATGTAATATTAATATTATGTTTATGTATAGTGCTGTCTGAACTTTTCGCAACAATCTACTCGTGGCAATGTCAAACTTGCCGAGACACAGCTTACATTAAACTGAACGATCTGGTGATAAACTTAAAGTTTACGATGCGGCGACGCGGCACCCGATATCTTGTGGGGTTTTGTGTTGCGTTCCATCGGTGGACATACCCAAGAAAATTCTTGATCGATCAGTTTGCTGTACAGGCTATATTAGATATTTTTATAAATGGGTTTAGCAACCAAATCAAATAGCGAAGCAGAATGAAATGTGAAACAAAATACATTAATGCAAGGATGTGTAGCTACATCCAGCCTTTGCAGGTGTGACCGTTTAAACTTTTACTTTTTTTTTTTTTAATACATTTGAATTGGGAGAAAGGTCAAAAAATGTTTGTTTTTAAAGTATGCATATTTTTCCCATCTCTGGCAATTTGTGGATGCTCTTCCAGAAAAAAACCTACATCCTTTGACGTGATCCAATCATCAAGCCATTTTCCGATATCTCCGTAATTGTTGAAATGTTTTATGAAGAGTGCGTGAGACATCGATAAAAACAAGTAGTAGTCGGATGGGGCCAAGTCTAGTGTACGGCGGGTGGGGCAAGGGATTCCAGCCAAGTGTAGAAATGGTGTTTTCGACTGCTATTGCTGTGTGCGATGGGGCGTTCTCGTTCTGCAAAATTACTTTTCGCTCGCTTGATCAATGCATAGTTCAAATTGATCATTTGTTATGCTGCAATAGTCTGTTTTATTGATCATTCGATAATTTCATAATCATTGATCTAATTTGAATTTGAATTTCATATTGAATTCATCATGTTGTCCATCTAAGTTGAAATTGAATTTGAATGTCCTAATCATTGCACTAAGTTTAATGATCTGCAATGATCAATTTGATAATTTTGCATCACGAAATGGTGACCGCTATTGCTGTGTGTGTTACGTCGTTGTCGTGCTGCAAAATTAATTTTCGCTTGCTTTTCGATCAATGCATGGCTTAAATGAATCATTTGTTGACGGCAGTGAACGGTATCCACTCTCACCTACTTTCATAAGCTCATAGTACACGACACCCTTCTGATCCCAGTACCTGCCGCAAATGCTCTTTATTTGGCGAGAAATTCGAAATGTTTACCACATGAAAAAATATGACGCTAACCCGAAATCGTTTAAACATCGATAGCGTTCCATAGCAACAAATTACATAAAAGATTAGACTGTGAACCAACTCTTGTTTCCAGCTCCACCCTTTAAAAAGATTAAGATTTTTTAGCGCTACGCCCATTGCAGGTACATTATGAATATAAAAAATAATGAAACTTTGAAAGAGACCATCTATTCAATGCGATGCAAACTACTTTCAAACTCTAATCGACCTCACCATGACCTTATTAGTGTCTAAGCTAGTTAGGGATGAAATCATCAATCATACTTTTCTTTACACCTGCTTTCCATTAAAGTACAGGGTGCGCCTTAAAAACTGCCACATTGTCTGTCGGTTGCGCCACAACCACCTATACTACTAACACTTTCACGACGTCTGGCGTCGTACGGCATCAAGGGCGTGTTTCCAATATTTTAATTGACGCCGAACGGCGTCAATCTGTAGAGACATTGTTACGGTCGTTTTTAAATTGGATATCCGTGATTGGTTAATTATTTAATTTCAGCGTGAAAACGTCAATGACATAAATTTACCACTATTCAGTACTTTTCTAGAGGGCGATATGGATAGTTGACGTAATGCTATAGTCAAATGAATCATATGACGAGATCGAAGACAATCGCGGTTCTTTTGACATAATAAATAAGATAAAATGAATATACCGCGTGAAGTTTGTAGCACCCGACGTTTTGGCGATGTTGCAACCGCCGTTATCCAAGGTAGACCAAAGTGCTGCCAATCGTCATTCGTAGTTCTGCGGGTAGGCGGCAAACTGCTGCTGTTACTACGCAAATTATAGCGGTAGTGGGGCGGCGGATTCGGTGCACTTGAATTTTTAAAATCCGCCGTGCACACAACACTTACTGTATCTTGTGTTACGCCGTTGTTCTCGGCGAAGGGCATTAGAAACATTTTAAGAAAAGGGTTCCACGTAATAGAATTTGAAATCGCCGTGTATATTGAAGTTCGGGGTGTTTCTTATTTCAATTGCTTCCCGGATCATGCGGGGAAAAATGACATTGTCTAAATCAGTGTTTTTTTCAACCTTTTTTAGATCCTGACCTCCTTTTTGGTAAAAGAAAGAAACTCTTACTCTTACTAGACAGTTTTATTTTCCGCAGTTGAAACTGTAAGCATCCAAGAAATGTTTTTTATAAAAACAATGGCGGAAACAACATTATTTTTAACCGTTTTTCACTTTTGAAGTAGTACCTAACCGTTTCCATCTTAGATAAACCTAAAATTTAGTAAAAGCAATAGAAAAACACATAATAAATATGTTTCTCTTCGGAAGCCCTCCCCCCCCCCCCCCCAGTGGGTCGCGATTCACTGCTTGAAAATCACTGATTTAAATTAAACTAAATTTCATGGCACAGCGATTTTTAATTCTGGAGTAATTCGTTTTGTATAAGGCAGTACCCCTTTATCGGACTCATAAAGCCTTTGCGCACCCGCATGACGTCCGTGACAGCAGTCATTCGCAAGCAATCTCATGCCGGGGCCAGCCAAGGCTAAACTGGGCGCTGGGTCGCTGTACCACCTATGGCGTCGCCAACGCTTTGATTTATTTAAAATATATTCTTGCTTATTCTTGCGAAATTGCAAATAATTACTTATAATAAATGTATAAATATAAAATTAAAAGTGCTAGTTTGACTCGCGCGCCGGGGGTTCCGAACATTCCAAAAAAGGTTCTTGCTATGAAATATGAACAGTATATGTCTGAGCTAACCTGCGGCACGCGTGCTACTATAGGCCGCCACAGACTACGGCGCACGACGATACACGCCCACGTTTGACACGGAAGCTACATGGTTCTATGTAGCTATGCGGCCACACACTACTAGCTGAACTACGCCACGCAAATGTCCATTTCGTCTCTTTCTCTTTGCTAGGGAACCTTTTTACGCGACAGCCCAATAAAAAAGCAGTGCAATGTATTCAGCTTTCATCTATGTATGTTTTCCGTTTCTTTAATCCTTTAGACGTTATGTCTAAACGCTCGAATTGATTTAGATGTATGTGGTATTGTTAGAATTGATGTCATCCCAAGTGCCATAGGGTACTTGACTGTCCAAATATCAAGTAAGTAGTTGTCTAAATTTCCAAATCTCCAAATGTATACATTAACTTAAATATATCGTGATTAGTTTCAAATGAAAGGTCTGTGAAAGGTGTGTGTGTGCGTGCGTGCGTGCGTGCGTGCGTGCGTGCGTGTGTTTGTCCTTTTAATATATTTACTTGTTAGTCTAGCTAGGTGATGGTTGTTTGTTTAGCCCGTCTTTACGGAGTTGTTGCGGCGTTGTTCGGGTCATTCATTACTTAGCACAAATGTATACAGTTTTCATTATTCGATATGCATTGGGAATTGCGATACATGTATTGTATTGTGACAGCGGGTTCAGCTGTAAATATCAGTCAGTAATACTGTTCGAACCAATCTTTAATGATTTTTGTAATGTGTATTTTTCTGGGTACCCCTTATAATATACATAGAAGCGATATTACTTTGCTTAAATCGTCACTGTCCCGTCTGGCAGGGACAAATTACAGCGAATTAAGCGAAATGGAGGTTGCGGTGGGATATCTTACTGGGGAAAAAGTGGGGGAAATGTCCCTAAAAATGAGGCCTGCGGTATTTGCATTTCCTCCGGGGTTAATCAAATTAAACGAGTAATTACCAAGCCAACAGTATCTGATGGATGGTCCCTCATAATATTACTATTATAATGAATCCTCCGCGTCGTCGTGAAAAAAAGTAAAAAAAATACTTTTGAGACAATGATAATCTTATGTTTTCAATCAAATAGGGCTTAATCAAGACAGGACAATTAAACTGAGTTTAACAGTTTTTATTCTATTAAATACATAGAATGATGTTAAAATAACTTCAATTTTTAATTAAAGAAATCAAAAACACAATATGTCGTTGTACAAAATTAACCATATAGAGTACCTCTCAAAGGAACTATTTACATGAAGTTTATTTAAATCAAAATACTTACTAATACTTATGTAGAAACCATCTTTTAATGACATAAATATGATAGGATAAGATGATACTAATAAGATGTTTACTTTAGCCTCATAAAAGGTATGTAAAACCATTGTGTATATTGGGCATGAGATTCCTCAATGCCATAGTACGTTATGGTAGTTAGGATTTTACTACGAGACGCAACGCGTAGATGGCACTCATAGTTCTAAACAATGATTAATATTTTACAAATTAATTAGTCATCGGAACTTAACCAACGTGTAAAATTTCAACTTCATAGGATAAGAGGAAGTGGCTCTAATTCAGCTTGCAATTTTTTTACCTAAACAGATATACGCACCTAGTAACATAGATTGCAAGGAAAATAAACGCTTGTAAAAAATACTATTGTTGTCTTAATTTAGAAGGTAGAGTAAAAAATACGGAACATATATATATTTTTTTAAACCTTCATTTCCATATGTTGTATTGTCACAATTAAACCAATTGATTAAAATGTTTTTGTTACAGTAATGTAGAAAAGACTTTATATGTATCTTTATATTCCTAGCAGTTTGGTAAATGTTCGCTGAAAAATAATATGGCAATTAAATAAAAACTAAAAAAACATTTTTTTTTCAAAATTCATATGAAAATCTTATAAATCTTATAAGAAAATCGACCCGCAGTTAATAGGTGTTTTTTTCGATGGATTTTGAAATAGTTTATGCTGACAAAGTTGGATCATGTAGGAAAAAAAACTGTTTAACACGTCCCTATGCAGACTCTATAGATACTGTGGGTAAACTTTCAGTTCGACCTCTGTCTCGAGGGGCACTTAGGAGACGCCGCGAAGCGATCGCCCACCACTCCCTTTAGCATATGAATACTCCTGTCTTGTCTAGTCCACTTTCCTCAAAGCACTCGACGTCTGTTTACCATTTCCTTTGTATACTCTTCTCGTCGACAATACCGAGTATAGACACAGTCACTGTGATAGTTTCTGGTAAACAAGTATGGCTGATCTAATCTACTCAGCGGTATGACACCCGACAACATTTTTGGCCGAAATAGAAATATTCAAAGCACTTAGCAGATAATATAGGCAGCGGATCGGTTTGCTATCATTTCTTTCAATTTCGATATGTAGTGCGCATAGTATTTTACATGATCACTTATAGTTGGCGAGCCAGCGACAAAAAAGTGGAAGAGTTTTGTAAAACCTGATACTCTCAGATCAGACAGTAATTTGATAAAATGCCGGGGTAGAGTCAGCAGATCACATTTCGGGACACCTGGCGCCGGCCTACTAGGAAAAGTGTAATTTTAATTAGTACCCCCAAAGTGTTTTGGAAAAGCTGAAAATTCATCATTAGACAGTGGATGCAATAAAGAACTTGAAACAAATGGTCAGACTGTTTATCAATAAAACGCGTGGCGTCAGCATTAGTCCATACGCCCAGATACAGGCGATATTTGGCCTAGTTGGGTATGCGCTGAGCATGGTCATCTGAATGTGGGCCGTTTTTCTTCGCACCATTACTTGGTATGACCATTTTTATGTGTTTTATAATTATGTTTGAAACAAATAAATAAATAAAATACATGGCTCTACTTTTTTAGTAATTTAAAAGGGCACAATATTTGAAAAATCATGGCCCTCAAATTCGGCCAAATTATAGAAAGGGTGGCCTATGAGCATCTCCTTGATGTTTTATTTTAATTTTATGTCCTCCAGCTGTTTAAATTTTGTAAGGAGTAGATTATAGAATTTAATGCTAAGATACAAGTAGCTTTTCTGTACTTTTGCCAGTCGTATTCAGGATACGCATAAAAGGGAGCTACCGCGGGTATGATGCGAGTAAATGTCTGCATTAATTGCAATTTCTGCGAGGTGCTGTCTAGCATACATTAAACACTGGTATATGAACGCTGAATACATAGTCATTACCCTTGCCTTACTGAAATATCCTTTGCATAAAGTCCTAGTCGTTACCATAGCAGTATTATTTAAATTTTTGGCCATTTGTAAATTTTTTTATTTAATTCGGATATAACCTATTCCGATTTTAATATTTATTATTATGTATTTTGGGCAATTTTATGTAGTATTTTGAATTATTTTGATTTTATATTATCCTGATTATTTTATTAATCAGGAAAATATAGAATAGATTTTAATGAGGATTTTTGAGAAGTGGTGGTAATATTTTATGATGCATTTTCTATAAAGTGCTAAATTTGTCATTGGACACTCTCCATACAAAATTTAACCGGATGTACCTATTTGTCTGTAAAAAGTTTTTTCTTTATGTTTCTGCTAAGTTGTATAGTTTCTACGAATAGCATAAAACGAATTTACCGCGAAAAGTTTATAGCACCCGACGTTTCGGCGACGTTGCAGCCGCCGTTGTCCGGGGAGTCTACCCTGGGCAACGGCGGCTGTAACGTCGCCGAAACGTCCGGTTTTATCCTAATTATAATGTCAAACAATCGCGATAATTTTCGATTTCATATGGTATTGTTCGAAATTACATAAATGAACATGTTGTTGTGCTTAGCATAAAATATTGTATGATCTATAGGCAATTAAAAAGTTGTTAATCGACATACACCATAAGGTATATTTCTCGTATCTAATTCGAAAGTTCATAGCACTGTGACGACAATTTCCTAAGACGTAATACGTACCTTGTAATTTAACCAAAGTTCGAGTTCGAGAACGGATAAAACTCTTTTATTGGTTTATCACTTGAATAACTTACTCTGTTTGAGTTGAAGTTGATCAAAGGCAGAGGCGACAGCGGGGTTGACAGAGAAGGCTTTAATTTAATTTAGGCCATTGCCAATTTATGGTGAATGAATAAATAGCGGAATGAGGGCTTTGCGGAAATTACTCGAAGAGAGGCTACTTGACCTCGAGCTGGAGAGTTGCACGCTTCGTCGATCTTGAGGGCGGCTTTGCGATCTGAAGGTGAATATTTAGGTAGGTTTTGTTTATTACACTTCGAAGAAAATAGCCATTGTATATACAGGTAAGTTTTTAATTATTGGCATCCTTTTAGTGTGTTAATCAGTACGACGAAATAAGCAACTTTTGATAAAATTATTTGTAAAAAAACAACAATATATTTTTTTTGACAAATTTTAAAATATTATTTATTGAAGAAAAGTTCGAGGTGTTGAGCGCGATGCGCCATCTAGCGGTAGGTAAAATATCGCTAATAAACGTATAATAACATATAACATTTAGGCCGGCCGCACTCGTACGGTTTCCGTATTCGATTTCCGAATTCGGAATACCGACTCGGAGTTCCGTGAACCT
The DNA here is from genome assembly GCA_944548615.1 of Micropterix aruncella. NCBI lineage: Eukaryota > Metazoa > Arthropoda > Insecta > Lepidoptera > Micropterigidae > Micropterix > Micropterix aruncella. The sequence goes on from OX155954.1 coordinate 31,069,943, forward strand.
TCCGCAGACGTTCGTTTCATTTTCATTTGATTTTTTACTGCCAGTACGTACGGGCTGGATTCCGAAACGAACGTCAGGAATTATTTCCGAACGGAAAATAAAAGAACGTGTGCGCCGTGTAAAACACTTAGTATGAAATGCGTGCATTCGTGTAGTACCCGAATATGGAAAACGAATTCGGAAATCGAATACGGAAAGCGTACGTGTGCGGCCGGCCTTAATCAGGTACCTCTATTAGGAATAACTCAGTTTCACTTCGCTCATGCTATAATAGGGCTGCGATTTCCCTCTTGTCTTACTAATGAAACTTAGTTACGGATTTGCTTCAGCTTATTACTGGAGTGTGCATTTATTGCGAATAAAGCTCACTGCAATTTGCATTTCCACCGCGTAACGGGTAGGTGCTCGATGAACACTCTAGCTACGTTTTTCGCATCGCTGAGCAGCTCCACGCTTCACTACTTCAGACGCCTTCAGCCCGCGCCGCACAGAGAGCCAGCCAGACGTGCAATTTCACAAAAAATAATAATAAAACAGAATGGGCATTTTGAGCCCACTTTTACAATAGCAGTAAATCATATACCAATGGAAAGATCTCATTATGTAGAACATTTATTACTAGAGCGACTGATCTCAATTATGAGCCGTTTCTGAGTTATATCATATTAAATATGGCTAATTACCTGGTATCTCATATAGGGTACCTAACACATCCAGGCATTGTATTTTTAATAACTGTTTAAACGAAATCCGCCGTAGGATACTCGAAAGATAAAGTACATACGCTGTGTGGGTACAAACTATATATTCCTAAAAATGCTCGAGGTTTTCAGCAGTATATGAAAGGGAAATATTGGGACATGTTGCTTGAACTCTGTAATGTGTCTCATGATTTCATTGCCGCTCTGTTTATGTGTATGTAATATGCTAAGGTCAGCTGTCCATCATGATGTGCCCAATGACCGTACATAATAATTTACTATCTTTCATGGATCTTCACAGCAAGTAATATATTTTAAATTAATAATTGGTTTTGGGGTTTCTGTGTAATTGGCTATATTATAGAAGATTGCGATCTTCAAACCTCTGAAATGGCTCATAATTGAGGTAAGTTGTCGTAGTCATAAATATTTTAGATAAATACGTAGATCTTTCCAATGGTAATACGCTATTGTTATTAGAAAGGTGGGCCCAGCGCCCATACATGTTTGCCCATTGTCCTTTGATAATTATTTTTAAATACTCACCAGCGCGTTTTGAAAGTAAATCGAAATTCTACCTGAATCAAACGTGTGCACGGAGGGAATTAAGACAAATTTTAGCCCTTTTTAAAAAAATATATTTTACATTTGAAGATTCATGAAAAAACAACAGTTTTTAGATAATCCAGTTAAAGGTCGACGCCATATACACCCGAAAGCATCACTTCATAGTCGCTTTGTTAAAGTCCTAAATACTACGAAAATTACGTGGTCAAATCAAAGCCAGTAAAACATTTCAAAAATGCTTTTGCTGGAAGCATACTTGTATTTTCAACTTGCAAAGGTGAAAAGGGAAGAGTCGTGTCGACCCATTTTTAAAAAGCTAAGAATTCTTACCACACGGAGAAAAATATAACGATGTAATACATGGAAATGATGATTACGTATATAACTCGGACTGTGGTCCATACGTATGAATTAACATTACGCGTAACGGTGTTGGCGTGACGGTAGTTACAGTTTCGTAATGTTATTTCATTACATCGCGACCTTGAGATCTGGCTTCTAACATTACAGCATGTAGTTGTATACGTACGATTATATTCGGACATAATGCATCATGTTGAAACTACAGTATACTATTATTTCCGTATTAACCGCAAGGAAAATGGGAATGCATATAATTGAGTAATAGAGTTTCATCAAAATTCCTTATAATTCAACAAATTTACGTTTAAAACATCGTTATTCTGTATAAAACCGTAATAACAAAAAGGTAATGTAAGAATCAATCCAAGATTTATCTTAGAACAGTGCCGGATTTAGACTTAATAAGGCCCTAAGATATTTAATCTTTTGCTGCAGTGTATTTAAGTATAAATGACAATTGCTCACTCGGACAATTTTTTTGGGGGCCCCCAAGAAATTGGGGGCCCTATAGCTATAGCTTGTGTAGCTTATACGTAAATCCTGCACTGATTCTAACTTTAACATCACTCTATGTCTTACAGTTTTATAAGAATAAATACATTAAATATAAAAAGTTTTCGGACAAATACACGAAATACCAGAAATAAATTCAATTTTGTTTTATTATTTTCAAAATTAAAGCAAGTCAAGATTCAAAATATTCCGGGCTATATTAAATTAACAGGCTACCGGAAAGTTTAGAAATAATTCAGGGGAAAAGTTTATTCAAAAAGTTGCTGAAGAAGTTCCTTTGAGAACATGCTTTTTATTCACTCGAAGACTTATGTTTATGAATTACTAAAAGAAAGGGTACAATTTAATTTTATTAGTACCTAATTTATTTTATAATGGGTAATTTATAATTTATCATTTGGTCATTTAAACATTTTTTTTATTTCAATCCGGAACCTACTTTGATTTTAATATTTTGTTGTTTTTTTACATTTTTATGTACGATTTTAAATTGTTTTGTCTAAATTGTTTTGTTTTTTGTTTTTCTAAATTTGTTTGTTTCTACATTGTTTGTTTTTCTAAATTTTGACAATTGTTTTGTCCTGTTTTGATTTTATAAAATCCTGATTATTTTTATTTGTGTTTTAACGAGTAGATTTTTAAAAATGATTTTTGAGTATTGTATTGAGTATTGAGTATATATATTTTTTTTGTTATTCTTTTTCTATAAAGTGCTAAATGTAATTGTGGTCATGCACTATCCATGCAAAATATAACATGATGCGCCTAGTAGCCTATAAAAAGTTTATTCTTTCTTTTTAAAACAATTATTTTTAAAATACATACCACTGTGCGCCGCGCTGATGCCCTCCCATGTTTTGCTTTTTAAAGGCCCCTAAATTAAAAGATTTTTAAACGAAGCAGGCCAACCTGCAGACGATAAAAGTGGCAATTTATTTCAGCCGAGAAAGTTCGTAGGTTCTTGCATAGCAGTAATCACGCTCGTATCTATCTTGTTTATGGCGGAGGCGGCGCGGCAGCAAGAAAGCTCGTATTTAATTTTTAAAGTTCCGGTTCCAGAAAAACGAATAATTTTATAACGTCAACACAGCAGCGATCTCACCTCAAGGATAAGAGGTTATTAATATCTAGCGTTACCTGCGGAGGAATATTTTAGAAAGAACCAGCGCCGAAAAGCAAGAATAGAGTTTGCCTGAACTTTACCGTCGCCTTTTATTTAATTTTATTTCATATTCAACAATATTTCACGTATTCAAGCCACACACTCGTGAGCATGGCTTTAGCCAGGAATAAAATGGGGGGAGAGGGTGGGGGTGGGGTGATTATTTAGCATCATCATCATCAATGAAATAATTACTTACATAATTTTTTCTCAAGCTAAAGTGAATTTTATGAACATCCTCGACCCCTCCGGGGATGGAGAGGTCTTGGGGGGTTCGACCCCCCCCCCACATCTCATCTACTGCCTTGCATGTGAGATAATTGTAAGTGGGTGATCAGCAAAAGCTCACATCACAAACTGTTTCAGCTTCAGCCCTTTTTACTCTCTAAATATGTTACTCGTGCAGTGTTATTGCTGTTTGTAAGTTTGTTTTTGCTTGTTCTTGATCTCGCCTAATCATCTATATTCCATATCTTTTGTGTTATGTTGTTTTTTTTTATTTATGGTGTTGTTTGTATATACTATAACATTAATTATTAAACTCGTTACATTCTTGCAATAAAGAAGCTGTGCAGTGTTACCCCAATTAGATTTAAAAAATATTTTTTTATAAATTGCCAATATAAAATATATTTTCACATCAGACTATGTGGATTAAATGACAGCCGCTTTCCAGGTGGATATTTTCGAATTTCATAATAAATGATTAAATTAGTACATATACAGGGTATCATTTTAAAACTTTCAAGCGGTGAATCTGTCATATAGGACGTTTTTAAAAAAATATAGGACGTTTTTTTCTAAATTTTGACATGTTTACCAGATATTATTCTATACAAAAAACTGCGATGAAAATAATCTACAACTTTTTGATGTACGTTTTGGTTACTGACAGAAAGTATTTTTTAATTCATTTTTGGGATATTCAGTATTGTTTCTCAGTACATAGCAGAGAGAAGCCTAAGAAAGGGAGCTCTTCACTGCTTTTTTCCGTGCCATTTTAAAAATGTTGATCGCTGTATGTGCTTACTTAATTAACATTATTTGTTTTATTCTTTTCAGGTCGGCATACGATAATGAGAAGAAAACGAAAGTGGCCATAAAGAAAATCTCTCCCTTCGAGCACCAGACCTACTGCCAGAGGACTCTTAGAGAAATCAAGATTCTCACAAGGTTCAAGCATGAAAACGTAAGTGTACAAGATTGGAAGCTTAGGAGATTTTTAGTAGGTATCTACCTAATTAAGCGAATAATATTTTTCTTTGTAAATTTTTGTAGATCATTGACATCAGAGATATATTAAGGGCTGAGAGTATAGACCACATGAAAGACGTTTATATTGTGCAGTGCTTAATGGAAACAGACCTCTACAAACTACTGAAGACTCAGGTATATGATGTACTTGTTTATTAAATGTTATAAATTGTGCAGAAGCAAATTAAACCTTTAGGCATTGGCTCATCGCATACGTAACTGTGAAAAAATCCCATATCGGATGCTGATGTTTTACTTAGGATTACATTCGGTGATATGAAGAAGTAGATCGTTGTTTTATCTCGATCGAATTTGTTATGTTGTTCATATTCCTGAAAAATCAATATTGACTCGGCGTTACAAGCACCACAACTGCCACTGAGTATATGCACACATAATGAGAGTTTGTATGGGGGTAATTTCAGTCTAATATGGTTACTATTATTAACAATAATAATAGATCGACTGAAGATAGTCACGGATTAAATACGGGTACTATGTAATAACTTGAATAATACACTCTGAAAGAGAAAACTTCAGGGGCGAAAATATTTTTCTTCTTCTGGTTGGGAAGAGGATGAGGGGGAGGGGGGGGGGGGGGTAAAAGGGGTTAAGGGTTAAAGGGTGGCCGGGAGAGGGGGGATTTGGAGGGGGTAAATAAAGGGGGGTGGGTAGGGTATGGGAGGGGGTGCAGGGAGAGGGGGAGTTGGAGGGGGTGGCAGGGAGAGGGGAGTTAGAGGGGGTGGTGTAGGGGAAGGGGTGGTTACAGGGAGGTTGGTGAGCTGAGGGGGGGGGGGCAGGAAGGGATAATTCGGGAGGAAGTGAAAGGGGGGTTTAGAGAGAGGGGGGTTGGGGGGAAGATGGGTTGAGGGGGAAGGGTGATCAGGTGGTCAGGAGGGGGTGAGTAGTTAAGGAGTGGTTGAGTAATGGGGTGAGGGGGTCGATGAGGGGAGGAGGTGTTTGGCGGAGGGGGGGGGGTTGGCGCGCGAGGGGGTTGTCTGCTTGCCGGAAAAGTCTTGAGTTGACACAACCGTTTTTTTAAGTTTTTATAGCTTTGTTTAAAAATTATTAGTCATATAAAATGGAAAGGGATTTTTGGCCCACAATGTATAACGCCCGGTTATCTAAGCACCATCCTTCAATAAAAATACTCCAAAGTATCTTTCTTAACCCGAATAGCAACCTGAAAAATAGGGTAGTTTTTTTACCACATATAATTGCCATAAGTCTGGTGAATGTCTGCATGCACCGGGCCGTCTATGGAAACTGTACTGATTACCATAAAATTCATTGCCTTTCAGAAACTCAGTAACGATCACATCTGCTACTTTCTCTACCAAATATTACGTGGTCTGAAATACATCCACTCTGCGAATGTTCTGCACAGGGATTTGAAACCTTCAAATCTTCTTCTCAACACAACTTGTGATTTAAAGGTTTGTAATTTGTTATATGTATATTTCTCATACTCTGTTATGTTTTTACTCAGTTCTGTTACGTAGGAAGTATTATCAACTGAAGGAAATAATAACGATTCAATGAATCTGATTGACAAGATCAACATACATATTTAATTCTTGTACATAAAACAAAATACAGTGAAGTCACGCTAACTCTGCCAAATAACTCTGCCTAAATACGGCTTATTCTTAATATTGCTCGAATAAGCCGGCGTAGCCTGTGCAGCGCACCGGGGCCCACCGTAGTTCGTGGGCCTAAAATGGAACTTTCGCCTACGATCGACGTTCCATCCAACTCTGCTAGGAAGCTAAGGAAGTCGAAAAAATGGATGACTCAAAACTGATCCATGATTTTGCAGAGTTCAAATCAAGTCAAAAATTAGGTAATTAGGTAATTAATTAGATTATGTAGATATGCAAAAATTGGTACATTTGTAATAATATTATGTGGGTAGTTTCTAGTCTTACCAGTTTCATCTTAGTAGTTGTACTTAAAATAAAGTAATAAAGACCGACATTATTTTTTTTATTTTTCGCCAGCATTCAAAGGTAGTGAAATATAATTCGTTAATTAAATTTTAACAGTAAAGTTGAATTAATATAGGAACAAATGTATCGAACATTCTCCTGCAACAATGTTTCTATGTGATCCCGCGAGTCCCGTCTAAGTTCTTAGGAACTTGTTCAGCAACAAATTTGAGACAATACCCTCAAATGAATACGCCGATTTATAATGACCCTACAATATAATAAATATATAATGTAGATAGGTATACAGTAATTATATCCTATATGCCATAATTAATATAAGTAAGTAGTAGGGAAAGGGGCCTTTTGTTCAATTTTGCACTGGAGCCCATTTTTTTTTAATTACGTAACTGCTCACACAGTAAATACAAAGAACTAAGATTATAAACAAAATTCTAAATAATTGAATGGAGATGCTCATCACTATGAGTGGTGCACTTCCAAAGTTTTCTTGAGGAGTGAGTTCAAAGCCCTGGCCGATTCACTCGCTTTAGTCGACGATGGCAGTTTATTAAAGAAGCGACAAAACAATACTTGTGTCTGTCTCGTACTTGTTGCTATACTTCTACATCATTAGAGTGTTTTTCGCAATTTGTCTTGTTGCGTATAAATGGCTGAAGTATTCCCTCAAGTCATCCCTCAAAAAATACTCCAGTATTATCCCATATCTAAACATTTAATAAAACTGTGAATGCACTGCAATATTTGAAAATGCCAATTGGGTCATTTATAAATTGTCTTAAATTTATCCAGGACAATTAGGTTCGAAATTCGATGCTGCAGCCCTAAATTTTAATTTAGTTCGAATTTATAGACCCAGCCATACATCTCAGCTCGTACCCGAACAACGATTTTACCATCAGCATCTTTGTGTCTGGGTGGTTTCGCAGGTGGAAAAATTGCCAAAGGCAAAGTTCGTCGCGTACTAGATCGATGATGTATTATCCCTAATTGATCACCATCCCCAGCGGCCACAAGCTCGATCTGCTGGCAAAGACAATGTTGCGGGTCCGACATGGCGCATTTGGAGTGCAGTCAGTCGGGCGAGTGTTCCTTTGTTGGTCCTATGTGTCCTATGCTTTGTTGTATAGAGTGGCTAGAATGGATGCATATAAGTTTTTTCCTCGTTGAGAGTAAGACCTTTGTCATGAGACCAGACCACCTATGTATATAAATCACTAACTGTTGGCGACATGGGGCATCTCATTGCTACTCCGTCGATTTGTTTATAATAATCGTTCCTCCATAGAAAGTAGCAGGATGTCAGGCAATGCCGCCGGATTTGGACGCCGGATGGAATTGGATGCCGAAGGACCTTCAGCCCGATCTCCATAAAACCGCAACTGAGCACACACCTATAGAACCCTATACAGCATCGTCAAACAATAAATTAATGGTCTGATAGAACACTGATAAAACATAGCTCGCTGGCTAGGTCTCCTGATCTTACATTGTAAGGTTCTAGGTTCGATTCCTGGCCGAGTCACTTAAAAGAATAGCATTTCAATTCTGTCGATCGAATGCTATAACAAGATACACACTTACACACTTATTACACGCACACATACATATAAACACTACTTAGTAGGGTTGGTTGTAAGAGATTATCGTATTATAATAAATCCACCCATTTAGAAATTTTACAATAAACAGTATTTTACAAGAAACAAGCAATGTAAAGCGATGTAAACCTTTAACCATTTTTTTTTTTATTTTTCGGTTTAGATTTGTGACTTTGGGCTGGCTCGAGTGGCAGACCCTGACCACGACCACACTGGATTTCTGACAGAATACGTGGCGACGCGCTGGTATCGCGCTCCTGAAATTATGCTCAATTCCAAGGTCAGTCTTCATCCTGAATTTATTAATAAATCCACTTTATGGTGACTCTTCAGTAAACAACTAATAATCTGTGTTCAAATGTAAGTAACTATTCAATGTTTCTAATTACAGGGATACACAAAGTCAATTGATATATGGTCGGTGGGCTGCATTTTAGCGGAGATGCTATCAAACAGGCCGATATTCCCAGGAAAGCATTACTTGGATCAGCTCAATCATATTTTGGGAGTTTTGGGGTCACCGAGTCAAGAGGACCTGGATTGCATAATCAACGAGAAAGTAAGAAAATTACATAATTTATTATGGTGATTATTGAGCTACTGAGAAAAAAAGTGTGTCGACGTCACTGAGAATTATTGACTCAAACCTCTAGATGACTCTATAATATTTTAAGTTACAACTACCTAATTTGAAATTTTTAATTAAACAAACCAGCAGCCCTATTACGAACGCTCCGTGAAAACTCTCATTTAGTGTTGTGCCCTATCGGACAATAGGTAAACTTCAGACTTTTTGACTGACTTATGACTATGACCTCCTTATCTGTATATGTATATGTATCTCCTTTAAATCAACTTGTTTATAACGACATTTTAAAATACTTTGAAAATAACTTGTTGTTACCAGCATAATCTATGTACTTTTTTTTTGTCAATTGTTATATTATAGTCTTTGTTTTGGTAATTGAAATAATTTTATTTTATATATATTTTTTAATTCACTGTCATCTATTAGATAAACTTCATACTTCTTGACACCGGGTGATGACAGCATTGGTCATAATGTGGATTAAGTTGAGCGCACACAGCGAAACATCCAAAATAAATTTATAACATAATCTTTTTCCAGTTAGTATAAATTTATAATTAATCAATATACAACTCACCGAAAGGACAGTATTATTTAAAAGATTACCGAACTTTTTAACTGACTTCAAAGGTTGAGAAGGTTGTCAATTCGGTTGTATCTTTTTTTTATGTTTGTTACCTCAGAACTCCGTTATTTATAATCCGATTTGGAAAATTCTTTTTTTATTTGAAAGGATATACTTCCAGATTGGTCCCATTTTTATCAAAATCCTGTTCTGATGATGTAGTTCCATGAGGAATTGAGGGACAACTCAAATAATATCATATGAAATTGAAATTTACATGTTGGTTTAATTCCGATGACAGTGCATTTTTTTATGGTAAGCATGACCTGATTCTTCGCCCAGGGTTGGCTTCCGACGAGGGGACTCCTCAACAGTCAACAGCACAGATGCGAAATTTTGTATACGCATTCAGTTATGATAGCCCGTTCTAAGTTTCACCATGAAATGGCTGGTGCACCCAGGGTTAGCTCCCTACGATGTGACTTCTCAACGGTCAACAGAACAGGCACGCAATTTTGTATATGCATTCAATTATGACAGTCCGTTCTAAGTTTCACCAAGACACGACTGCGGCACCCAGGGTTGGCTTCCAACGAGGGAACTCCTCAACGGTCAATAGCACAGACACGAAATTTTATATATGCATTAAATTATGAAGTCGGTCTTTTTTTTGTTAAAATTTTGTATTATTAACCCGCACAGCACGTAACATCCGATTCGGGACATGTATGTCGGCCGCCTAAAGCACGTAACATCTGATACCGGACAAAGCGCTCGCCGCTGCGAAAAATGCAATTTACGATTCGAAACATCGTCGGCTTCTGCTTTCTGACGGCGCAACGATATGGCCAAATTATCTTTAATTCAAGATTTCTGTGTGGCAATATCGAACGGTGATTTAAAAAGTGAGCATAGACGTCAAACGCCTAGTCTCCCGTCGGCATTCGCGCGGCCGCGTACGGCTCCGCGGAATTGGTGATAAAAAGTTAGTGTGTGCAGTTTTTGAGTGTTATTTACCGGAGAACAGTGAGTAATTTGCATTTTAAGTAGTTTCGGAATGAGGATTAGTCATTTCAGATAGTCCATTTGCTGTTTTTCACGAATTTTTAAAGAAAACACTTCGGCGACAACAAACGGCTCGCGAAAAAATGGTTGTTATTATTTTGTAATGTTTATGAAATATCCCGATATATTGCGAAATATGACGTAATGTCGCTTTAATTTACTAACAAAATAAGTATTGCTTCATTTACATCCTAAGTTATCACATAATTAGGCGTATTTTGAAAATTATATCTTGTTTTGTAAAATGAATCGCGCAAAGAAACTTGTTTTGATAATTACTATGAGAGAATAAAGTGCGATTTTCCATAGTTTTTCGATGAAATGTGACTTTGGAGTATAGTAATTAGTTATTAGACATATAATAAGTCTATGATAAGACAATATAATTGAAAAAATCTAACGAATTTTATATTATGAGCATTCAAAGTTTATTATTAAGGTCGGACGCGGAAACTCTCAAAACTTTAGATTTTTCTATAATATCAGACAAAGCTCTAAGTTCTGGTGTGATTTCTAAGATGTGTGATGTAGTAATAAAGTTATTTTGAAAGAATTTCATATAAAAAAATACCATAAGTAGTCACAAATTAAAAATTAAAATTTTTTTTTTTTACGAGAATACATATAATTTTTCTTGGCTGAATAAATAAATATTTTTGTATGCAAATAAGTAAAAAAAAATATCGTTTTGGTAAAGCATTTAATAAAGAACATAACTGTATTTACAATTTTTGCATATTTTACGTATTTTGTGACAAAAAAATCGAAATGATTTTATAGGCGAGTTTTTTCAGTTTGCCAATTTTGTAATATTTATTCATTATTATCTTAATTGTTTTACGAGATAAGGTTATAATGTTTTATATGTCAAATTTCAATGCGATCATTTTTCTCTTTATCTTTTTTAAATCCGTTTAGTGGTTTATAAGTTATGATCGTTTTTCTCAAGGCCGCTGACTCGCGTCAATTTTTTGCCCGAATATGTCGCGCGCAAAAGTGATAGGTGAGTTTTTACTTCGCAACAGGAGGGGTTAACATTATTATTTCGTAACTTAGTGGCTAATTGTTAGTCAATTTTTGTCATTCGAGTTTTAAGTCATTCCAATGCACCTCTTTTGATCCAGCCGGGTTTCTACAGTCTATGGATTGATGGTGAGAGTATTCATAATGCTGTATAAAACGAAAATCGTTTTTCCAACGCTAAAAGCGATCCAATCGTGAGAGTATTCATAAAAGTGCCGCAGGTCACTGCTGTATTGTCTGTCCGTTTTATATTGATTTAGGGTTGATGTGATTTACCATTGGCAAGAGTTAGTGATCTTACCAAGTTAAACCCTTTCAGGTTAGGTAATCTTGTTTTTTTTATTTGTTGAGTGGGGCTTTTCTAAGGCCTTTATGAGCCTTGTAACTTGCGACCATTGCTGATCTATTGTGTTCACCACCTACTATAGTTCTGCGCTAAGCCTCGTGTCATTTAAGAACCGCAGCAGGCTTTTGGCGCCAGATTGTTTTACCTCCTCAGGTTGGAGGTAATGATCACCCAAGTGGGTGTATCTTTTACGCATCAGCGGGCCACACTCGCACATGAGGTGCTGGGGAGTTTCCTCTGCTCCTTAGAACCTGCACATTTTTGTGTCTCTGAGCTTGAGGTTGAACATGACAATGTGTTTGTTCAGGCCACAATGCCCCGTGAGCGACCTCACCAGTATGCGTAGATTGTTCCTATTTAGCGATAAGGCCTCACGGGCCGTCTTACGGTCGTAAGCCTTAATTAGCGCTTTGGAATGATTCAACCCTGGCGTGTTGTTCCAGTGGTTGACGGTTTGTTCTAAACATATTTGTTTGAGCATTAGGTTTGCAAGGCTTTTTGGTACGCCACAGCAAGGTTCAGGGCCGTATAACGTTCCCTTTGCTCCCGTCTTAGCAAATTCATCGGCTTTTTCATTTCCCTCGATTCCTGCATGGCCGGGAACCCATCTTAGAATCACCCTGTTCTTTTCGCCCAGGGAATTCAGTAGTGATATGCAGTTTTGCACTAGCTTTGAATTAATGGTATTTGAGGCTAATGCCGTAAGAGCTGCCTTGCTATCCGAGTGGATATAGATACGGTGGTTGCCGTAGTTCTTATGGAGGTTGATATCTGTACATTCAATGATGGCGTATACCTCCGCTTGGAATATGCAGGCGTATTTCCCCAAGTTTACCTTCTTTCGAAGTTTGGCCGCTCTCCATATATACCGCAGCCTACGTCAAGTCCAGATTTGGACCCATCAGTATACCATTTAAAGCTACCGGGTCTCTCATTGCAGTTGGCTTTTTAGCCAGTCATCTCTGGGCGGCAGTTCCACTATAAAAAGTTTTCCAAAGTTTAGGAGTGGAAGCATGGTGTCTGATACCATGTTGAGGGTTGGAGTTTCACTGACTGAGTCAAGAACTGATCTTAGTGCTTGTGAGATCCAGTTTACTTTCTCTCGGGCAGATAGCCTGTACATGCTGGCTTTCGCCACCTGTTGCAAGTGAATGTGTTGGGGCGGTAAGTTCAGCAGTGCATCTAGAGCTGCTCCAGGAGTGGAGGACATTGCACCAGTTGTCATGAGGCACGGCGTCCTTTGAATAATCTTGTTTACTATATCCTATTAAAACATCTGCATTAATTTTGAGTTTGTAATTAATAAGTTTTGTTATGTTTTCCAGGCTCGGGGATACCTCGAATCATTGCCGTTTAAGCCGCGCGTCCCGTGGGCACGACTCTTCCCATCAGCCGATGCCCGTGCCCTCGACTTGCTCGACAAAATGCTGACCTTCAATCCGCACAAGAGGATAACCGTCGAGGATGCGCTCGCCCATCCATATCTTGAGCAGTACTACGATCCCAATGATGAGGTAAATAATACTCGAAAGCTCAATACTGTCAGTATCTCAATACTGTTGGGGTGACCGATTTCGGAGTAAAGTTTCACTGTGAGCTCACATATCGCGACCGTGTGGCCACTCTGGCAGTATTGTGCTATGGGCTTCTCGGATTTGTGCTCCGCAATTTGGTTCAACAATGTGAAGGTATGACTCAATATTGAGGAGCAGGCTAGAAGTCAATGCTGCCATTTGGAATCCTCATGGGGAGCTGTGCACCCTTGACGCTGGAGAAAGTACAAACCGTTTTCCAAGGTTCCTGTACTTTAAGCAATATGGATGCTATCTATTCTTATATCCAAGTAATTTTGTTCGCTACAAAAGTATGGCTAGTTACAATTTTCTCCCGCCTCAGAATAGAAATGCACTCAATCATGTTTATTCCTAAGATGGAGAATGGCAGAGTAGATAAAATATAATTCGTATATACGGGACTATGGAGAAATCCTAACCTATCGCAGATAGACAAAAATGTTCAAAAGAGTTACAATATCAATTTTTCCAGATTCCCAAACTTTTTCAGATACTGAACCTTAGTAAGTCGAAATTAGTTGACTGTCAAGATATGTTATGATACAAAATCCAAGTCAAGTCAAATCAGTCGACAACGATAGTCTAAAATGAAACTTTCTATTATTTAAAATACTTTATTAGAAAAATAATAACTTGCATCTCTGGCTAAATATTTGATACATGTGCAAGTAAACTTTTCGAGGCAATTATCAACAAAACAACGAATAAATTTAGGAACATGATCTTGTTTCAATATTTTATTGATAATTGCCTTAAAATTCGGCTTTATGATGGACGTTTAACTCCTTAATTCGAGGAAATATCAGGTCTACTTACAATGTTTTTGTTTCTTATGTTTTTGTATTCTTATGGGAGTAAAAGCATAATAGCGTTTCCAGCTACTGATGGATATTCGTATCTATGTCTAATAAAAAGTCAGCAAACGTTGTTGAGAGAAAATTTGCGGAATCCTTACGGAGATCTCGCGGAACCCAATTCGGGTACCGCTGCCTTAGGGGATATAGGTAATTAGCCATATTAAATTGGATATAACTCAGAAACAGCTCATGATTGAGATCTGTCGTTCTAGTAATAAATGTTCTACGTGAATAGATCTTTCCATTGATGTATGATTTACAGTTATTGGAAATGTGGGCCCAAAATGCTCGTTCTCTTTTGATAATTTTATTAATACGTATGTAAATTAATTTGCAGCCTGTCGCCGAGGAACCATTCCGCTTCGCCATGGAGTTAGACGATTTACCCAAAGAGACACTCAAAAAGTACATCTTCGAGGAGACGCTTCTCTACAGACTACAAGGAACATAGTGTGAATATTGCAAATAAAAGAACCGTCAACGATTTACGAATGAAAGATGTGGCATTTCCATTTTTGATTTGTTGCTAATTTCGAAAGCATTATTTTTATATTCAAACGGCTCAAGAATGAAAACATGCTCGCATAGACAGTGGGAAATACAAAGATACGCATCACAGTGTAACTACGGAGATTTTTCAACTGAAAAACATTCCATAATTTTCCTAATTGCCATTTAAATCGTTAGTTTTCTTCTCATAGGAGCATGCTGAGTAATTTAGCGATTAATATGTGCCACCGAGCAGTTTAAATGAAATATATTTTTGTACGACCTGTCAAAATTTCTTCAAATGGCCGTATAACTTAACAGCTTTCGTTACATTAGGTTAAGTTTTGAAGTATTATTAAGGAATGTCATGACTGTTGAAATATCAATGTGTGATAGCGAATGAAATCGTTGAGAATCATTAGTTAAGGAGATTTAACGTTTGTAAAATATCACAATTATTTTCTCGCAAGTATTTTACAACATTGTTAAAGAGGAAGTGATATTTAATTGTAAAAAATGATGTTAAATAATCAAATACTTATCAAATCAATAAATAGCTCATGTAAAAAGGTCCGTACATAGCCATACTTTGTGTTTCTTATATCTTTAGCATAGATCGTAATTTAATTTGATTGATATGATTTTAAGTATTTTACTTTTTTGATACATATTTGTTTTTAAAAACAATCAGGTGAAACAATCACCACTTCCAACATAGACAACTGTGATGTAGTTTCTTCAAGGGGCGTAATTTGTGGGGTTTTCGGGTGGTTATTGTCTTTGTCATTCAACTTTAGTGTTACATTGTGATGTTCTAACCTCGATGGTCTTTTTAACCCGGATTCAATCATCCGGAACGATTTCAGACAGAGTCGGCAGTCGTTCAGGAATTGAAATTTGGGATTTTACTACTATTAACATTGTTGCTCTTGTTGTTATATTATTAAAATCGTAATTTTTGGATCATATGTGTAATGTTGTCATTTATACTAGATGTTGGTCCTTTTATTTCTTTATTAATATATCTACATATATTATAAACGGTGTATATTTCAACGTTTAACGTTTGTAGAATAGTATGAAAGTAATTTAATCTAATTTTGGCATTTTAATTCGCTACGTCTTAGTATAGTAAGATTTTTTGAAATAAATGAGATTGCACTTCTTAAAAAAACATAGATGTTTCGCTTGTTAAAAAATTTTAATGTGCGCATTTGCTTCATTCTAATATATCTCATAAAAGTTGTCGAGATTCGGTACTTTTAAATCACCACTTTTTTTTTTAACTGACTACTTCTAGATTAAAGGGTGAACTAAAGAAAAACAACCCAAAGAAACGAATATGTATAACTATTATTGTCTAAAATCTAAAAAATAGGAAATAACGTTGTACAAATAAATTCATTTTTGTTGTAAGTGAATTTTCTGTATTTTTATTTGTCGTCGACGAATCCTTCGCGCTTCTTCCATTCTTCTTTAAGTAATTGCAGCTTTCTCCGTTTCCGATCGGTTTCTCTGCTCTTTTTTTCCTCGTGGGTCAGAATCTGCTTCGATATGCTTTTTTCTCCGTTTATCAAATCGTCCAGTTTAGATACGAGCAGCTTTCTGGCTCCTTTACGGTTGTCTTGAAGATCGCGACTCATGTGACATTTGATGACAATGCCGCTCGGTTTATGTTTCAGAACGACGCAGTTTGAATTTTTGTTGACTGCCGATCCGCCCGGGCCACTTCCACACACGAACGTTTCTTCTAAATCATTTTCTGATATTGTGGGCACCAACGAACGATCTAAAGTATGTTTGAGTCTGGCGTGTGAACGTAGGTGAAATGTGAGACGCGTTAGACCCGCCATTACAACACGGCGCCTCTCTTTAGAACTTGTAAGCCTTTCTGAAAATAAGATAATAATAATAAAACGACCGGACACGAATAAAGGTTAAATTAATGACAATACCTGGTAGTGGAATTCGATTTCTTTTTTATCGACGAGTATCTTATTAGTTTTGAATTCTTTGATTATGCGTCTTTTGAAATACGCTTTGTCAGTGTAAGTCAGGCGCTGGCCGTAGCGCAACAGGTCTCTGTATAATTGCAAAACACTTAATTTCCCCGACATTTCACAAACTAACCTAAAAACAAGACCAGCTATTTCAATTGTGACAGCTGGTAATAAAATATAGAATAAATGCTAGTGAGCGGCAACATCGTACTTTTTAGTGCCAATTTAAAATAAGATAATCAACAATGAGCTTGGTAGGAAGGTTATTTTTTATTTATTTTTATTTTTAGTTTTTATATATATTTTTTATATATATTTATTTTTATTTTAAGTTATTTTTTACCTTCCTACCTTCGAAATCCTAACCTTACCTTTTTACCTTCGAAATTATAGATGTCGTTACTATAATAACACTAGTTTTTATTTCACTTTGATACGATGCGTTTTTACGAAGTTATAAGACTTATAAGTTTGCTTAAAAACTGCATCTCCGCTCGCATCTGTGAAGTTCGCTGGTGGTATGTAAACGACATCGTGACGTCATCGGACATGTTAGCGCTTCGCTCGGCTACTACTATTCATTGCCGCCGCACTGGTTCAGAGCGGACTTACGTTCGTCTTGTGTTTCTATTGTTTCCGAGTGCTTTCATTAATTATTAGTTGTTTATTTATTATTAATATACTACACAAGTACCGACTTAAAATTATTATAGAGTAAGGATTTGAGCGATGTCAATCCGATAACTTGCCTCAAATAGACTTAATCAGGATGGCGAGTTACTTTGCCTCAAACAATAGTTTTATAAGCGCTGAAATTCGCGGTGCAAAGGCTGCAAGGTAAGTAATGTTCACTTAATATTTAGCTACCAGTACTATACATGAGTGAAGCTTTAGACTGGTTGTTATGAGCGGTGCAATAAATATTTAACATTTAAATTGGAAAGTAAAAGAGCTTTTTAATTCCGTTTAATATGACACATAAAAGAAATAGAGAAACATCAACAGCTGCAAATCATGCCAATACAGATGGCAGTTTCATGAAGTCTGTAATGGAAGAATACAGAAAAAGATATATAGAAACACAGTTAAGTAAATATTACAATGACCCTCCCATTTCCGCTAAACTTTCGATCCACTTATTGTATCTTAGCTTTAAAACTGCAACAAATAATTTAGATGACAATCTGTTTGTGTCGAGAAATTGGCTGAAATGCATTCCGTCTAGAGGCATTCAGCCAGATTCTTGGAAACTCAACCCCTCGTTATTAAGGATCAGCGGTGTCAAGTGTCAGAAACCCTCCTCAAATGTGTCCGGTTTGTAGATGCGTGTAACTACGATAAATATTGGCTATCGTAGTAAGAATGTTGACGTAAGATTAGGCTATACATAGTTGTAAGCGTCGAATAAGGAAGTTTTGTATCTTATTTAAGTTAGGAAAAATATTATGTAAATTAATTAAGTAAGCGCCTGCTGTATAGGGATATTCGGAAGTTTTTAAGGCTTGTAGATGTAAATAAATAAGTTCGAATATCGTATGTTTAATTAGCGGATAGGAAGGTACGTCACTGGGCGGTCACGATGCAGGAGGCGACAAATTAGAACATAAGCTAGTGTAATTTCGTAGCTCGGACCCAGACAGCGGGTTCCGGGTGCTCGTCACATTTCCAATTAAAGTGTCTTCGCATCTTCAAAGTTCGCGTTTTAATTGAGAGTGGACGGGCAAAGAGATTTTGCACTCAAGGAGTCTTCGAGTCGTCTTCTTGCGGGGCAACGAAAATATCCAGCAAATAAAAGAAATTGGTGAGCGCAAATCAAGACCGTGAGTTAGCATCGGCGCAAATCACGGAAGTTGTGCAACACTGATATTAGAATACTGTTCAGAAAATATGAATAGTAGTGCTTGTAGCGTTATCTCCAAACAAACAATAGAACAAGCCGATAGTCATTATGACATGAAATACGTTACAGTAGAATCATCGCCTCAAAGGTCTTGGAAGTGGCCCACTGTAAAACTTTAAATGCTGGTGGAATCTTTATTTGGAGCAAATAGTATCAAAGACACTCCAGCCGTGAGAAGGGAATGAGTTTTGGAATCACGTGTTTTGGATTTTATTTGGTATACTGATCGATGTATTCGTACACCGAGGAACAATACACTATTTATCGTGCTGACATTTTGATAATATTTCCAATAGAATGATGTACTTCGTGATGACATTTTGATAATATTTGCAAACGAAATGATTTTACGCACGCGATGCGTTCTTCGCCAGCGAGACGGGCGAAAGAATGGTGTGAGATGACGTCACGCCACGCGCAAACGACTTTCAAGGAAAAAATAGCACGGGCTCATTTTTACGAATCTTTAAAAATTGACTTTGAAGTCATTTGAAGTGCTAGAGAAAAAATAAAATACAGTATTTTAAGTTGAAACAAGTACTTTTAGGAAAAAAATAAAAAAACCGTTTCCAATCTCTTTGTCGTGACTAGAGTTATTTACATAATAGGTATTACCTACGTGATATTATGTAAACCTTCCGTAATATATTCTTTATCTTACGTATAGAATTAGACCACACGAATTATAAGGATTTTTTGATGACCTTGTTACGTACCCCGTCTTAAATTGTATAGTAATAGCACTGTTAATTAATCTAAATGTTAATACTTAGTGCGCCACTGCCATAAGCATTGGCGCTGTTTTCAATATATCAGCCGTCGCAACTGCGCGACGGCATGCATTCGCACGCCAGCCTTCGGCGCAGCGTAATAAATCCGAATCAACAGCTACTGTTTCATTTCTCGCCGAGCCACCGTCGTTCAAATAGTGATTAGATCGTTGAGGCCTCATTGCCGATCTAACATTGGTGACCCGACATTTGAATTTACGCACCTTCGAAGACCTTCAACCGCGTTTTCAGACTTTCTTATTTCTCGAAAATCGGCGGTGGTTTCGAAACAGTACGATGTGAATGCATCAGCAGTAGAGTCAGTGTTGTACTTTATTAAAGCCAGTGATTTTTCGCTTACCCTAATCACCGTTGGATCGTCGAGCTTATCTCATTTGGCGAATTTCCGAGAAATCAATCCGACGACGACTCTGCCACACACCGCGCGTCGTGACCACTACGACCAAGCCAACGTCAACGTTCACTCTACGTCAACGGGCACCCACAAGCCGTGCATATAGCCGTGCAAGACTTCAAAAAGCTAAGATTTTATTATTTATTTTTAATTTCTTTTGCCATTCTGCATAAGTTTCTACATTTTTATTGAGTAACAACTATTTGAAATGGCGACTCCTAAACCAAATACAGTAGAGGATCCTAGACTATCAGGCATGTCGTATGCAAACAGACTTCCGGATTTCTGGCGTTCTGAACCCAAACTGTTCTTCGCGCAATTCGAAGCTGTTATTGCTCCACAAAAGGCGACCGACGAAGTTAAGTATCAGCTGATCATTGCGAAACTTCAACTCGATGATCTCCGCCAGGTCATCGACATAATTACAAATCCTCCCACTGACGAAAAATATGAAACGATTAAAAATCGACTCATTAGCGTTTATGAAGATTCTGAGCTTCGCTCATTTCAGAAACTACTGAGCGATATGCAGCTAGGTGACCAAAAACCATCGCAGCTTCTTAGACGAATGAAAGACTTGGACGGAGCCAAGGTCAATGATGAAGCCTTACGGATCATGTGGGCTGGCCACCTACCCAAGCATGTGCGTTCCATTCTCGCAGTTTCGGACCAGAGCAATCTTCCGAAACTGGCCAAACTGGCCGACACAATTTTGGAGAAAACCACTGGAACGGACGAGATTCATGAAGTTGCCGCTTCATCATCGCATAACAACCGTTCCTCTCCCAAACAACGCTCAATGGAACACACCATCGCAGAGCGAACAAAAAAAATCGACGAACTAACCACGTCGATGAAGTCGTACGAACGAGACAGACCGAGATATTCCCAAAAAGGAAATCACTCCCGTTCGCGCTCCCGATCGCACTCTCGGTCAAACCATCAAAACGCAGAGGATAAGCCAAAAACAAATAAGGGCATTTGTTTCTTCCACAAACGTTTTGGCAACGACGCACGAAAATGCCAAGAGCATTGCACCTTTGGCAAGAAGGAAAACTAGAATCAGTGCAGCAAACTGAGGCAAACGCTGTCACTGGTTCTCAATCATACCGCCTCAACATAACTGACAAAACTAGTGGCATTAAATATCTAATAGATACTGGAGCTGGCGTATCGGTCATCCCCCGTGGAAAACATCCAGCACATCCAACGTCGATTAAGCTATACGCAGCTAACGGCACGGAGATTCGCACCTTCGGAGAACGCACCCTTCGATTGAATCTAGGCCTTCGACGTATTTACATGTGGAAATTTATAATCGCCGACGTTAAGATAGTTATTATAGGAGCCGACTTTCTAGCGCGATACAACATTCTAGTAGATTTAGGGCACCATCGACTGATAGACAATCTCACGAACGTCTCAGCAATCGCATCACTCGACAATTCAAGCTCTCCGTGCATTAAATTAATTAATGGAGTAGACCCTTTTGCAAAAATCCTAGAATCGTTTCCAAACATAACACGACCGAACATACTGCCAAACAGTGAGGTTAAGGACAACGTCAAGCATTTCATTGAGACAACTGGAACTCCTGTTTACGCCAGAGCACGACCTCTTCCTCCAGACAGATATGCACTAGTCAAAAAAGAGATTCAAGAGCTCATCGACTTAAATATCTGCAGACCGTGCTCAAGCCCGTGGGCGAGTCCGCTGCATTGTGTAAAAAAGAAAAATGGCGACCTTCGCTTGTGCGGTGATTACCGTCGTTTGAATTCCGTCACTGTCGCTGATCGATTTCCAATTAGCAGACTTCAGGATTTCACTTATATCCTACACGGAAAAACAGTTTTTACAAAATCGACTTGGTTCGGGCATTTAACCAAATTCCGATTAATGATGATGACATTCCAAAAACTGCAATAATTACGCCTTTCGGCCTATTTGAGTACCCCAAATGTTCATTCGGCCTACGCAACTCTGCTCAAACATTCTCCAGGTTCATGATTGCAGTTCTACAGGGTCTAGAATTCGTATTTTGCTATATCGACGACATCCTCATCGCGTCAGCAAACGAGCAAGAGCACATTAAACACGTTAAAATTGTTTTACATCGTTTGGACGAAAATTGCATCACGATCAACATTCAAATATGCCAGTTTAATAAAAAAGAAGTAGAATATTTAGGGTATCATGTGAACGAAAAAGGAATTACGCCAATCGCAGACCGACAGCAGGTCATATCTGATTTTCAGAGACCCGATACCGTTCAGCAGTTGCGCCGATTCCTCGGCATGATAAATTTCTACAGAGAAAGCACTCCACACGCTGCTAAACATCAAGCAGAATTAAATAAATATTTAATTGGAGCAAAGAAAAATGACAAAACTCGTATCATATGGAACGACATCTCTTCTCAAGCGTTTCAAGGATGTAAGGATGCAATAAAGAATGCCTTCACACTCGCTCACCCAGCACCTGAAGCACAGCTAATTCTAGCTACAGACGCATCAGACACCGGTGTTGGAGCGGCCTTACAACAAAAGATAAATGGAATTATCAAACCCTTAGGCTTTTCTCCAAAAATCTGAACGTAACTCAACGGAATTACTCGACTTACGATCGTGAACTTCTAGCGATTTACCTAGGAATCAAGCATTTCCGTCGACTCATTGAAGGTCAAGACGTCACTATCCATACAGATCACAGACCGATTATCTACGTATTCACCAAGAACGCGTCTGCAAAAAACGAGATTCCTCTTAGGGTTCGTCAACTAGACTATATCCAGCAATTTTGCAACAAAATCGAACACATTCCAGGAGATCAAAATACCGTCGCAGACTGGTTATCTCGCATAGAAGCAATCGATTGCCCCACCGAGATTAACTACGAAGAATTAGCACTCTCACAGCAGAATAACGACGACGCAAATAATTTCCTCCGCTACAACTCGCAAGTGAAGAAAATTACACTCCCAGGAATCAGCAAACCTATCATCTGTGATACAGGAAAAGACCAAATCCGACCATTTCTCACTGAGAAATTCCGTCGCACAGCATTCAATATCATCCATAATATCGCGCATCCAGGCATACGTGGCACCCGGAAATTAATCACGCAACGATTCATCTGGCCTCGTATGCACACGCAAATTAAGGAGTGGATCCAAGCATGCATCCCTTGTCAGAAGTCGAAAACATTTCGACACAACAAACCGCAGCTTGAAAAATTCAATTCAGCTGATCGTTTCAATCACATACATATCGATTTTGTCGGGCCGTTACAAGTTTCTCAAGGCTGTCGCTTCCTACTAACGATTATCCATAGAGCGACACACTGGTTCGAGGCGATTCCGCTTCCCGACCAAACCGCAGAAACAACAGCAAAAGCTCTGTACAATAATTGGATCACGCGATACGGATGCCCCGAAAAAATAACTACAGACCAAGGTACAAATTTCGAAAGCAATCTATTTCGAAATTTAACAAACGTTCTTGGTATTAAGAAACTACGAACAACAAGCTTTCACCCGATAGCAAATGGAAAGATAGAACGCGCTCATCGCACAATGAAAGCCGCACTTATGGCTAGGCAAAACACAACAAACTGGTTCGACGAAATACCAACAGTCTTACTAGGTATGCGTGCAGCCATTCGACAGGACGCAGGAACCTCCTCAGCAGAATTAACATTCGGCAAACAATTACGTTTACCTGGAGAGTTCATTCAGCCAACCAAACACAAGCAGTTGGACTCTACGTTCGTCGAAAGACTTCAACAACACCTATCAGACCTATCAGCTAAGCCAACGAGAGAATGCACCCGAGACAACGTTTTCGTGCATCCAGATCTCAAGGATTGCACTCACGTTTTCCTGCGAGATGATATGGTCAGGAAGCCATTACAACAACCATATGCTGGACCTTTTCGAGTGATAAAACGAAGTAATAAAACGTTCGAATTATCCATAAAAGGAAAACCCAAAGTAATGTCAGCTGATCGCGTCAAACCCGCGTATTTCATTTCACAGGGCAGCGATCAGAAAATGCAAAATGAAACAACACAAAAAGTTTCAAGCGACAAAATAATGACTCAAACGAATCGTCAGACCACCCAGCAAAATTTCGTTCCCACGCGCGAAAAATGTGATAAAGCAAAAGAACATTATCGCACGCGCAGCGGACGGATTGTCAAGAAAGTCCGATTCTCAGACGAATGAGATCACTGCTACGTGACTTTTTCAAAATACCATTTTATATCGTCACACCAAGAGACAAAGGAAATCAGTCATCACTGAGATCGAGCGAGTAGTAACCGCCTTTTACCTTACCATCCTAACACCAATCCTATTTCGCTCCAGGGCTAACCAACTTGGAACCAGCCGCCAAAGATCCTTTTCTCCTACACAAGTATCATTATTCCAATTTCTTGCAACTACAAGGCGAAATGGGATCTCAACAAAGCAAAGACGAAGTCATTATCGCTGGAACTAAAATGGAAAACACGAACCGACTATCAGACACACTCATAATCATCGCAGTCATCTTGATAGCCATCATTTTCGTCGCCCTTTGCCATCAACGATGTCGGCAAGGTATCCGGAAGTGGGTCCGAATGGAAATCGCCCGTCCTCACCTTCTGCCGCCACCAGGGACAACCAGCTCCAGCACCTCAGCAGCCACTCCAGGTCAACACGCCATGGTTTAGTGCAGTGCTAGTGAAAGTAAATGCGCGCTCAAGGCTGCATTCTGTGAAAATGACTTAACAAATGTTTCTTTCTACAAGGCTCTTTTACAGCCTCTAATTATTAAAAAATATATGTGTTTTAATTTTTTTATGCAATTCAACAATTTATTTACAAAATTGTTCAATATTTTTACACATAATTTTACAACTTTAAAGCATTTCACAATTGTTTACATACTAACAACATGCGTTTTTCAATGTATACTAACATAGCATGTAGCACAATTTAAATACGTGGTAACTACCACAAGCAATTTATCGAGATTAACTTCAATATACTAAGCAAATCTCTAGGGGGGAGCAGTGTTACGTACCCCGTCTTAAATTGTATAGTAATAGCACTGTTAATTAATCTATGTAAATGTTAATACTTAGTGCGCCACTACCATAAGCATTGGCGCTGTTTTCAATATATCAGCCGTCGCAACTGCGCGACGGCATGCATTCGCACGCCAGCCTTCGGCGCAGCGTAATAAATCCGAATCAACAGCTACTGTTTCATTTCTCGCCGAGCCACCGTCGTTCAAATAGTGATTAGATCGTTGAGGCCTCATTGCCGATCCGACAATCTAACAACCTAGTATACTTTAGACACCTCTATAACACTATTTAACTACCCATTTAATTATGGTAAACTGCGTTTTATATTTAAAAAATATACATAAAGATCGCGAATAGTAGTATTAGGTACAGTTTACATTTAGGCAAATACATACATTATTATATAACGTTAAGGTAGGTACAATTTGTTATCCTATAAGATACAAATAACAATTTTACAATAATAATATAATTAAAAATCATTGCTCCAATAAAGTGTAATTGCTTATTTACACATTAAATAATTCCATATGTTTAATTTTAAAATAAATTTTAATGTCGTTGAAACATATTTATATACCTATCTCTTGATATGCTAGTATATTAGTTAAATGTCTTTGAATGTCTATTAGTATTGGCTCCCTATGGATGAAGCTCGTGAAGCTCATGGATTAGTATAAGTCTTCCTAAATTAAACGTTGGTCATTCTAAAATAAAACGTTGTATTGATTACAAAACCCTGTTTTGATTACAATGTCTACAAATGTTTGTCTCATCTAAATTTATTTTATTGGACCGTTGGTTGATCTGGCCGTGTCCTAAGCGAAGGCACCAGAATACTACTATGAAATTTCTATTACGGTATGTATTTTTTTCGAACCATCTTTTCAAATTAATCGTTTTTTTAATATTTCTCCCACCCATTTCTCATTGGTTATCATTGTTTCTTTCTAATACGTTCCTTTCTGTTATGTTGTTTTGTTTATTTCTAGATAATAATCGCTATAGGGCAGCGTATTCCAAACTATTTTGCCATGGCCCGGTAATTTTTATCATTGATTTTATAGTGTTTATGCTACCCCTTTTCGGCCCATCGATTTTGTTTTACTATTCTGGTGTATAAATAGGCAAAACGAAATACATTTGAATGTCCACCTAGATGTAATATAATTAAAGCGGTAACTTTTAACAATAATGTGTAATTACATTGTAATTATAATAGTTGACATTGTATTAAATAGTTAGTGAGAAGTATGAAGCAGTTTATTTTTAAATAGAAACTCGTTTTTTTAAACGGAAACGACGTTAACTTTATTCTTATGTCCGGTTCAATTTTCAACCGGTTTCTATATTTATTTTTCAGAAATACGAGTGTTGAAAACCCTGCTTCACACTTATAAGTCGTGACTATATGCGTTAGAATGTTATCACTTGGCACTCTTGATGACAGGATATCCAAAAATCTATCAATTTTATTCCCACGGATATGTTTTTGAATGCTGTCACATGACAGTTCAATTAAGAGACGACATTTGAATCCTATAAATCTGTCTCGGATTCTATATTGACTAAAAATGGGTTCCTTATCCACGATTGTTTGCTGATGTTTGAAGGAAAATATTATTTCAGATTAGTCTCCAGTCATAGTAACTGTTCCTTGCTAATAGCTGAAGTATCGTGCGGCAATCAATAACGTGCAACGCCATTTGATCATTTACGAGTATGATTGGTTTAAACAACAAGGAGACAAATGCTGCGACCCGGTATTTTATTTTCGTGGCCCGGTGCTGGGTCGCGACCCACAGCGTGGGAAACGCTGTTGTAGGGTATATATACATCAGGGATGTTTCATGACATTATTAGATATAGCCGAAAATTTTGTCATTTTATCGACTTATTCATTGCCATGGATTTTGAAATGTGCTGGATTCCGTATTAGCTGTATTATATGGCCTTTATATTATAATGTATGTAATAGTTCGTCAATATTATAAATAAGATAATTTACGTTTGCTTCTATGGGTGATGAACCGAAGGATTTGAATACGCTTCTTGAGTCTGTAATTATTATGTATTTTTTACTTCTTTTTTATTTTGATATATTGATGGCATTGCTTTATTGCGAATGACTTTATAAATTAGACTTTACATAACCGCTCAGGTAGTTTATAATTATTTTTTAAATTTTCCAACTTGATTTCTAATTTTAGGTCCGTTAGTATAATTGTACTCAGGAAAGTGATTGTTGATGTTATTGTAGAATTCTGCAATATTGTTTTGGTAAAAAAGGTTTTAGCATTACAAATATTTTACTATCGTACCGATCTTGACTATCGTACCCCACTTGGAAAATTTTGAGGCTTGATTTCATCTTCTTTGAGTTTTTTTATATATTGCAATACTGATAAACAATGTTTTGACAGTACTGTCATCGAGCAGCAACGTGGCTGAACTGGCTCCAGTCTCTAGCAACAGAAACCGAGACATTTTATTGGGTAATGTCATAATGGTTTAAGCCAATCACAGCCGAGGTTCAATTAATCCGAAGCAGATGTTTTACTATTTCATACTGAGTACCCAGCCTTATGCAGGGTACTCAGTATGAAATATTATTTAACACAGCACCAACATTATAATCGAAAATCTTCAATATTGTCTGTTGTCCATGGCTCTTTCGGCTTTGATAAGATCTTGATCGTATATCTATAATTTACTTAGAATAAAAAAGTGCATGAGGTCATTATGTAGGTATATTAAGTTGGAGATATTAATTATCAAATCGGACCCGCGCCCCGCCGATGTTAGTATTCAATGGTCGAGGCGGCTGCTTAAACAAACTTTGTTTGAGACGGCTGCACAAATAGTCTGGCAGCTATCGAGAATCCCATTTTAGGAGGTTTAAAATGTTACTATTCTGATCTGATGATATTAGACAGCACAGAAAAAAGTGCTTGAGATCGTTATTTTTTAAATCGCCTGTGTCTTCACAAATGCTGATGATATAAACAAAACATAAGAAAGTGCATGAGGTCTGATACTTTTTTTACTATAGATTGCTAATACAATCATATCAATCAATCATGACATCAATAATATCATAGCATATTACTATACTTACTATACATACATTGTAGATATTCGTTCTCAAACTTGGGCCCGCGCGTTTGAGCGGCCACCATGACCATTGCTTACTCTACTAAATATTGCGGGCCATAATGTGTATTTCCCGCGTTAACTGTAATATTTATGTTGAGATCTAACAGGATTCACGTCGTATCCAGTCGTATCCTTGGTGGACTGATATTTGCTTACTGTAATATGAATAATATACGTTTGTATGCATACCGTTTTCTGGCGCGCGCTAACGTGGCGCTAACTTCAGTGACCCCGCGCGATGTGTCATCCAAGTGTCATCGTGTGGTCGACGTATCCACTGATCATGACGTATCCAAAGATAACAATGGTCGTATCAATAACAATTGTGAGTGAATTGTGATCATAGAATTGAATAGTGAATACCGCTTATTTCTAGCTTTGCCTTTTTAGCTTTCGTTCGATTTTGCTAAAAAGTAGCGCATCCTGCAGTTCAGCATGAGTCAGAGTACGAAGTTCAGTGCCGGAGAATTGGAAAGAAATTCTCCGTCCTTTTTGAATCACCTAAATTTGGAAAAAGTTTTAACCATTGAAGTTGAAATCCTCGTCCCAGACATATTATCAATGGTATTTCTCCTGTACGATGATGTGCCAGTGGCCTTAGAGAGATTGACGCTACTCCTTCTAGGAGTAAACCCGAACCGACCAATGACAAATCTTAGCTTGTTACTCGATTGGGTTATAAGCAATCAGTCTGATCCGAAATGGAGGGATAAACTGTTAGAAACGTTTGTTCTGTGCCAATGCAACAAATTAATACGGATGCTCGGCGTTAATCTACCTGAAGCACTTCAACATTTTCAAGTATCTTCGCACTGTCATATTCACCCCGTTAAAAAAGTTTTATATCAGATGTGTGAAACTATGGACGTGGAGAGTTGCCGCAGGTTCGTTGCGCGTATGAAATCTAAATCTCGTGAAATTGCAGCAATCGATGTAAGGAATATTTTCGATTGTCATCTGGAATTCTATTTGTTTAAATTGATGGCTGCAAAGACCATAAATATTGGAAAATACTCTAATGAAAAAATGAAGTTCAATCGAGACAACCAATGCAGCATTGCGTTCATTATCGAATTATGCGAAACAGTGAATCCCAAGATTTGCAAATGTTTAATTGAAGTCGAAAAAAGAATAAACGATAATTTCATTGGAAAATCTGATGCATGTGCCAGCACCGATACGACTCAACAACCAAAAGAGACAGGAGACATTTCAGCCGTTAGCGTACAAAAACGTTTATTCAACTTGAACGATTTTAAATACCCAATTATAAACGCTTTAGACGTTGGGATATGCGTGATCATCAATCAGACAACTTTTAGAGAAAGCATTATAACAATGTCGGAAAATATTATACTTGAGAAGCGCAATGGCACCGAGTTTGATCGAGACAGACTCGTGTCAACATGGAAGAAGTTTAATGTCCGATCCATTATTTTCAACGATGTTGATCGGGAAGACATAATCCCGAATATAACTTCTGTAATAAAAACTCACGTTATGGATCACCACAGCGTATTTGTCGTATGCATCTTGTCACACGGAGCCAAAGGAGTATTTTACGGCGCCGATGGCCTGCCTTTAGAGATTGACAAATTAAATGAAAGCATGTTTGGCATAAACGCCCCAATTTTAATCGGTAAACCGAAATTAATAATTGTTCAAGCCTGCCAAGGTACGCAAAGGCTGAGCAACATTACGACGGATAATCCAACTGACCTCGCTCGTAAACGCCCATTGACAACTGCGGACGTGTCCGACTTATGCATATTCTGGTCGAGCTTACCGAATTTTGTGTCCGTGCGAGATACGGCGTGCGGTACATGGTTTATACAGACCTTATGCGATGTTCTAGAAGAAAGTGACGGATCGGTACACATCGGTGATTTGTTTAAATTAGTTACAAATCTCGTTTCTGAAAAACGTGACGGTCATTCTAATATTTCAATGCATCCCATGTCAACCACTGAGATGTTCAGGAAGTGTTTATATTTACCCAAACCTTTGCAGTAATAATTTTTGTGTAATGGACATAGGGGAACAAAATATAAAAACATTTTTTATTTGTCAATCAAGCATGATAATTTAATTATCAATAAAATAAAATTATACGTTCGTAAAATAATGTTTTTTTGAAATCTTTTATTATTTATTATAAAGTAGGCTTATGCTGTACCATGCAATATTATGATGTACCTGTACTGTAGAATTAAATACCCCGCCAACGTGCCGATGTGACCAGAGCGGGAAAAAAATCAGCCGCTGTCAAAAACACGCGTAAATGCCGTACCATAAAAATGGAGCCCATTTAATTTTGCTGCATTTAAATATATTCTCTATCCATCAGTAAACCGCCAATGATCCTTAATTATGATGATTAATTTATTATCATTCGATTTTTATAACAGAATTGTCTTTTATTTTTTTATTTTATGTAAGAGTAAATGATTCCGTCAGCAATATTAACGGGCGGGATTCGACCGGTCTCCAAAATAAGGTCACGAAGCATGTGCGTGTGTCAATCCGTTTTTGCACAAATGGAAGACGTCCGTCTTTTCGCCGATTTTTCTTGTTTTATATTAATTTTCCGCATGTAGATATCATCTCGAACGCGGATTTAAACTAACGATTACATTCGGTCGGACCGTTTAGGGCCGAACAGCATTTAATTAGGCACGTCATTCATACGAAGCCGCTTGCGGTATGGTAGAAAAATGTCTACCTGAGTTTACTAACAAAACATTTGATATTTTCGCAGTTTTAGAATGTCGAAGCGCGCGGCTGAGGATGCTCCGTCCGCCGTTCAGCCGCCGATTAAAAAGGTGCAGTTTGAGCCGCATCTCATCGGCCCTGTATCGACGCTGGAGGAGATGGACATAAAAGTCCTTCAATTCCAGAACAGAAAATTGGCGCAGGTATGAAACCTGCGGGGTTCATAATCACCATTCGCTTTTATTCTCTAATAACCTTTTTCGATTTTTAGCGTATTGAACAACGGCACAGAAGCGAAGCGGAACTTCGGCAGAGAATCGAACAGTTGGAGAAGCGGCAAACGCAAGACGATGCCGTGCTTTGCGTCGTCAACCGATACTGGAATCAGCTCAACGAAGACATTCGAGTGCTGCTGCAGCGATTTGATGCCGAAACTGCCGATGAATCGGAAAATAAAAGTACTAACATAATATTTTATGTTTATCTCGTCACAACAAAAATAAACGTATTAATGTTATGATTTTTCCTCTATTTTAGATGAAAATGAAGCAACCACATCCTTTCTTATGCAACTTTCAACGTGGGATAAAGAGGAGCTGGACGACAAACTGGCAAATCGAGTTCAGGTGTCGAAGAGAGCCGTCGCTAAGATTCTTCAAGCTTTTGATAGGTTACAACAGCGAAATGAAAAAATCACTCTTTCACTCAAAGGAGAGCTGCCTGAAGGTATAACACTGTTTATATATTCATCATTTTTCATTCCCTATAATAAATCAAAACATTGAGATTGAAATCTATGTAAAATTTGGAGATTTCTATTTTAAATTATATTTATATTTTTTAGTTACTGATGGAGCGGTGCCGAATCTTGACGACATTGTCCGCAAGGCCAACGAGGAAATACAAAACGAGAACCGCAATCTGCAGTCTCTTAACACGACATTGCACGAAAAATATCACACAATGTCACTTAAAATGGCGCAACTGCAGGACTCTTTAAACGGAAAGGAAACGGAAAACGCCGAACTGAAAAATCAAATTGACGATCTTCAATATGAGCTGATGAAGGTATATTCAACTTCAAAATTAACACTTTCTTTTAATAAACGGAAAATCTAAACTGGGTTTTTTTATTGGTTAGGTGAGATCACGCAATGATAAACTCGAAAACCATCTGGCCGAAGCCATCGAGAAACTGAAGACTTACCACCAGGCTGGATCGGCCAACACTGCAGCGAATACTGGAGAGACACGCGCTACTGCCCACGCCACATCGATTTCAAATGCACAGCTTGAAGATCTTCAAAAGGTATAATTTTGTTATGATTAGGAAAGTAAAAGTTCGGTTAATGTGACAATTGAGGCTGTCAACCATCCTGGGTGACCCTGCAATTTATAGAATGCCTTAACTCCTTGGCCTTCCATCTAAGATGCGGTGCGCTAGTCTGAACTGCGCGCAATTTGGAGTGGTGCACATTAGTAACCACGGGAGTGTCACGTGTAGTTTACATTTGGCCCCCGTTGACATACCCCGTGCCAGGCCCGTAATAATCAGTTCAGTCCTTTTGGACCTGGAATATTCCAAATAAAAAAGCCTTTTGTGATCTTTTTTTGGAATGGTACAGAAAATCGAGAAAAGGTTCCCACACAATTGTGCTGGTACCTTTATAGATAATATATAATAAAATATATATCTATCGTATAAATCAAACCCACACATTTGTGTGGTTTAGGAACTCACGATCACCCACCCAATTGTGTGGGCAGGGTCTGAAAGGGTAAGGCTTGACTATTGTACCATGGGCCAGGCACGTGGTACAACAGTTTTTGCTCGAAAATCTGACCACAAACCTCACACGGGGTTGTAGGCGAATGGGTTAATTTATCGCTTAAACCAATTTAAAAAACTGCTAAAACAAATTACTTCTGGTCCTGGTGATGACATTTATTATCGTTGCTTTGGTTTTATATTTGTAGGTTTACTAATGGTGTGTTACTATGTTTGCTCTTATAAAGGAGGTGGAAGAGCAACGCGATCTGGCCAACAACCGGCTCACTGAACTCGATCGCCTGCATCAGCAGCACCGGGAGACCCTCAAAGAAGTGGAGAAGCTGAAAATGGATGTAAGTAATTTATTTATTTATTTGTTCTTCGGGAAACATACAGCACTTCAATAAGTATTATAAAATAAAAATAAAATAAAATACAAACGGAGCTGCCATGGAATTCACCGACCAAAAGTCGGGCCCATCATATATAATTTTTACACTTCTGGGAGGTGAAGGGTGGATTCCGGACTAACGACCGGCGGTGGTAGGTTTAGGACAGCTGTCTTGCCACATGTGAGCGTTCACCTTACCACCCATTCACTCCCCCTTCGAAGCCATTTAATTTGAGATGCAGAGATCTCGGTTTTAGATAATTTTTCTAGACGAGTTGATTATTTTCCTGGAGAGACCAAGATCTTTAAAAAGGTGAAACAAAGATTTAGCTGGCAGGCCACGAGCGCCTACTTCCACCGCGTGAAGGTGAACAGTGAAGCCGTTCCGGGTGACGGCATTTGCGAGGTCATGGTATTTATTTAATTTATACTCGTGGTCTTTTGGGACATTTGATTCCCATGGTATTTATTTAATTTGTACTCGTGGTCTTTTGGAATATTTGATACAATATTTTACCGGCCGATTATTTGTTTCCTACAGTAGTATCTTACAGTAATTACTTAACCTGTCGGATGCCAATAGTGCCCCTAGGTATTTTGAGTCATTTAACAGATCTGCACGTAACCATTTCGGCTGGCTTCTATATATAATATATAAATATACATGATATATTATATAAATATACATATATAAATAAATATACATGACTAACACGATTAATTACTAGGTAACAAGAGGGAATTCATGAAAGAATGATATTTTTAGTATTTATTTACAAAATCAACCGAAAAGTTGCAGCGCAGTTTTTTGCACGTGAAACTGGCTTCCGAACGGTTAAACATTATCAAAATTGGATTGAATTAAATTAAACTATTATCAAACTGCCTTATTTTTAGTCAGATATGCAATCAAGCGTAATAGAGGATAGGATAGAAAAGGATGGGATGGGAGATAGGTATTTATATTATATATTATTATTTGTTAAATTTTCGCTCTGTTGTTTTCTTTATTTGCCATCATAGCAGCCTCGCTGAATTTAGGTTGGCTCATATAAAATGTCAATATCGTGAAATCGATTGTTGTATGTGGCCATCAAACGGTTTATGATAGTTTTGGGTGTAGCTAGTGCTGACATAGAGTTTTGGGCGTAGCTGGTGCTGACAATCGCATTATTTAGGCGGTTTCCATAACCTGTTTAGTGGAAACGCACTGCCAGTTGAAACTCGTGCTTAAAACCCACTTTAATTGTACGTATATCTAGAATAAAGAGCGGCAGTATTTTTGTGCAGCGAGATTCTTGTTTGTTTGTTTCTACTCCTTATTATGAATTTTAATGGGCAGGATTATTATCATACAATAATATCTCACAACCAACCCTACTATGAAGTGTTTATATGTATGTTTGCATGTAACATGTGTGTAAGTGTGTGGCTTTTTTATTGCATTCCATCGACAGAATTGAAATGCAAATCTGTTAATTTTATCTTAACGGAAATGGTGACAAACCCGGGAATCAAACCCGAAACTTTACAATGTAGGATCAGCCACTATGCCATCGTTCTTCAGTCAGTTCTGAAATCTTCTTCTGGTGCCATGTCTGCTTCTGAAATGTTGCTGTTGCAGCTTTGTTGTTGTTTCCGTGGTGGACGGATGATTCTGGGGCCAGGATGTTATTCTTCGCCCCTGACCTCTTCTTCCGACTATCTTATCGTGCATTATGAGATGCAAGAGGTTGTGCCATTCTGCCTGCCGCATGACATGGAAAAAATATTCTAGTTTTCCGAACTATATTTCTGTGTTTTCGCTCAAATGCTTCAGGACTTTGTCATTCTTGAATGCATAGCATCTAATAAGATGGATCTTTTTGATTAGGTTGATTTTCGTGGCAAATAATAACTTTTTCAACTAAAGAAAAAAGCTCTAGCGTTTCTATGCAGATTTTAATTATTTCAGGAATCGTGTTTATCGCTTTTATATACAGAAACTGGCGCAATATATCTAAGCACGGTAGACTGAATTATTTATGAGTTAAAATTTATTCACCACAGGTAAATGGAACAAAATGTCTTATTCAACTTCCGTTGCCACTCACGAGTTAATAGTTTTTGTACAGTTTTTATCCTGTCACCTAATGCTTTTAGATCGAGGTCAGTAGATTATCCTCTTTTATTTATGCAACATGCCCACGGCTTATAGATATCGCCGCTTGAGAATAAATGTGAAATAAGGATTTTAAATATTTATTATACCTCCTACCTTGACAAAGATTTTGCTCATATTGTGGTCTTTGGAGAGGACTCCTATTTCAAATATTTTAATACCAAATCCATGCAAGTGACCTTTATCACGAGAAGGGAAACATGTCCACCAGTAAAATTGAACGGCATTCAAATATTACAAGCGAATGATGCTAAATACCTCGGATTGTACCCGGATAGACAGACGCCTTAGTGGATGAAGCATACGTTCACGAGAAGGAAAGCGCTAAGTCAAAAGCCTAGGAAACTGTACTGGTTAATAGGACGCAAGCCACAACTCTTTCTAGAAAATAATATGGCAGTGTAAAAACTCATCCTGAAGCTTATTTGGACCTATGGAATACAGCTGTGGGGCACAGCAGGCAATTCCATTCTAGATGGATATCAGCGGTTCCAAAACAACATGCTGAAAACAAGTAAATATATTAAAAAGAATAAAAAACACGACTGCCATTACAGAAAGTGTACTATAATATATATAATAATTTTTATTACGGTTGTTTTATAAAATATTTGTGGTTTATGTATTTATCCATATAGATACATGTATATTTCCGGAATGTACTTAATCAGGCCTTTTTTATTTTAATTTATTAAAATTTGGACATTTAGACAACTACTTACTTGATATTTGGACATTTAACCCCTCGCGGCCCGCGGTTTGAATTTTAATGTGTGCCTTACGGCCCGTAAGAAATTCGCGAGTCTCAAAAAAAAGATGGCGTTTCAGAAAAAAAACGATTACTCCGAAACTGTCACACCGATCGTCTAAAAAAGACCTGTTTTATGTTCCTATTGAAATTTGCTATTAGATATTTGTAACGTCGTTATGTAAAGCAATAAAGATTATTCATAATTATTAGTCAAAGTTGTACTAACATAATTAGCGGTCGGCCTCGCCTGGCCATTTCGGGCCGTCTGGGGTTCGACGGTAAATATCAATTCTGGACGTTTCGGGCCGTCTGGTACGCGAGGGGTTAAGGTACCCTATGACACTCGGGATGACATAAAAACTCTAACAATACCACACACTTCTAAATCGGTTCAAACGTTTAGAGGTTATGGTGGAATAAAGAAATGGAAAACGTACCTACATAGATGAACCGTGAACACATTACACTACTTTTTTGATGGGCAGTCATGTAATTATAGTTGATGCACCATGATATGCCACAAACGACCGTCTACAATAGTCTACATCATAACCTGAAAACCTCAACAGTGAAGGAGGAAATTAAAGCTAAAACGGTATCCTACCAAAAGCGTGTCCATCAATCAAATCAACTCGCTTCAAAGCTGATGAAAACCCAGGCTTTCCACAGATTGAAGAGAAGAACGCCCCAAGACTTGCTAGCATAATAATGTGTCAGCACCTAATGGTCAGATACCATTCAAGACCAGTCATATCAATCAAAGGAACGGCGGGGATGAAAATGTTTAACAGCCACAACTATTGCCGAATGTCATACCTAGAGGACAATAACAGTAAGGATGGCAATAGCAAAAGGGGGGGGGGGAGGGGGGGACGTAATAAAGGGTGCTAAGTATATGATACAGCAATTATTTGTATTGTCACGAAGATCACTGAAGACCAAACAGTAAAATATCTCATTCAGACCAGCAATAATATAATCGTTTAGAATATCTCTTATGGCAATTTATAATTTCTGTTTTTTTAATTTTTTTTTTAGCTTAAGCAGCTACCAGAATCCGTAATCGTTGAAACCACCGAATACAAATGCCTGCAGAGCCAGTTTTCCGTTTTGTACAATGAGTCAATGCAGATTCGAACCGCACTGGATGAGACACGAGCACAGCTTCAAAACGCCAAGAATCAACACCTCAGGCAGATAGAAATGATGGAGGTGGTAATAATGACCTCTGTCTATTTTCATTTATTTTCTTTTTGTTCAATTTTTGAATTATCGCGCTTTTAATCTGGGAGTTCTTGAATGAAAATTTAATTTCCGGTTTAGAGTGAGGAACTGACGCGTCAAAAGAGTCTACGTGCGGAAATGATCCAACTGGAAGATGTGCTGAGCCAAGTGAGGAAGGAATACGAAATGTTGAGAATTGAATTTGAGCAAAACTTAGCTGCTAACGAACAAACTGGACCGATAAACAGAGAAATGAGACACCTTATCACGTCGCTCCAGAACCACAACGGACAGCTCAAGGGCGAAGTTCATCGGTATAAGAAGAAATATAAAGATGCTAGTCAAGAAATACATAAGGTAAGAAACGGTTTTCATTTGAGATTTTGCAATGTTGCATTTATTGCTTCATTAGCTCATCCGCAAGTTAAAATTAAGACTACTGAATATCGAGTATAAAAATATACCAAAGAATTATTTTATGTTCAAGCACTGCCGTAAATTTAGGAAATGTTTCGTGAGATTTAATAGCAATCAAAAACATATACATTTCTGCCAATTTTAGGGTTTTTCAAAAAGTTTCTATCAAAATAAATTTAGCTCGCAGCTGAACTACTTAATCAATCCAATATGGTTTAGAAAGGGGAACCAAGGCATTGGTCTCATCTCTTATACATCATTAAACCACTTAACAAATTTGATTAAGGTCGCATGACCAATCTCAAATCTACCGAGGAAAAATAAATAATTTACTAGTTTGGTGTGAGAATGCTGGTTTGAGATGAAACGCAGCGATGTAGCATGATCCTGCACAATCGTGCTCCTCACCCCAATATTGAAAAAAAAACCTCTAATTTGAAATTCAGTTCAGGGAACCGTGAGGATTACGCTTAATCACCTACAAAATAGGTATTAAACGATGAATGAATGAAAATCTCTTTATTGCACAATAAAAATAAAGTACAATGGCGGACTTATTGCTACACTACAACAATATATTCCAGTCAACCAACATGCTGGTGTGAAAAGAAGAGTAGGCAACAAAATTATAGCTTAAAAATTAAATTTGAAATTATAGCCTATAATATACATTCTGTGTGTATCTAAAGTAAAAAGTAAATATATAAATAAATTTTTGAGTTGGACATATATGTATGTATGTATATATAGGTATACATACATATTTTGATATAATAACAAATAAATAAATAAATAAGTAAATAACTAAACTGCCAAAATAAGGTAAGGAGAGGGAGGGGATAACGGAAAGGTTAGAATTTATAATTCATATTTATTGTGAAAGGAAGTGCTTTTTCAATGATTGCTTAACCCTTGGAGTAAATGGGTATTTTCGTGGATGCATCTGTCTCTTTTGCAGGATTTTCGGCGACATCGACCTTAAAGTACTATAACTACGAAACTACTACACCGATCATAAAAAGAACAACTGCACAATGATTGCATTGAAATTTCGAATATAGAATATTGAAATATCATTTTGTAAAACAATTAGATAATTATGAATAAATATGAGAACGTCAAAGAAGTGAAAAAAACGCGGAACCAGATCTGGTCGTATCATACTCAACGGATAATTGTTTCAGAACCAGATTTGGTCGTATCATACTCAAGGGGTTAAAGGTGAACAGCTAGCTAGCGCCTCGAATAGTTGAAGGAAGCTGATTCCACAGTCGAGCTGCATGTACGGAGAAGGAGTAGGAAAAAAAAGTGGTATTGTGTAATTATTATCCTGCGGTAGAGTCGTGATATTTCGAGTTTCGGCGTTACGAGTTTCCCATAAATCCGAGCCTCGTAAAAAACTCAATATAACAGTACTGTACAGCTGTGACACATTTGAGGCCATCATGTGCAGCCTGAAGCGACACCAATCCGACATCTTGCTCTTCAGATAGTGGCGTGATATTGCCGCGCGAAAACCTTGCAGCTTCGCCAAACAAGACAATCCACCATTTTTCAAGAAGTTTGTTACTATACTTAAGTTTAAACCTTTATTCTGCAAATTTAAATTCTTACTGTATACATTTTGTTTTAGCATAGTTCATATTTTGACACCTCTTTTAAACATTGTTTTATTTAGTTTTCCCACATATATTTCTATAGTCCTAGTTGTTAATAGTTCGAGGTGGTATCAGTCCCGATCACCTCGAACTCTCGATACTCTGCTGTACCATATATGGTGAACCGCTTCCTACATCTTTTGTAAAGAACTTCAAGCTTTAACGCTTTCCACAGAAACAAACCTGCAGATTCAACATTGATTAATTTTGATTATTCACAGCTGAAGAAGGACGTAGAAGATGCTACTGCAAAGTTGCAAATTGCGTCGTCGTCTAATCCCTGCTCTTGTCCGGGAGCAAACGCAGCAGGAGCTAGCCTTTGCGGTGGAAACAATACACCCGGAAGTGGGAATAATATCAAAGAAGAGCGTAGAGATGGTAATGGCGCTGTTATTAAAGACGAGAAAGATCCGGACCATTTGCTGACCATTAAAAAGGAGGAACAGGATATTGGAGAGGTAAGCGTGGGGAAATGTTTTCTTTATAATAAGTTTTTTTTTTATTTTGTCAGCTAGTCTTGCTCTATCTGATAAGGACATCTTTCCACTATCGTAGTATGGCTATCATCTCTGGAGCCTCTAATTCTGCAAAGATGTAGATGTCCTTGAAAAGGTGCAGGGTCAATCTAAATGCCAGTGGGTCTGAAGTCTCTTGGAATTACTTCAATTGACTACTCTCATACAAACTTATAAAATTCACACAAATTAATACTATGTACCTGGACTAGAGAATATTAACAAATTCAAAGTCAACAGAAATCTTCGATAACCAACCGTGCAAATTTTAAATCTGTTCCTCTGTCTAGTCTGTAACCCAGGGACATCATATGATGGAGTCAGGATCTTACGTCTTGATCAAGTCAACCCGTATCCTGCATTGCTCCAAATTGGTCAAACCACGGGCCAATAATCACCCCTCGTATGTTAGATGCTTCCAGTTAAAGGCATTTTAGTCATGCTTTGCTGGACTTTCTTTAGAAGATCCATATCCTTTTTAAAGTATGGATTCCATACTTGATAGGCATGTTCTAAAATATATTTCACGAATGACTTAGATTAATTGACGTATTATGATGAAAAGCTTTTCGAATGAGAAACAACACAGAGTTCACTAAGCAAAGGTTAGGTACGAGGGATGCCTTGTTTTGTATACGATTACTAATTCAACGATGTCAAAACATGAACAAACATGCCTAAGATGTCTGCTTGCTTCATCGACTACTAGAAGGATTTTTGATAAAGTTCAACACACTAATCTTGTAAATATTACGCAGAAGATTGAATCTGAAAGCAGAGACAGACGTATATAAGCAAATCTTTATTAGAACCAGACAACCCCCCATAGAAGTAAAACATGCTTAATCTGAGGGGGTAGCCATAAGGGCCGGGCCACACGATACGGTGAGGCTGTGGCGCGGTGCCAGAGCGGGTGGCGCTGCGACTTTCTACATACAGGTATCCCCATTGCATGCCACACGGTGCGTTCCGGCGTCGCACCAAACCCATAGGCAAACTTGTTGCGGTGCGGCGCCGCACCGCATCGAGTGGCCCGGCCCTAAGAAGAGGAGTTAGACAAGATTGCATATTATCTCTTCATCTATTTAACATCTACTCCGAAGAAATAAAGGCAGAGGTACTTGATGGTGCAGTCTAAGGATTAGTGTAAATGGTGAGGGGATCAATAATATCCTATATGCGGTTAATACTACTTGCAAAAATAACTGCTTGAAAATGAACAACAGTAAAACAAATAATATGATTATAAATAGACAGAGGCAAAGCAAGACCGCTTAATACCTGACATTGTGCATCTTAAACAGTTAAACATTATAATACCTGAGATGCTACTTAAATCAACAGCGGTAGGACTGCAGTCAGAAAGTGAAAATCCAAATTTTTCTTGCAGTACCCAACTTCTTCAATATGGAGAAAGTTCTCTGCGGCCGTAAGCTATCACTGTACCTCAGAATATGAATGGCAAGGTGTTACGTACTGTCCACACTCTTCTATGGGGTGGAAGGCTGGACCCTCACTCAAACCCTGTATAAGAAACTGGAAGCCTTCGAAACGTGGCTTTCCAGAAGAATGCTCTGTATTTCAAAGGACAGGGTATCGAATGTTGAAGCAATGATCGGAATAACGAAATATAGAAGTATGTAATACTATCAAAAGCTGGAAACTCCAATACTGCAGACACATAATGAGGGATCTTGAAATATAGAATATTTCAACTAGTATTACAATTGTCGCCTAAAACCATGCAGAAGGGCATCCTAGCTCAAAATCCTCAGGGAGTAGTATGGACAAAGTACAACATCTGTTTTGTGCAGCAGCTCGAGAAGGAAGATGATCGCCAACCTTCATTAGAAGATAGCGCAACAACTGTAAATGTATTTTTCAGGGACCAGAGAGTGACACAAAGGGGCCGAATGGCAACAAATGCCTAGCTGGCCCGTCCGGACCGCAGACTTCTCCGCGTCCGATTAAGACTGAAAAGATGGACCACAATCGACAGAAATCGCAGGATCAAGAAATTATCAAGGATCTCAAACAGCAACTGAAGTAAGTTTACCAATATTGTTTTTCTTACCTGCAAAACCTCGCTGCTGATTCCTAAATTGAAATAAAATCTATAATGTCAAGTAACGTCAATGTTTTTTCAAGATATATTTCTATTCTATACTTTGCTTATTGAGTCAATAGAGTACGGAAGTGCGCTGATCCTTTGTGCGTATTGTGTGTTTATATGCATTGAAGGAAGAGAGATATACTAACCCATCTTTATTAGGCTGCCTCTCTAATCATCATGGATCGTTAGATTCTTTAATATCAAGAGCACAGGGAATATTTAATAGGTATGTAATTTTTTGGGTAAATTAAGTTTTTAATAGAATTTAAAAGCACGTCACGGATGAATGACGTATTCAAACAGCAATAAAACAGGCTCTGTCATTGTAAAATTGAGGATTGAAAACCTGCCAACAGTGATAAAATAAGAAATGTCAGTCTCGAACTGGGAAAGAAGGAGGTATATCAGTTAAAATTTGGATTTGGTTTTGAGGGTAGTATTGTGTGAGTTGTAACAGAACTCCGCTTCCGTAACTGCAGAACTTCTGCAAAAAATTGTACCTTGGATTACCAGAGATCATTAATAAGGTTCTAGTGATTTTTACTTTTACGTTAGCTGATTGAACCTTTTCTTAGTTATTTTCAAGCTTCAAATTGTTTAATATTCATATAATTTCTGTTAACTCCAGGAAAGCAGTTAATGAACAAAAAGAACTGAAGCTTTTACTCGATATGTATAAAGGCGTGAGCAAGGAACAAAGGGATAAAGTACAATTGATGGCCGCCGAAAAAAAGGCTCGACTGGAATTAGACGATCACAGACAAAAAGCTAAAATGGCACAGGTAATTGAATATGTTAATTCCTCGGATGCTTGTAAAGTGGCACATGCCATTATGTCTGAGCAGATAGGTGAAATTTAACATATTACATTTCAGGAAAGCAAAAGGGAAGAGAGACGTCGCATCGCCGATGAGGATGCATTGCGGCGCATCAAGCAACTAGAAGAACAGAAGTGCGAGTTGCAGAGGCAGATTTCAGCGCAACAACAGCAAGGTCGCTCAGACTGGCCCAACAGACCTTTCGCTGGATCTCATGAGGAAGAAGCGCTTCTCACAGAGATGGAGGTCACAGGGCAGGCTTTCGAGGATATGCAGGAGCAGAACTCTCGTCTTATTCAGCAACTACGAGAGAAAGATGATGCTAACTTCAAACTCATGACTGATAGGTAACTTTCTTTCGATTGATTCAAACTAACATTTCTCGATGCTAGCAGAAAATCCATAGGAATAGGAATCTCTAATGCTTTGACAAATGTTTGACAGTACCCTCCAAACCCCCAATACTTTTTGTGCAGGACGGAGACAAAATTCCACTACAAAACCGTTCTCAATAATCAAGAAGGATTCTAGAGGTCGATTCGACCTCTAAACAGTATCATTTTCCTGAAAGCCTCTGATGCACAGCTCTCCGTTCTAATATAACTCTTTACTCGGACATAAGTCTAACTCTCTATTTCAGAAGATGGTCCTTATTGTAGAATTAGTAGTTTCATGGGAGTCCAATATACCCAAAGACCACAAGTACAAACTAAACAATACCATGATCTTGCAAATACGAGAAGTAAGTCTTTCATTAGTAGTTAGTAGTAGTAGTAATATCTACCTAGAAAGAATATCTAAAACTTCAATTTCCGCATCCCAAAATCCAATGGATTTGAAGGGGGAGTGAATGGGTGATAAGGTAAACGCTCACATGTGGCAAGGCAGCTGTCCTAAACCTACCTTAGCCGGTTGTTAGTCCGGAGTCCACTCCTCACCCCCCCCAGAAGTATAATAATATTATGATGGGCCCGATTCCGGTCGGTGAATTCCATGGCAGCTCCGTTTGTATCTACTATCTATTACTTATATTATTTTATTATATACAGTAGCGATCACTGAAATCTTTCCACCTATTAGAAAGGGTTAGTGCAGGTATAAATTACTTGTAAGAACTAGTTACCCCCACCCTTTATTTACTCAAATAATGAGACCAGTTTTATTGTGACTTCCAAGGTATTGTGACTTTCAATTGTATAAGGTACTATTCAAAACTGATATTATATAGGTTCATATTTTGTAAATTTGTCTACTATCCAAGAGCGGATCGGACAAGCATGTATGTGTATCTAAAAATAAATATAAGTAGGAAGGTTAGGTTCTTTAAAGAAGTGGCAAAATGTTGTTATTTCTTATACTGATAGGGAATTTACTTTTAAGCTGTGTAATTTCCACCTATACAAATGGAGGTGGGAAATGTCCGTTTTGTCCAATTCTTGGTTAACCTGTGACACAGAAGAACAAAGAGTAGTAACAGAATGGACACTCCATTCCTCCAGCCGAAACCGGCCGCCTCACTTCCCTACTTGTACGGGCGGAAATCTGGCGGACTCGCCATAGTGCATCCACCCCGAGCACACAAAGCGGTCCCCTGTGATGACCCACACATTGACGCACGTGCGTTTATGTAAGTGCTTTTGTGCAAATGTTTTTCGCAGCCGCTCTAGTCCATACGTTTTTCCGACAGTGTTCGGTGTGCCCGTAGCCTGGTCTCGGTTCGGTCATACCTGTGTACTAACACGGTGGTGTATGTGGCGCACGGTGACCATTGTATGCGTGCCATACAAAGCGCGGGCCGGCCAGGATATATCTGGCCCATAAGATAAGGGAGAAGAAAGTATTGAATTTGTTTGTTTACAGGGTAAAAGCGAACGCTCTCCATAAATTACTGAGAGAAGAGAAACAGTTGCTGCAAGAACAGGTGTCGACCAGAGACCAGCAGATTGAATCCATGCATCTGGTCACTCGGAAACTGGAAGAGAAAGAGCGTCTCTTGCAAAACACTCTGACGGCAGTGGAAAAGGAGCTGGTGTTGCGGCAGCAGGCCATGGAAATGCACAAACGCAAAGCCATCGAATCCGCCCAGTCGGCCGCAGATCTGAAGCTGCATTTGGAAAAATATCACGCTCAGATGAAAGAAGCGCAGCAGGTTGTGGCGGAGAAAACGAGCGCACTCGAAGCCGAAGCTTATAAAACAAAAAGACTACATGTAAGTTTCTTTTTATTGTTTTTTTCTATATAGTTTATAAGAACAGTGTAGCGCAAAAGTACTGTGACTGTTCACCTTAAACCGCTCCCTTCAGATAACTCCCGAAAAAGTAATCAGCAACCTTTAAATTGGAAGTTTTGGCAGGCTATGACACCCCACCGAAACGGGAGCTTTGTGAGTGTAAAAATTGTCATGTGAAATTGTTAGAATTTGTCTGCAATTATTGATGTTGAATT
This sequence comes from Micropterix aruncella, assembly GCA_944548615.1. Classification (NCBI taxonomy): domain Eukaryota; kingdom Metazoa; phylum Arthropoda; class Insecta; order Lepidoptera; family Micropterigidae; genus Micropterix; species Micropterix aruncella. The sequence continues at coordinate 31,114,848 of OX155954.1, forward strand.
AGTTATTCTTCTGCACATTAAAATTCGCATTTCCCTTTTTAAAAGTCACAACAATACAGTCAGCAATTTTACAGGAAAAAAAATGGATGAATCCTATAAGGCAGTGGTGTGTGCATAGAAGCATAAAACCACTGCCTACCGAGTCGCAAAACCTGCTGCACATACAGTTTTTACTGTAATTACGCACGATTCACAAGCTTGCCCATCCTTATATTGTCATACTGTCTTATACTGTCATATCGGGCGCCGTAGGATAGCTCGAGTGGGGATAAGGTCACATAAGAAAAGATGTCAGGCTCGCGTCGCGGTTGAGTTTGCCTTGTTCCGGGCGCCTGCCTATTTACTAGAGATGCCTGGTGATCATACATACATTTACACCATTCTTTCTTGGATATCAAGTTTTCATTTCGTTAGTTTGCTCCGAGTCATACGCCAAAAAGGCACTACTTATGCAGGGACAGCAAGCGATGGAAGTTTATGTCTTCGCTGCTTTACTGCTGCTTCCTTTAAAAGTGAAGCGATGGAGTACCATTTCTATTTTAAAAGGCTTTTTCTTTTTTGGTTGTTTCTCCTTTCCGTTATGATTTAAATAAGTGTTTTTAGTCATTTTAGTTTTTATTATTCGGTGTGCATTTTCAATAGAAATGGAAAATAAAAAAAACATGGATAAATTCTGTCAATAGTATTAAAATGCACCACTATCATTGAAAAATTAAATATATGTTATGAAAAAACTCCCCCCCCATCTTCCTTTTGGAAGCCAGTCATTCAATGCAAAATTTTCGTAGCCCTCGAAAATTTGTTTGTAGGTGTGTGCAAACATACTAATATGTTTACATACTAATACGGTGGCTTATTCAATGGCAGGCTTTTACCGCAGTGGAGGGAGAAATAGAGCCGATAATTGAATAAATACGGATATAATATGGATAATACGAAAAACGCCGATCGGCGGGCGTGACCACCCAGGTTAATAAATACAATTTATTGTATATTGTGAATGGTTGAATACATGGCGTTAGTATAAAAGACCTATCGGCATTTAAAGTTGTCGATCGCACCAGATATATAAACCCACATTTTTCTATACACATTTATATTATATTATATACATATTTTTCTTAATTCAACTTTTAAATATTACTTTTTATTTGGTTTTCTGTACTGTTCTCGAAATGTTTATTTTGTGTCTGTTCTGTATACTCCGTTCATCGAGATTCGCTAGGTAATTAGCCTCTCAGTGGCTCGTGCCAAAAAGGGTCTAACAGTACCCTCCAAACCCCCAATACAGTTTGTCCGGGATGGCTCTAAAGGCGGGATTTTTTTCAGTGCAAAATCTTTTCCAATAATCGAGAAAGCTTCAGTTTGGATTCTGGAGGTCAATTTGGTCTCTAAGCAGTATCAATTCCCTGAAAGTCTCAGATGCACAGCCCTCCATCCAGATGTAACTCTTTACGTCTTGGAAGATGGCCCTTATGATTTACATCCTATGACCCCAAATTGGTCTATAAGGGCTCTAATATCTCCCTTATAGACCCAAACAATCATTTCAAATTCCTTGGCAGAAAAATCACCCATCAGGGAAAAGACGTCTCGGGCGATCATGTTATAGAGCATTTCAAAAGTTGCCTGGCGAAAATAGATGCCTTGCTAATTTCTGGCCCTCGTAAGGCCTGGATCTATGACAATTATCTAACGTCACATTTGTCATGGCCCTTTCTTATTTACGATTTTACCAAAACCCAACTGTCCCGTCTAGATGCGCTGGTGACAGCTAGTTTAAAATCCTGGCTGTCCTTAGCCAAACCAGCTGACCCCTCGACTCTCTTCAGGTCCAAACAAAATTTTGGGCTAGCGCTTAAACTGCCCTCTCTGCTCTACGCCAACTCCAGAATAACCAAAAATTCGATTCTGTGCAATTCCAAAGATCCGGCAATATCGAAGCACGTAATAAGTGGTCGTAGTGATTCAAATGATCTACAAGCCCGCGTAGACTTCCACAAAAAGTTCCTTACTGGAATCAGCCAGAATGGCACTGGTCTGGGGTATGGCAGTACAACCACGAGCGACGTGGACTTGAAGAAGTCTCTTTTGCGGGGAGATTACGACAGCAAGAGTATGGCTCATGCTATTGGCCTTCAATGCCAGAATGATTGGACAACAATTGGGGACTTTTGCATTCCGCCTCCAATGCACTGGAAGGTAATGCTCTATGACTGGACGCCAGAGATGCTGAAATTTTATTTGAATGCCTTTCAGCATACACTTCCAGACCCCAGTAACCTCGCTCGTTGGAGCTTTGCCGAGGATAGTTCTTGTCCCCTCTGTAGCAATACCCCTTGCACAGCTAGACACATTCTAGCTGGCTGCAAGGTGGCCTTAGATCAAGGACGGTACACTTACCGCCATGACAAAGTTCTCGCTGTTATTCGCGAGATAATCAGTCTCTCAGTGGCTCGTGCCAACAAGGGTTTGACAGTATCCTCCAAACCCCCAATACAGTTTGTGCGGGATGGCTCTAAAGGCAAAAAACATTTAACCCTTGGAGTAAATGGGTATTTTCATGGATGCATCTGTCTCTTTTGCAGGATTTTCGGCGACATCGACCTTAAAGTACTATAACTACGAAACTACTACACCAATCATAAAAAGAACAACTGCACAATGATTGCATTGAAATTTCGAATATAGAATATTGAAATATCATTTTGTAAAACAATTAGATAATTATTAATAAATATGAGAACGTCAAAGAAGTGAAAAAAACGCGGAACCAGATCTGGTCGTATCATACTCAACGGATAATTGTTTCAGAACCAGATTTGGTCGTATCATACTCAAGGGGTTAACTACAAAACCTTTCTCAATAATCGAGAAAGCTACAGATTGGATTCTGGAGGTTGATTCGGTCTCTAAGCAGTATAAATTCCCTGAAAGTCTCGGATGCACAGCCCTCCGTCCAGATATAACTCTTTACTCTCTATCTCGGAAGGTGGCTCTTATTGTAGAATTAACTGTTCCATGGGAATCAAATATCCCAAAAGACCACGAGTACAAATTAAATAAATACCATGATCTTGCAAATGCCGTAACCCGGAACGGCTTCACTGTTCACCTTCATGCGGTGGAAGTTGGCGCTCGTGGCCTGCCAGCTAAATCTCTATTTCACCTCTTTAACCCCTCAAATGTGAGGCGTCCCTTAAGGGATGCCTTGGCAAAATGTATACAAAATGTATATAAATTTATATAAATGTAAATATAAATGTAAATGTGCGCCGCTTTATAGTAATCCGCTCTATAGTAATGCTATAGCTCTATAGTAAACCCCGCTCTATGTAAATGTAAATGTAAATGTAAATATAAATTTATAAACATTTTGCCGTAGGCAACCCGAGCTAATCGCCATTCATTTGAGGGGTTAAAGATCTTGGCCTTTCCAGAAAAATAATCAACTCTTTCTTAGAAAAATTATCTAAAACTGCGATTTGCGCATCTCAAATTCTATGGCTTCGAAGGGGGAGTGAATGGGTGGTAAGGTGAACGCTCACATGTGGCAAGACAGCTGTCCTAAACCTACCACAGCCGGTTCGTAAGTCCGGAATCCACTGCTCACCCCCCAGAAGTGTAAAAAAAAAAATAGTATGATGGGCCCGACTCCGGTCGGTGAATTCCATGGCAGCTCCGTTTGTATTTATTTATATAATTTACTGTTCTATGGGGATCAATTATCACAAAAGACTTGTTGTAAAATTACAATTACATGAGTACAAATTATATAAGTACAATTAATTATACAAGTACAAATTAATAAATGTCATGATTTTGCAAATGCCGTCACCTGAAACGGCTTCACTGTTCACCTTCATGCGGTGGAAGCTGGCGCTTGTGTCCTTCCAGCCAAGTCTCAGTTTCGCCTATTTAAAGATCTCGGTCTGTCTAGGAACTCTTTCCTAAAAAAACTATCTAAAACTGCAATTTCCGCATGTCAAATTCTATGGTTTATAAGGGGGAGTAAACTTAAAAACTAAACATCGTCACATACTCCAACTCGAAAACGAGTTGAGATTGAACCTGACCAAAAAGCACCAGATTTTTCACAAGAGTAGTGGAAAGAAGAACGTCCACATTTGTCACATTTAACTGATTTTCACCGACATTTGAACTGAATTTTGATGGTAATAAATGTTTAAAAAAACTGATTTCATTTTTATTTTTCATTCCTGCAATAAGGGGTACGCGAGTTTGAGGTCTTTCTTTAAGTGGTACAAAGGAAAAACTAATTGGGAACTACTGGCTTAGGGCAATCCTGAGATAGGGGCCGACGAGCGGAAGGGGGAATCTGCTCCCGCAAAGCGCTCAGTGAGATATGTTGAGGCTATCGAACCTGTTTAAATAGTATGTATACCTACTGTCTGCAGGAAGGGAATAATCCTGGGTCAGCGGCGGCATTTTCAATAAGTCGTCACACTGGTAGTTCTAATTACACTGCTATCTCTGTGTAAAGGAATACTTCGACACTTTTCAGCACATTTTTATGGTTGAAGCATCGCCTGAATGATTTGTGTTTTTTTTAGGAGGAATTGGCGATATTACGACGCAAAGCAGAGCGCATGAAGAAAATGGAGCAAGCCGGTAGCAGCATGGACGAAGTCCTACTGGAAGAGATTCGAGAATACAAAGAGATCCTCACCTGCCCCTCGTGCAAGGTGAAGCGCAAAGACGCCGTTCTGTCCAAGTGTTTCCACGTTTTCTGCTGGGACTGCCTCAAGACCAGGTACGAGACGAGGCAACGCAAATGCCCCAAGTGCAACGCCGGCTTCGGAGCAAACGACTACCACCGATTGTATCTCTCCACTTAGGCCTCTCGAATCGTTCCAGTCTGAGCTAAAGTTTGCACGCGGCCGCGATCCCTCGAGTGGACGCGTCGAGTCGTCGACGTCAGTATTTAAACCTCGGAATATTGTTGTACGTAGCCTAATTGTCTGTAATTATGCCAGGGAACAGAGATGCGGTTTAGGAGCAGTCAAAACGCATCGGTTGAAATGTCCAGCCTGTGATTTATTTAGAGTTTAACTTTTACGACTTTTAGATTTAGTTTTTTTTATTTTAAATATAGGTTATAAGTACTAAAGCGCTACTTGTATGGTATATACCTATACCGATATTCTCTCGATTTATCTATAGTTTTTTTTGTATATCCAGCCAATTTTTACTGTGTTGACCGATCTAGATATAAAAGTGAACGCTAGTCTTCTGACATTTTTTCTGTCATCGTTTTTTTTTATTTACATAAAATTAACCAAATAGTCAAAAACTTATTTAAAGTTAACTTTGTCGATTGTGAATTGGGGGGTTTGCCGCTTTCACGTTTGACTGTGGCTTCAGGTGACTGTAGTGACTGAAAATTACATTATTGTCAACTATAGAATGGCCTTGAGAGATTTTTCATTCCATCAGTTATTCAACCAAATGAATATAATAAAATTGTATTATTATTTACCCATAAAAGCATTAATTAATTCACAGTTGTGATCAGGTGTATACAATTAAATGTTTACAGCATTCTTTTGATTCTAAACATGGATGTTAAAAAATGGAAGACTGATAAGGAAGCTGGAAACATTAATTTCTGGCAGATGGCACACGGGACTTAGTAAATATTGTGGACACAAGAAGTGATTAGTTACCAAATAGGATATTGCTCACTTTCGAACTACATAATCATATTTGGATATTAACTATCATAAGACAGACTTTTTTCCGATTTATGGGTAAAAACAGTTTTCTCAGGATAGAATAGTCCGTAGTAAACGTACCTACATGTGATTACCGGTGTAACGTCAATATTATATACTCTACGTCCGGTTAGAATGTCCTTTTAATATTTGTTGTATTCTAAGATATTGTTGGCTGTCTAAGTAGGTATATAACTCAGAATATTTTTGTTAAAGTTTATAAAAAAAAACTGAATAAGTTCTCTATTAGCATGTCCTCTTACATATTTGCCCCACATTTCAGTATTGTTTAAAATACAATCTGTGTAATTGGTGTTAAAACGTTAGAATTAATAACTGGAGATTTCAATTTTTAATATCTGTATGTGAGTTTTAAATTTCTAGAATATATTAAAGAGGAATATGTCTACTACGAGGTGTTGTTTCGATTTCAAAAAGAAACTCGTTTTTGTAAAAAAATGACTCATTTATTTACACAATTTACATCAAATTGACATTCCAATATCATACAATATGAATGATCTATAATAATAATTCTCATCTAAATTTTTTAAATGCGATAATAACATTTATTAGGAAGCGGAGTGTACGCACAGTGGGCCTCCTTTTTTTATGTTTCACCATGTTACTTAAATGCAGTTCACATTCTCGTGTAATTTGATGAAGACTAGAATGGTAGGTTTACACTAAATTCGCGTGTGCAAAATTTCAATTTCAAAAATAGTCAAAATGTACCAAAAACAAAAATTGGAATATCATTCACATCTCGATTCTGCGATCGGTCCGCGTTTAAACTAAAGTATGAATGCGCTATGACTAAATTATTCGACTCTAATGAGTCTATTAAATTCTTAAGAAATAATAATGAAAAAAATACTGAAAAATAAAGGCAGTCAGTAAATAAAGATTGCGCAATTGCCGAGAAATTGAATTTCTTAACGTTTAAATATTTGAACTTTTTTCGTAAATGGCACTCGCAAAGTAAGTTGGAAATATAAACGAAGGCAAGGTTCTCGCAAATTGGCACTGATTTCCATACGTAACTATAACAATATTTAAGATAAAGGTTTAGAAAGATCGTAAGTACTCTTAACGACTGTTACACTCGGCCGGATGATTACGCGGTGCTGTCGATCACGCGGGGAGCGTTGGCATTGCAGTCTGACAGTCTCGGTAGGGGAGAGGTGGGCGAGTTGGGTTGATAGGGCGCGGGAACAACGGCTTCGCAGGCCGTTTGGAAGCAGAGCGTTTCCAGTTCGGCCTGCAGACTGGCGAGCGCGGGGCAGTCCGAAACGATCGGCTGCACCGAGTGGAAAACTTGCAAGGCTTTGTCGATGGCTTCGTACTGCAAGTGGAGATGCTCGCGCAGAGACCAGACGTTCGGAGGACGGGCGCTTTGCTTCGGTTCTGAGGCCTGCAGAAATATGTAAAATTTAGCATCAGAAAGAAAAACATGGACATTATTTATTCTGGACAGGCAGATTTAGCAATACATCGAAACTAGATCTTACAAAGCTAGTCAAAAACAATATTAACAAGTTTTTAGGTACAAATCGAGTCTGTTTTAGAATTCTTGCATTAATCGCTTCAAATAGCATCGATATATAAGGCGTAGATATGCCCTCAGGTACAAATGAGTTGCGCAGATCTGTGCTGTTGCGGTTCTTAACCCTTCAGGCCTCGGCCCCTCAGCCGATTGACAAGTTGATGGGCCAATTTTTTTTTGTAAAAATTAGTAAAAAAATTGAATTATGACACTGTCTCACCAGAACATTAATTACTGCCAAACCACTGTACCCATAATTAAAATAAAACATTAACGTAATAAAATAAAACAAATTAAATTAAAATAAAATTAAAACGGGGCCGTCACACTGAATCAAGTTGTGGCCGATATCGGACAATTGGGGCTCTAGGGGTTAAATGACAAGAGGCTTAGCGCAGAACCACTATAGTAGGTGGTGAACTCGATAGATCAGCAATGGTCGCAGTGTTACAAGGCTCATAAAGACCTTAGGAGCCCCACATCAAAATAAAAAAAAATGCGTTACACGCAGGTAAAGCGAATTTTTCGAACGTTTGGATATCAGCGTGGGCTGAGTAGCGGACATCTGGCGGCCATATCCGAGCCCTTATGACTCATGACGTATTTGCTTCGATTTCAATTTTGTTCTAAGAGAAGCTACTGAACCTCTTTCTTCTTTGTTTGAGAGTAGTCAGTTCAAGTAATTCCAAGAAATCTTAATAATTCCTATTCTTCATGCCCACTGGCATTTTGGTTGCCCTTCGCTGCACTTTTTCCAGGACATCTACATCTTAATTAATTGATAAATCCCATCAGGACATTTACGCATTAATAACTATTCTTACCTCATCAGTGTTTGGAGCGAATTTTTCAGTCTTTTCTGTCTTCTTCAGTTTGTTATTCAAATCCTGTAAACAATATTGAGATTATATAAACATAGTTTTAATAGGAAACATAGTTATGTAAATACACAACGAAGAAATGATTAGGTAAACATGGTTAATAATTATTATGAAAGCCTATTATTTGTTTTAACCTATGTATTTACAATGTTAATTGCTAAGTATAGAACAGTGTCTAACCTATGTAAAAGCTGAAAAGAAAAACTAAGCTAAATGGGTTTTTTTGCTTTGTTTTAATAGCGGTTTGTAAGGCTATTAATCGGCAGAACAAAGCAATGCGGTAATTTCTGTATGGTACCTGTTTCAGAAGTCATTTTGTAGCCATATAAAATGTGTGTTAGGCTCAAAAACCTGCCGAGAAATTGAACATTTAAGGTTCGCTTACACGTGTGGTTTGCAAAACGGCGAGTCATTCTCGCCAGTACTTTACCTCTATGGTTGCTTGGTACTGCAAAACTCTATCGTTGCATTTCTCGAGCTCTTGCAGTTTGGACGACACCGCCTCCGCCACGTTCTTGTCCACGATGCTTAATTTTTCTCTGAGAGGGTGAAAAGTAGAGAAAACGGTTGTTAATTTGAGAAAACTGTTAACAGCCCAAAATATGTACATGGTGGTTAGTAATGATGTATTTACACAATGGGCTGTACAGCTGCAAATGGCAGACGAAGGGTAGCCGAATGTAAATTTATTTGCAACAGTACAGCACTAATCACACGTAATTATGTCAGATTTTTATACTTACTTAATGGAGTTCATCTGCTGTACCGTAGCTTCGCTCTCGAATTGAATGATTCGCAATACTTTCAGTAGCTTCGTGATTAGATTATCTACTAGCACCACTTTGTCGACGACGTAATCCTTGTAACACAAATCGTCATTGTCTTTGCTCAACAAATCCTCGCTCAAACTGCACTCTGCTTCGGACTGCTGCCTGTTTAGGATGGCCTGGGACAGATTTTGAAGGGACTCCTGTTCGGAATATTCACAAGTGTCTTCACGCCCTTCGGTGTCTGAAATCGTAGTGTTCTCGCGGTTGACTGGTGATAATTCGTCGCCGCTGAAATTGGCGAAGTTCTGAAGGGAGTTACACGAGTCGTCTTTATTGTAGTATCCCAGTTGTCTGTTGAGCCCGAGCGCTGGTATTATTCTGTTGCACGAGTCGCCGACGCGTGTTGCGCTCGGAGACATCGGCAAAACTTGACTAATGGAAGAGGTCATTAGGCTCAGGCCGGACGATACTAAGTTTTGCGAGTACGTATCGGGCATGGTCACATCTTCGAGGACATTCTCCATCATGATGCAAGGTTCAGTTTCAGAGTCGAGCAATTCGGCCGAGTTCTCGTCTGAAAGAAAGGAAAAAAGCATTATCATAAAGCAAATGAAGAATTCGCCTTGCGGCAATGGCCCACTTTGTTGCCCAAAAGGTTTGATCTAGCGACATATCCATCTAGCGATGATGATTTAAAGAAATATTATTTAAATGGTTATTATTAATGGTATTAGATTTATTATATATGGTATAAGATTGTGCAACTCTATAGAACGATTTGGCAAACCTTCCGACAACAGTTTTATATAAAGAACCGATTGATTATAAAAACCCAATAATTTAACCAACAATAACAATAATAACATTCAATTATTAGTGCCATCTATTGCATTTTTTATATAGGCTGATTACATCACAGAAATAATACCATTATAATCAACTAGCTGACCCGTGCCCACTTCGTTGGGCGGTAAAACTCTTTACTTGTGATGAAATTATGAGTGTCGTTCGGTTAGTACTGAATGCTATGATTTATTTCCTGACTGCCAAAAGAAGGGTTATATTTTTACTGCATATGTATGTATTTATTTGCATGCCAACTTGACTATATTACCGTTATTTGTGAGTGTCTTCTAGTGAGTGTCTTTTTGTGAGTGTCTTATCTCTTTAACCATTTATGCAGTAAAAGGGAAAAGTCCTTTGTTTAAACACTTGAGACGATAAATTTACTTATTTTGATATGAATTCATAATTTGTTGATAATATGACCAATAAACAAGACCTAACGATTTAAATATTTTTTTTAATATAAAATACGACTTTTTGTGACTTAAATATAAAATTTAGATATATGCTGTCGCTGACTTTTTTGTAGGCGTTACCAAGCTTTACAACTTTTCTCTAGAACTCAATCTCTCATCGTTAGGGCAGCGTTAGTTAGAAACGTTTTCGTTCGACCGTTGTTTGTCCGACTTCCTTGGAAAAGTCTTTTCATTTTTCGGATTAATACATAGCCTATGACACTTACGAATAACGTGGCTTTCTATTGGTAAAAGAATTTTCAAAATCGGTTCAGTAGATCCAGAGATTACTTCCTACAACCTCACAAACTTTACCTCTTTATAATATTAGTATAGATGATAATACGGAGAGATAGAATGCAATCTATTAGTCTGTCTGGACTTAACAAGGGTAATTATTACGTATTGAAACTACGTATTGTATACCAAATTAAAAATTTACATCTTTTAATGGTAAAATAATAAGAGCTATGATTTAAAAATGTGTTTGTTATTATATTATTATTTTATAACGTATAGTTGTGTTTAGAGGACCATCTACAGGGCGCTGCCATACCGCAATGCCATGAAAGTTACCATATTCAACATAATAATAAAGATTAATCATTTTTTAAACTGAGTGCCATCTACACATTGCGTTTCATAGTAATATTCTGATTGGCGAATTGTAGTATGATATTGATCAATCGATGTATATATAATATACATCGATTGTATATCAAATACAATCAAATCAATTGAATACAATCAAATATATAATCAATGTAGTTACCGTCAGATAATTTAGGATCATCCTCCCTCGTGTCGTTCACAGCCTGCGATGAAGTCATGACTCCGGTTGCGCTTCGTATGGCGGACATGAAAGCGGACAAAAGAGACGAGCCACCGGAAGACTTTGTAGAGGGCACAGGCGGAGCATCGCAAGGTGTTTTGTTGTCAGTGGTTGCTTCAGGGCTGTTACCACCGCTGCTTCCAGTGCAGCTGTAAGCCTCATTGTGATAAACTACCTCCTGAAAAAATAAGACAAAGAAACAGCTAATTACACTAAATGATTGAAAGAGAAATGAACTCCAGTTAAATAGCTCAGTGGGCTCAGGCAGGAGGAAACCGGGGATAAGTTAACCTGGATGCAAATTTGATAAAGATGTTATTGTCCAAGTCAATAACACTTGTCAATAACAGTTGCGTGTCTAGTGCCAGTAACTGTTTTGCAGTTTTTCAGATTGACTAAAATTGAAACATAAAATTAATTTTGGATTTCGATCTATCGTTTAGGTCATTTTTTTAGCTGCGCGTCTATACATTATTATTAACCGAACATTATTTTATTCTAGAATGCCTTCTATTGAGGCATTCTAGAGAAGGCATTTTTTTCTTATTAGAAAAAAATACATAGATAGGCCTGAAAAAATACATTTTCATTAGGTACATAGGTAAAACTGAAATGAATTCAGTTTCATTAAGAACATAGGACTGAAATGACTCCAGTTTCATTGGGAGGAAAGAGACATGGAGGTAGCTATTGATAATAAATACGCTTTTTTGCACAAAAAAATCACATCATCGTATTACTTTGAGCAGTCTAATAATATTTTGTTCATATATTTTTACAACCTAATTTGCAATTAAATGAATTCTTTTTTTAATAACTGTCCTCAGAATCTTTTTTACGGAATCTCATTATTTTTCAAATACTTCTTTAAATCATTATGATAGGTTAAATAGAAAAAAAACAAACTGCATACAGCAAATTACCTAATCATCGAGCAGTAGTAAGACATAATAAATCATGGGGACAAAAATGTTTTATTGCTCCCAGTGTCTGCTAAGTATATAATTCTACACTGTAACATTTCAATTTTCAAGACCTTTCTTACCTCTAAGTCCTCCTTAGATATTTTATATGACACTACCAGAGTGTCAAGAAGCGATTGCAGTCTTTTGATTAAATTCTCAAGAACGGGAACGGCTCCATCGGCCACTGCGAAAGGTCCGGCCCCACAGACAGCGCCTTGCCATTTCTTCAGTCTCGCCTGCAACGCAAGCGTTTCCTGGCGACGCTGCTCACTAATGCGCACTAAATGCCTGCATTCGGCACGCCTAAAACAAAATAAATGTGTCAATATGTGCCCAGCAATTAAATTATTTTGTTCTATACTAGTTACTCTTTCTTTGTCTCATTCAACAGACTAGAAAACATTAAAAATATTACAATGAAACTATCAAGAACGAATTATCTAGTAATATCGTGCATTGAAAATGGTTAGCAAAGTGGTTTTTTCAGATCTTATTGAATTTACGTCAAAAAACTACTACTTGCAACTGCTTCCTCCGGGAAATATGAGCAATATTTCAGGCATTTTTTTCTTGAGAATTAACTGTTTTTTTGGACAAATATGGCAAAGGACTCCTTGGAGGCGCCTTTTCCTTACCCGTGGCTGCAGGGTCTGTGAGTACCCAGCTGCGTCACTGGGTGTTAGGTTAGGTACCTACCCTCAAACTTAGCAGAGGTCGGGGCCTGCCAAAAATCTATCGATAAAGACGTCGGCCATAATATTGATTTTAGTATGGTGATAAATCATAAACTTACAATTTTGATAATTCAGCTCTTTTCAAAGCGTTTTCTTCTTCTAAGTCTCTCATCGCATCCTGCAGAGTCGCTTTTTCGGTCGTTAAAAATTCCTGCAATTCTACATTTTCACATTCCGATTCGACCAGTTGCCGTTCGAGTCGTTGCTGTTCCGCCGTCGCGCGATCCAATTCAGATTTGAGATTTCGGCACGCGACGTGCAACTTATTAACTTCTTCCTGCTGTCGGATCACGATGTTGGCGGAAGTCTGCAGCTGCGATTCGAGCACCATAAGGCTGTCCGATCCGCATTCGTCGGGCGTCTCTTTTCCGAGCATCGCCAGCACGCGCTGCGTGTTCCCTTGCAGCTCCACCTGAGCGGACACTTTTTGGGATCGCTCCTCTTCCAGTAGCGTTTCGCCTTCGACGATCTTCTGCTTCTGAGCGTCGCATATCTTCTGCAGCTTCGCATTCGTCTCGGTCAGCTGTCTGACCTTCGCTTCTAATTTCTCTATTTCTATATTTCTTCCGTCCGCTTGGACGCCTTTGTTGGATCTCTCGGTGCAGGTCGAGTCGACGCGGATCTCTCTGATGCCGATGCCGGCGAGGGCGCTCTCCACGTCGCGGCCCAGCAGCGCCGTCTGGACGGACGTCTCGAGGTAGATCTTGGTCTTGCCGGGCCGCGTGCGGGGGCAGGGGGGCAGGCTCCTCATCGTCGGCGAGTCGCGGTCCTCGGCCTTCCTGCTGGCGGAGGCGGCGCGCTCCCTCGACTCGCCCAAAGGCTCTCTGCGGCGCCGGGGCAGCGTGGCGTATTTGTCGAAGGCCACGCTGTTGCTCCTGGCGGAGGAGTCGGACGTGCGGGACAGCGTCATGGCGGAGTGGAAAGGGGAGCGGCCGGGGAAGGGCTTCTTGGCCTCTTCGGGCGGAGTGCCGGGGGTGCGGCAGCGCGCCGCCGACGTCTTGGTGGGCTTGGCCTTGTAGGCGGGCGACTCGCGCTGCAGGGCGGGCAGCGAGCCGGGCGCGGCGGGGGGGGGGGCGCGGGCGGCGCGGCGGCACGGCCGGCTTGGGGGCCAGCGAGCGCGGCTTCTCGCCGGGCGGCTTCTCGCGGCTGCGCGCCCGCTCGCGCGTGGCCAGGGTGGGCGCGCGGCCTGCGGTGGGGCGGCGCGCGACGGGCGGCGGCTCGGCGACGGCGACGCGCCGCCGGCGCTCCGCCGGCCGCTCGGCGGCGGCGTCGGAGGCTTCGCTGCCGCATGAGGCGACGCTGGCGGACGAGGCGCAGGAGCGGCCGGCGCTGAAGGCGCGTCCTCCGCCGCAGCCCTCCACGCCGCTGTCGCTGCCGCCGCCGCCGATCGGCGCGCTCTCTTCCGCGCCGACGCCGCTCGTCGCCTCGTCGCCCCGAATCTCCCCGCCGACGACGGCGACGTAATCGTCCGCGCGAGCCTCTCCGCAGATCTCCTCCTTCGACGGAGCGACCGCATCTCTCGAGCGAACCGAGGCGTTTGCATCCATTTTTCTCAACGCGTCGTTAGGTCATAATCTGAAACGATAGAAAATGCTATCGTTTAATATAATTACGACGGATCGGTTCATATTAGAACGCGCTGCGAACGCTCATATAACGAGCGAAACGGCGAATTGTAATTATTTTACAGCTAGATATGTGCAAAAACACAAAAAAGTAGCTAGATTAGGGATTAAAATTAATAGATCCTCATCATAATGTGTAACTTTCTCCACGAAACTAAGCTACTACGATAAAAGGCTGAATAAAATACCATGAAAAATCACAACACGCCGAAGACCTCCATTCTTTACTCGATTTACCAAAAATAATGAAATAACGGTCAGGAAGACAGGAATTGCATTCACTATGGGAAGGTTTCCGCTTTCGTGCGTTTAATTTACATCTATGTTTAATGATTTCATTACCGATTTTGACCAAAACAACCCAAAAACTCTGACGCTCCACGAATGGCGTTCAAAGTATCTTTTTAACGTATCGATGTTTTGTTGTTAGTGGTTGAGGTTAAATTTCTGACTGACAACTAGGGAATACCTCAGAATCGATACTTGTCATTCGATAAGAACCAAATATTTTTATACTAAATACTTGCGACCGATTTTATTACGAATATATGTAAACTATGATGTTTTTTTTAAATTGAAGTTGTGTACTTTTTATTCTGCATACATATTTTAATGTCTCGACTTGTTTAAAATACCATAATTTAATGGCCATAGTCATTTTAATGGCCATAGTCATCATGACTATAATATATTTCTGAAATCGTTGGCGACGGAATTAAAGCTAGAGTAATCTTCCTCGTATCGTACCTCTAGTTCCGGCTATATTGTCTTGTGAACGATTTACATGAATTATGTTGAATCTATCGTGACTTCAGCTAAGTGCTCATTAATTAACCATATTCCGCAATAGTTATATTTATTTCTTTAGCAACTGCGTTTTACAACAAAGTAAATTCTGTTTTTTTACGACTTATATACATGGAAGAGATCTTGGTAATCAAGACAGAAATAGATCTTGTCGTTATTTAGAATTCACTTGAATCTATCTACTGGATTACCGTGATTTATGATCTCAGAACTCGCAAAACTTGTTCTTAAAATTTATCTCTTGTCCGTTGCCTACCTTGTCATTTTATTTTTATCGTGGCTCTTATAGAAGGGATGACCGGGGATACTCAGGACACTTTTATTTATTTATAAAATCATTTATGAAGTATTTTTTTTATTACAGACAATGGTGGTATAAACATCATATACCTACTTGGCTAAATAAAATTACAGGAAATAACTTTTTTGACAAAATTATTAGAGTTTTTTAAAAGTAGACATCTTCCTGAATCCTAACAAGGGAAACTATAAAAATATATAAAACACAAGTAATATTTTTACTTGAAGTATCCACAATTACAGCAATATTGACTGCGCTAGGTTTCGAAGATTATTACTGTTGTTGGACATTATAATAATCGGATTAACCGCATGAAACTTATAGCACCTGACTTTTTGGCGATGTTTCCGCCTATAGAGGCGGTTGCAAAGTCTACCCTGGACAGCCATGGTAGTCGTCCATTTTTATTTTATTTATATACTAGGTTTAACCGAAAATTCTAAATTTGAAGTTTAGAAATAGATAATGGAAAATAACATGAAATTGCAATAGGTAACAATTTATTTTCCATGATATATTCATGTAAAATAATTGCAATTTAACTCATCCCTATGACAAGGAGAGAAGGCGCACATAGTAACAGTAATAAATTTTATTTGCACTGTCACAATACTCCTAGAAAGTTGATGCGTACGGGGGTTGGGTCTCCCTAGGTCACATGAATTTGCAAAATTATGTTTTTAAACATACCTCTCATATTTAGAAGAATTACATCGACGGCATAAAGTTTAGAAAACTTACATAAATGATAGCGAAAATCTACCAGTTTCTGTGACGAGTTCTCTTTTTTAGGTAGTGTACCGTTTTGGGGTTTGATCATCGGTATATTCGTTTGGTCAGAACATCGAGCATAGCAGCCGATGCCGTTTAACTAATGTGGAGATAAATACGCATTATCAAGATTTTCGATGTCTCCCACTGTCCAGTCACTCCAATTACTCCAGTCTCCCCTACATACAGACAAAGCTACATACTAGACCGATTTGCTTAAAATCTGGCAATTTCTAAATACATTAATTTTCGAGTAAATATTATTTTTGTTTATTCAAAATTTTCGAATAAAGTATTTTTGTCGGAAAAATGTTTTGGACCTTTTATTTCACCCATATTGTTGTACCCTCAATAAGTACTTACCTACTCTGTAGCCGATACTTTTGCGGTATCGATACTTATCCGCTCTCTCGTACTATAAAGGGGCGAACATATTATCGGACGATCCGTGAGCCGCGGCTACATACATACAACTTTGTTGTTCGTGTCTGCGACACGATAGGATGTAGGACATCCGACGTTATCAGTCCGTTGAAATTTTACTTATTTGTAACATATTTGTTGTTCGTGTCTGCGTCACCATATTTGCCGCGCCCGAACCGTGAACAAAATAGGATGTAGGACATCTCACCTTATCTGTAGTCCGTTGAGTTTTACTTATTTGTAACATACTAAGTTTCTGTCAAGGCATCAAATGTTAATATAAAACTATAAAAATACCTAAGTATTTTATAAAATCTTTTCGCAACACTAGTTATAAAGCTGTATCACAATATTCGCTATATTATTTTTGTCGGATCTGCCACATCCGCCTGTCTTCCAGGTATCTCATTTACTTCAAATTGTCGGATGTGGTACAACCGACAACTTTATTCTTTTTGGTAAAATATACTATGATATTCCACCACAAAACACAGTCTTAATCAACTTATTGAAAGTTGCTTCACGAGAATGACTTTTTCAGGGTTCCCTTAGCCAGCTCTGATATAAGAAACCGTAATTATTTTTGACGATATGGAATGTATGACAACGAAGACCTGTGGCCGTATTTAGAAGAGGAATAAAGGATACTTTATTTCCAGCCTTAAATCTCGAGAATTATATATTAGATCTGACTCAATGTCGTTTGGTTTAAAGGCTTCCTAATGAAGTCTAGGATCTGACTAACTTCAGGCTGTGACGTCACCACAAAGAAGGAGAGTTAATAGATTCGCCATTAATCGCCAATATAGTTTTTCGATTATTTCTATGCTCTGATTGGTCTGTACGGAAATGGCGGTGTTTGAAAACTGTTTGTCCTGGTAGGAACGAAGTTTGAAATTAATGCTGTTTTTTTTAAATATTTTTTTTTGGGATTTGGCGTAGTTTGAAACTCAATGAAGTTTAGGGAACATAGAGCTCAAATGAGACAAGAACATAGAGTAGAAATGTATTTTTTTTAAAACTGGATTTTTTACAAAGTTTGAAATTAAACGACACAATTACAAAACAAAGTAATGTCACAAAAATACCCTACACGTCGTCGTACCCAATGGTGCCGAGCAACTGTACAACGTAAGTATATTGTGAATTAAACAACGAATGCGTCATTCTTGAACTTTCCAATGTCCTCGAGCAAAAAAATAAAGGGCTCGCATAGCTGTTCCTTTCACATTCATTTTTAAAATTTAATAATTTTGTCCACCTAATTTCTTCATATTGATTATAGTGCGCCACTGTCTGTGAACAATCCATCATTCAACATTCATTAACAGGCTCCAGCCCGCGATACCATGTATCATCCAGCTTATTTTAGTATCACAAGTTGGTAAACGTTACGTGACCTGTGGCAATAGTTGAGGCTTTGGGATAGCCTTGCCTTGATCTTGAACACATACGAGTATAATAGATACGCCCTACCATTTCGTGACTGCTCAATTCGCCGGTCGTCTCGCGACATCGCCGCCAGTCTATATCCGCGTGACGTCATCGACTCATGAATTCATTATTTCTGTAAATACGGGGAGCCACGCACCGGAGACTGTCAATCCAGCTGTCGATCGTCGGCGGGGCCATTTGCGCTCCCCTCTTTTGACGCGGTCTGGTCGAATTTAGAGTTTCGCAAAATATACCCGGAGGGAGGGGGGGGGGTCACATTACTTCTTCGTTAGATGCTCTCAGAATTCTGGAGGCTCAGAGTTGCATCTTCGCAATGTTACGATGTTTTTGAACCACGAGCTCTTTGCAAAGAAATCTGTGGACTCGCCACTCAATCTTCCATCACTCCATTTTTGTCGAACGAACATCTCCCTTCACCTGTCTGCCAATGTTGACAAACAGGTGAAGGGAGCTCTGCTTACAAAAACTCAAAAATACCCCGAAACCTAATCGTCCGTCCGCTCTTCGATTTTCTCATCTGTCTGCCAATATATTTGCAAATAAATCTTATTTGCAAAAAAATCAGTAGACTCGCCCACACATTTTTCCATCTTGTCGAACTAACACCTTCCTTCACCTGTCTGCCAACATATTTAGACAACCTACAAAAACTCAAAATTACACCAAAACCTAAAAAAATAAAATAGACAAGCCGAGGGCGCGCCACCACGTGATAGAAACGTGGAAAATTGAGTAGGAAATTCAGTCCTAGGATCGCGAATTTCGCTTTTAAAATACCTACTTACGCTTCCTTTCACATGATAAGCATAATAAAAACGTAGGATACACGAATATGCTTGTAATTGCTACACAACCGCCTTGAAGACTTGACAATTTTATGTGTTAGAAACACGCACTATGTAGGTATATATATAAATAGAAATGGCGGCTTTATTACATATAATGAAAGTCTAAGCACGGATCAGAAATAAAAAGAGGTGGCGGATGTGACTAATCAAGGAGGAAGTGTTTAAATGCTGAGTAATTAAATGGATGGCGACTTGCTGTGGATTTGTTCACATTCAGGTTATTTATTTATTGTTTGGGAAACGCACAGTGCTACAAGTTCCTAAATAGCATTTTAACCACGGATAATTTAAATTACCAAAATATATGTAACAATTATCTTACATTAATCATTGAAAAAGGAAAAAAATCAAGGTGATATTCAAAGTATAGGTTTTAACGAACATAGTAAAAACATTGATTATATAGTGTATATATCATCGGTAATTTATAAAATGGAATGGGTTGGATATACATAATAATAATTAGATGTTAAATAAATAATATATTTGTTATTGTAAATAATACCTACTTTGACGTACATTTCTATATTACAAACTACAGTACTTCCTCTATAATCCGGCACTTCACTTCTACGGCCCTGCTGTTAGGTTCGATAGTAATCCGGCATTTATATACACGCAGCTACCAAGCTCGGTAGTTTCGATAGTGAATTAGAGACGTCAGCAAGAGGATGACTGGTGACGAAGAGGAAAATAACCAGTTCCTGACAGACGGCACAGTATACCAGACAGTAGCTTCTCTTAGAACAAAATTGAAATCAAAGCGAATACGTCACGAGTCGTAAGGGCTTGGATATGGTCGCCAGATGTTTTGATACTCGGCCTAGGCAGATATCCGAACGCTTGAAAATGTCGGCAGCCATTACCTGCCCGTAATGCGTACCGTTCGCGTTCCTCGTGACAAACCCCTCTGCCCACATGCCTCGCAACCTCTTCCCACGTTGCCTTGTAGCTCGAGAGTAAAGCTACTGGGTGGTATACTGTGCAGATGGTGACATCATAGATGATGTGATCACAATAGAAGAGGATGAAGAGGAGAGTGAAGATGGGCAAGGGATGCCAGCTGTTCAAATAATATCTCACGACGACGCAGCCTTTGATTACTTTTCTAGAAGTACATCTTTTACCTGGGCAGAAGAAAAAAGTGTCTCCGCGAGTGACATTCTAGTGTTGAAGCAACTTTATGAACACGTGTTTAGAATGTCATTTATAATGAAAAGCCAGGAAAAAATAGAAAATTATTTTAAGCTTCCCACTTCATTGGAATAATGTACCTACTTTATGCATACTAAACTACAGTAGTACTGTATTGGAAGTTTATCTTTTTATTTATTGACGTTTTAGTTTATGTTAACACTTCAATTGCTCGTTTATACTAATGTAGTCTATAATACAGTATTACATACACATATGTAGACATAGAAACGTATCTACTGCCGTTTAAATGGTTCATTATTAGTGATTTGCAGTAATCCGGCGTTTTCAGTTATCCGGCAATGCTCTGGTTCGATATCTGCCGAATTAGTGAGAGACCATGTGCATTGTATATTTATACATATAAATATCTATTCATAGATACATATACAGTAAAATATATAAATAAATATAGTAGTATAAGTAGGCGATTATCGAAAGTGACCTATATATACACCGCGGAATTTTAATTGCCCATAAAATTTTAAGAGGTGATTCTACCCATTAAATGGGACATGAAAATATACATTTTTTTTAATCGATAAAATAAAGCTCCAAAATAATCCAAAACTTTTCGAGTGTCATACTTTATTATTGTTATTTTTTTCATTTTTTTTATAGAATAATAAAAATAAAAAATTGTGATCCATTTATTGGGTAGACCCCTTAAAATTTTGTGCGCAATTTAAATTCCACGGTTATAATGAGTCAATGTATTTTCAAGTGATAAATATCAATATTCCCCAATTTATGGTTATATATATGTAGTCATCAAGCGGTATATGATAGAGTTTTGGGCGTAGTTCATGCTGACACGAGGAACTTCTTCAGCGAGGAACTGACACTTGGAGTTTATAACTATGTGCCCTAGCAGGTCGTATTATATTGCTCTCAGCTAATGGAAGTGCTTCTCAAGCGGTCTTTGGATTACCAGGACCGGGCGATCTTAACCGATATGGTTCGACCGCAGTTGAACAGCTAGATCGCGAATGGACTGCACGGGGAGGAATGTTGTCGCCATTTATCCGTCGTCAAAAATGTCAATGTCTTGTCCCGACTAAATCTGATCGTGTTGCACTTGTCGGCACTGATTCCTCTTACAATATTCGACGAGTCGGTTATAATATATACAGAAAATTATAGCGGAGACCATTACGAATTTAAACATTGGGATTCCTAGGAATAGTCCCCGAATAGTTCCCGACAAAACAAATGGTATTTGTGTTGTCGGGAACTTCTCTTCTACATTGAATATGTATATATTGTCACCCCACTATATTCATCACACCGATTCCGAATATGTGAGACCCTTTGATCTATCTCTATAAATACGCGAGATATATGCGTTTAAAGAAGCGTCGAACACCTATTTGGCGGTAGATTAAGTTAGTTTGTTTAAAAAGCTTCATAAACGCTTATGGCATAAGAAAACATATGGCAAACTGTGTACGTATGTGCCAGTGGCGTAACTACAAAATATGGGCCCCGGTGCAAAATATAACAAAATGCCCCTTTCTCTACTTACCTTCATTATGGCATATAGGAGGTAATTTCTGTATACCTAGCTACATTACATATTTATATTGCAGCTACATTATAAATCGGCGTGCCTCGAAAATTTTGCGGAATCGTAAACGAACTTTCTACTATTGACACGTGGCAGGAATGGTTAGAAATAATATTAATAACGAATAAACTTCAGCAGAACTGGCTCTCGTAGCATTGTCCTTATAATAACTGATTTAGTGATCTCAAAAATAGTTGCAAGTTTTGCAATTTCACTTGTTAAGGATTTAACACAATGTAAAATTGTAATGCGTGTGACTCCGAAAGTTTTACTTTGTTGCTGTCATGAGACCCGAATAATTTTTAATATATCAGTTAATTTTATAGATTACAATATTATTATTTTACCAATATACTTCCGGACGATATGGAGAGATTTGTTTATATAGTGGGCGCCAGCCCGGAAGGAGAAGAAGATTTATTTCGGATCTATGAACAAGTGCCAGAGTCCTTCCACCGTTTAGAATTCTTCTGGGGCAGGGGTACGTAGGCTGCGTCGGGATTTGCGTCGGTTCGCTCAGTCCATCTCAGGCACGGGGGTATTTAGAATCCCTTAGTGACCCAGTCTACGGTAAGATGACCATCCCTATGGGATGAACGGCCTTTTATGGATATTGAATTGCTAAATTATTTGAACCATTTCCCTTACTAAATAATATATTATTATTCTCGTTCGAACGCCCTCTAGCGGTGGCGCGGCGAGTTACTTGGCAAAGTTGGACATCATTTGCTCAACCTGCATTGTGCTACTAATGCCCGCGTTTCGCCGCTAGATGGCGCGGACGCGACGGCGGATTCGGTTAATTTAAATTAAATCTTGCTGGAATATGCGCAAAATTAACTTGTACATAAATAAGTGTGCTTTATTTTCCTTAATAAAGAATTCTGAATTTAATGAATTTTCCCTAATAATACTGGAAACTGATTCTAATATTTTATAAATATATCTCAACCAATCCTTTCCTTTTATGGTTTTTTTAGTCTATTTTATTTATATAAGAAAATGAAAATGAAATATATGATATATGATGATATTTAAAATTGAAATTATTCTGATATTGAGATGATTATGAGTAAAATAAAAGATACTTTTTCGACCCAAATTTACTATTTATTTTTCTATAACCTGTTGCGAAGACATTTCCCGAAACTATATGTGTGATATTGAATATTTATATTATTTATGAAACTTAATTTTAATCCGTCGATCGTCGAAGGCCTTGCGAGATTTTACGAGCGTAGGTTACAAATTATTACATTTTACCCGCGTTTCGATGAGCATTATTCGTAACTGGTTTTTCCTATTTTTGCCCTACAATGATTTGGCAATTTTAGTGTCGGGTACGCTGCACTTTCAACTATCGTAAACGACGGTAGTCTTTTGCTCTATCATTTTCCCTGATATTTAAATTTGGAAATATTACGTATTCCCTGACGATGACTTGCATTTATATTTATCTATAATTTGGTATTTTACTTCATAAGCTATTTTATTAATTTATCTGATTTTTAATTGCCTCGGGAAGAACTCAATGCCACTCTGATTTCGCCACGTTTTAATCCAAGATTGTCTAACGTGGATTTTAATTATATTTATATATTTTTTACAGCCTACATTTTAAGTAGAGATCGCCGAAATGATTTTAGATTTTTTGGCGGTGTCTATCGTTGATCCTATATTAGAAACTACGGATTCCTATATTCAGAAAAACGGGTTAGCACGTATATGTCGTGCAAGACGGGTCTGAAGGACTAAAAGTATTGCACGATTGTGGTATTGCAAGTTAGAATAAAAGAAATCGAATTTTACTTTTAAAAAAAACCGAAAATGAGAATATAATCGACTTGCCCCAAATAGGATGTGGAGATCACGCTGGAATGCTTTGCCTGCGCCGCACTTGATTCTAGTTATAATTTCTAAAGATGACTTTGACTTTTATATTTTATTCGTAGATGTAGGTAGGCCACTTCGAAGTCGTGAAATGAGCTCCGGCGGCCGTAATCGCCGCGAGGCAAAAACCGACCGCCGCGCTGAAACGACGACCTTGTCCGGCGAGTGCTTCGGGCCAAAAAAAAAAAAAAACTCTCACTAGCGATTCTCTACACCCGTGTTCCATCTAATCGCTAGTGATGCCTATTGTGCGATAAAATTCGTTTGTATCCTATATTATTGTTATTTTATTTTTATTAACTAATTTTGGCAATAATTGTTTATTATATTGTTTGTTAAACCCGTAATGGTTTTATGACCATTACATGCCGGAAAAGATGTTCAGTCTTCGCCCACGAAGACCTTAAACACCAAAGACTAAACGAACTACTATAAGAATCTACCACCTAAAGCGTAGCCATCGCTACGGTTCTTTAGTTGCCGTGCTACGCTTGCTACGACATAAAAATTTCTAAAAGTTTTTTTTATATTTTGTCTTGACAGTTTAAAGTACATTATTATTAAGAGATAACCCCTGCTTCTAGTCTCCTATTATTTAAAGAAATTATATTTTATAATAAATTTTCCGAAGTTGGAAATTTTTGAGGTTTTCCGATTTTCTACTAAGTTATTAAAAGAAAGCTATTTATCCAAGTTAGAAAAAATGCTCTGCGAAACACGTCCTTTATAACCTTACATTTTACAATTTTGATACAGTGAATACAGTGGCCTGTGTCGTCTATTCCGCTCTCGTCCAGGGTCTTGTCATTGTCTGCCGTCTTTGCCGTATTTCCTTTTATGAATTTTTCCTTCATTTGTGTTTGTATTAGCCCATATGATGCTCAATTGTCGTCTTTGCCTCGTTACGTCCGGAACTCGTCACCTTGGTAAGAGATGTAGAGAAGAAAGTCATATTAGTAGAGGTTCGCTCCCAAAGCTTTTTGCTTCGGAGCTTGAACACGAAAAAGTCAATTTATACATGTAAATCTGGACACATCATCAGATGCTTTTATAAAGTCTATCGAAGTGTAGATGTACTGTTTCAAAAAAATGTTTAAAATTTTGTCCAATTTCTAACTTCTTTATCCCGTTTTTCCCATTTTTGCCCCTCACTGCACAAATGCACTTTTTCAAAAAGTTGCTACACTGGATTGAAGATCAATGCACTGTCGATTGGTATATTAGTCTCTATCTAAACAATGCAGTCCGCATTTTCTCTCACAATCTTGGGGGAATTGTCTCGTTCACGCGGCTTGTCCGTTTTGCTTTACTGGTCGGTCCACGATACCGTCCCTGGTAATACTGCAGGTCGCATGTTGCCGGTGCTGACGTCATAGGTAGTTTCGTCTATTTACGTGCCTCCTGGCCTTCCTGTTGCGGTGAAAAAGGAAATAGTTCGACTTTTTACCTTAGGTTTCTGCGTGGTCTGGAGTCGGATAAGCGTGATTGGATCTTATTTACTTCGGTCGATCCTCGGTATCTTCCTTTGCTATTTTTATGGGTGTGCTGCGCTTTCGAGGAGTCGTGAGCCATTGCTGCTGATCTCTGTCGTCCGCGTCGTGGCTCTTCCAGCTGCCATATAGCGTTTCCATTTTGTCCTTTTATTATCGGCGTCCTCTTTCTCGTCGCTCTGTCTCTTTCTGGAATGTATAATTTTCTTTGCTGCATCATATGGTCTCTTATTTTTTTACTAGGATTGCGGTTGGCTGGCAATTCATTAGGAAGGGTTTGACAGGAAGGGCATATTCTCGTATACAACTTTATTTTTATTTCAAAAATTTTTGACGGAACCAAAAGAGACGTGCTTCTGCGTTTTCTTTACAAATTACAGAAATTTTTAAACTACTACATCTATTCTTACTATTTAATAAAAAAACATTTTTATTTTACTTTTTTTTTTAAACAAAAATTCTCCCACATTGGTTTTCAAATAAGCTTCCAGTAACTAAATTTAAGACTATATTTTATTAGGTGTTCGTATGGATACACCTTCCGATTTTTCAGATTTTCTTCTTCAAACAAGTGTTGAGGTTTTTCGTATTTCTATATTTAAGTAAAAAGAAAAATACACATTTTGATAACGCTCCACTTCTTGTGAGAGCTTATCTTAATTACTACAAAATCAAATGTTACAAAGTAAATTATGTCTCAACGTCGATCTTTATTCATATGTGTGGCTGGCTTAATAAATTATGGGCAGATTTCTAGCGTGATATCTTTTTAAGAGTATGGAAAAATTGAAGAGTGTATATTTATATGAAATTTATGTGTTGTGAGACGTGGACAGTATCTCGCACATTTATATTTAATTTATTAAAAAAAATCATTTATATAATTTACACCAAGTATTTTTGTTAAAGGTATGTCATGGTGAGGGTTCCAATGACATTGATAATTTTTCATATAATAGATTATTCACCGTCTCAGTGGTATTGGTCTCCCCGAGTGAAATATAAGATATATATATATGTATATGAGATTTCCCTTTTAAAAATATTTATAAGTTTTTTTTGTATAGAAATGAACTATATATTGGTGACCAGTCTCTGTTGAAACAATAATAGACGTCGATCCACATAATTTTAATTCATGCGGAAGCGTGGACACTATAGTCTTTAATTTAATAGAAAAATATGGGAAATCTTTAGATTTTTTAAAAAATTTTTATGATACTATATATGGTGACTGTTCTGCGATCTAAAGCGCATATTAACTACGTAATTTACTCTAGTAGTAGTAAGTTAATAGTAAATCTTATATACCTTGTTCGGCAAGAATTTATTTAACTTATCAGGTTTTTAAGCCTTCCGAATTTAATGTTTGTGTTGAACATATATTTTACTGAGATGTTATTATTGTTGTCTTGAGTGTGAATGATAGAATTTTCAATATTTAGCTTAAGTTTTTCTCTTTCGTGATCTGTTCATTCTCTTTTCTTACCTCCCCATACTAGATCTTCCTGACATACAACCTTTCATACCAAAACTGACTGCTTTGTATTTATTATTTTTACCAATTCTTGACAGTACAAAATGATTCTTCTCTACAGTATTGTACACTTCTTCAGAAATTACGTGTTCAGCTAAGATTAATTCGCTACTAACTATGAGCGTTTATGGACAAACTAATTTTGAGCAGCGTTTCAGCGGGACATAACGGAAAATCTATAAGTCTTTTTTGAAGAAAAAAAGACAATAAAAAACAATTCATGGTATGGAAAAAATATTCCATGTCCTGATAAATTCAGGATCGGACGAGATCTTTCTGTAGCTATATGTTGTAATATACAATGGTTTTTTTATCGTGAACATTCTAGTCGCTAATTAGAAATGTCAGCAGTTTTGCCATGTAATTACATAATAGTAAAAATTAAATAATAATAGTAGAGTTTATTCAGAAATGAATTTAGGACCTGTCCGTGAACAATTTTAATTTGATCGCGAACGGCTTAACGTCCGGTATACTCTATTTAATATATAATAATATAAAATAATTTGTATCCTTCAGAGCTGATCAAAGTAAATTTTAATTCTACATGTCAGGTGATGTTTACAATAGACGGGTATAAAGCACCCAGGTGTTTTTACTCCATGAGCAGGGTTAGATCACCGAACCCTTCTGATTTTGCTTATATGCAAATATATAGTATAAAATGATAGGTATAGAAGTATCTCAATCCTTAGACTTATCCGCATGGCTCTTTTTTTTTTTACTATTTATATGTTAAATATATACATATATATGATATTTTACATAAATATATTTTTACGCGAAACTTGGTACTATTCTTACTCCTGACTTTTTCCAGACAATCCGGGTTCTTAGCCGGATAAGATGTTAAGAAAAAAAAATTTTTTTTTTTTAATAAAAAAAAATTTTTTTTGATGATGTTATCTAGTGTATGTGAAATTATATATTTATTTATTTTACTTATTGAAAATTTAGTGTTGTATGTGTTTTTATTTTTATCATGCTACGCCCTTATGTGTCTGTTACTTTTTCTTTATGTGTGATTATTATTTTTTTTTAGCCTTGAATACTTGTATCGAATACTTATATACTTTATCTGTTACATTTATTTACTTAATATTTTGTATTTTTGCTCTGTTTTTATATTTTTTCTTTTACTTTTCACTTGCAACTATCTCACGGTGTACCCAATATAGTCGTTGCTTTTTGTGATTTTGCATATTCCGGATTACATGTGGATATTATGCGAATGTTATTTGCAATGTGAAATGTTCTGCGTATTTTTTGTGACCCTAATTTTTACACAGGTCTTTTATGTGGTACGTCCCACGATTTTTGCCGTGTTCGTCAACCAATACATAGGCTATGGGGGACTTTTTCGCGATGATTTTGCATTTTGAATATCTGGGCGCTAGTTTGTTTGAGAAAAACTCTGCTTTTCGCGATTGCATGTGATTTTTCGCCCATACGAAATCACCGACTGAGAATTCGACGTGCTTTCTCCTCAGGTTATATTTTGAGGCGTTATTTTTGAAAGCTTCCATGAGTCTTTCCCGCACGACGTCGTATGCGTCCGCGAGCGTCTCGAGTCCTTTTGCGAATTCCTGTGGACTGTCTATTGCTATTTTGGATTTTTCTTCTGGAATGAAACTAAACATTTGTTTTCCTGGGTGCCATTTTGCGATTGCTTCCCGATATGCTCAATGTGTCAACCACTTACCAAATTTATGTGTGTAAGTGTTTTGAGAAGAAAAAAAAGAAATTAAATTCAAATCTTGTTATAGTTGAACAGTGTGAAGTCGTGTGTTAGATGCAATTTAAAAATTTCAAGTGTGTAAGGTGAATGCTGAAAATTATTAGTACATATTTAAGTGTTAAAGCTAGAAGATGATTCACATGAAAGAAATACAAGTTAAAGAGAAAAAAAAAAAAACAAAATTAAAATTTATTCAAAAGAAAAAATTTTTTTTTTTTTTTGAACCACCCTGTACATCAGGGTATATTTCTAAGTGTTGATTCTAAGTTATTATATGTTATTTAAATTTGCATGAGGTTAAGTAAGTTTTAAATTTTACTGCGTGTATTATTTTTTTGACACCCTGTATTCGTGTGCACCTCTAAGTGTAGTTCCTTGTTACCATAATTTAATATTATTATTTTTCAAGATTTGTTTGTTTCGTTTTTCCTAAAGTTTATTCCTTTCTTTACGTTTTGTTTGCAGTGTTTTGTTTCTCATTCATTTACTTATTTTGTCACTATCAGATATATTAAACTTCCTGTAATCGTAATTTTCTTAAGTGCCTAAAGCCCATGTACTGTTCGACGCACACAGTAGTGTTCGTACGTATTTCTAGTTTTCACATTTGTTAGAGTTCCTTATGGTTCACTTGCGACGCTAGGTATTCCGTGTCGATGTATAAGTGCTTGCAATTTTATATAAGAACAGAGAAATTTTTGCTATTATTATAGTTGACGCAATGTTTATTTTTCGTTTATAGAAGCTAAAACTGAATCATATATTAGAGATGTTATATGAAAATTGCATTTATAAATATTTTATGAAAATTTTATTAAAATTTTAAAGTGTTTTTAAGGGCGTGCCGGTGTGTAAACGTGTACGTGTGTGTTGTGTTTATTTTATATTTTAAAAAAAATTAATTAGTACCAAGTTCGTTGCCTGTATAAAAATAATAATAAATATTTAATAATAGTTTCGCAACAGTAATATATTAATATTTTGAAAAGTTGCGATATATAAGAAAGAAAGGGTGGGAGGGCGGGAAATTTGTAGGCGACCAGCGTGATCGCTTTAAATCAAAAGATAAATTATTTTGAAAAAAAAATTGTTTGTAAAAAAAATTGTTTCTAAAGTTTGAAAACAAAAAAAGAGCCCCACGAGCAGGCGTCAATTTGTCAGACGACTGGCGTGGTCACTTCAAAACAAAAGGTAAGAGTTATTTTGAAAAAAATTGTTTGTAAAAAAAAATTGATGGGACAATAAAATAAATTATTATGAAAAGATCTATAAGCCCCAAGTTGGAAGCCAATTTTGTCATGCGTCCAACTTGGTCATTTAGTCAAACAGAAGATAAAATTGTTTTGAAAAAGAATACTGTTTGGAATGTTTGAAAAAAAAATTAGCCCCCGTTGGCTCGCCAATTTGTTTGAAAGTTTGAAAAGAAAATTAGACCCACTTTGGGCGCCAATTTGTCATGAGACCCGAATAATTTTTAATATATCAGTTAATTTTATAGATTACAATATTATTATTTTACCAATATACTTCCGGACGATATGGAGAGATTTGTTTATATAGTGGGCGCCAGCCCGGAAGGAGAAGAAGATTTATTTCGGATCTATGAACAAGTGCCAGAGTCCTTCCACCGTTTAGAATTCTTCTGGGGCAGGGGTACGTAGGCTGCGTCGGGATTTGCGTCGGTTCGCTCAGTCCATCTCAGGCACGGGGGTATTTAGAATCCCTTAGTGACCCAGTCTACGGTAAGATGACCATCCCTATGGGATGAACGGCCTTTTATGGATATTGAATTGCTAAATTATTTGAACCATTTCCCTTACTAAATAATATATTATTATTCTCGTTCGAACGCCCTCTAGCGGTGGCGCGGCGAGTTACTTGGCAAAGTTGGACATCATTTGCTCAACCTGCATTGTGCTACTAATGCCCGCGTTTCGCCGCTAGATGGCGCGGACGCGACGGCGGATTCGGTTAATTTAAATTAAATCTTGCTGGAATATGCGCAAAATTAACTTGTACATAAATAAGTGTGCTTTATTTTCCTTAATAAAGAATTCTGAATTTAATGAATTTTCCCTAATAATACTGGAAACTGATTCTAATATTTTATAAATATATCTCAACCAATCCTTTCCTTTTATGGTTTTTTTAGTCTATTTTATTTATATAAGAAAATGAAAATGAAATATATGATATATGATGATATTTAAAATTGAAATTATTCTGATATTGAGATGATTATGAGTAAAATAAAAGATACTTTTTCGACCCAAATTTACTATTTATTTTTCTATAACCTGTTGCGAAGACATTTCCCGAAACTATATGTGTGATATTGAATATTTATATTATTTATGAAACTTAATTTTAATCCGTCGATCGTCGAAGGCCTTGCGAGATTTTACGAGCGTAGGTTACAATTATTACATTTTACCCGCGTTTCGATGAGCATTATTCGTAACTGGTTTTTCCTATTTTTGCCCTACAATGATTTGGCAATTTTAGTGTCGGGTACGCTGCACTTTCAACTATCGTAAACGACGGTAGTCTTTTGCTCTATCATTTTCCCTGATATTTAAATTTGGAAATATTACGTATTCCCTGACGATGACTTGCATTTATATTTATCTATAATTTGGTATTTTACTTCATAAGCTATTTTATTAATTTATCTGATTTTTAATTGCCTCGGGAAGAACTCAATGCCACTCTGATTTCGCCACGTTTTAATCCCAAGATTGTCTAACGTGGATTTTAATTATATTTATATATTTTTTACAGCCTACATTTTAAGTAGAGATCGCCGAAATGATTTTAGATTTTTTGGCGGTGTCTATCGTTGATCCTATATTAGAAACTACGGATTCCTATATTCAGAAAAACGGGTTAGCACGTATATGTCGTGCAAGACGGGTCTGAAGGACTAAAAGTATTGCACGATTGTGGTATTGCAAGTTAGAATAAAAGAAATCGAATTTTACTTTTAAAAAAAACCGAAAATGAGAATATAATCGACTTGCCCCAAATAGGATGTGGAGATCACGCTGGAATGCTTTGCCTGCGCCGCACTTGATTCTAGTTATAATTTCTAAAGATGACTTTGACTTTTATATTTTATTCGTAGATGTAGGTAGGCCACTTCGAAGTCGTGAAATGAGCTCCGGCGGCCGGTAATCGCCGCGAGGCAAAAACCGACCGCCGCGCTGAAACGACGACCTTGTCCGGCGAGTGCTTCGGGCCAAAAAAAAAAAAAAACTCTCACTAGCGATTCTCTACACCCGTGTTCCATCTAATCGCTAGTGATGCCTATTGTGCGATAAAATTCGTTTGTATCCTATATTATTGTTATTTTATTTTTATTAACTAATTTTGGCAATAATTGTTTATTATATTGTTTGTTAAACCCGTAATGGTTTTATGACCATTACATTGCATGTGTCATAATTGTGGTTTCGCCCATTTTGTACCCCCGAACTAGGCAAAATAGGCACACTGGATGTCGACTTGCGGAGGAACGCCCAGTACAACTAACTAACTAACCCCCGAACTACCGTGCGCCCCAGGGGCAGACCGTGCGTTTGTGGGGCCCTGGGCTAATATTACTTGGAAGTCTGCCTAATTAATCAACTAATTGCCATTTTGCCAGAAAACTGTTTTCGATAATGATGTCTAGGTCACAATACACAATATATAAAACACAGGTACACAGGTACACAATATATAAAAAAAGAGGACAATACAATATTTTATTTGTTTAATATGACAGACACACAAACACAACTGACACACACAAACATTTAACTTTTCACTAAATAGACAAAACAACATTAATACTAATTGTAATAATATCTTATATAGTAGCTTAATTAAGCAAGTAGTAATATTGTTTGTACAGCTAGTTAATATAAGTAAAATTTAAACAAACATTCATTACTAGTTACTTATTGACAAGGCACTAGCCTATGTAGGAACTCAACTGCTATACATAGATGTTATTTCTATGAATAAAGAATTAAAAAAAAAGTTATTGCAAAAGAATTTGTCGCTAGCGGTCCGCCCCATCCACCGAGAAATTGATACATGAAGCTTGTTCGCTACGAATGACTGCGTTTGCGAGAAAATACACCGAAAACAAGCGGCGGGGAGTCCCCCGGAATTTGCCAACCTTATGACAAGATTTTTGAAAATTTGATATTTTGATTTTTAATACACAATATTGTCCATTATTTTCAATGGAGGCTGGGGCGCTTTATATCCACGGGGCCCTGGGCTGCAGCCCAAAAAGCCCTTATATAGATCCGCCCCTGGTGGGCCCCGATGCGCCGCACCGGCTGCACCGGCTTAGTTACGCCACTTGTATGTACCTACCATTAATCGGCAAAGATTATTTCTCTCTTAGTTTAATATCAGTACTAAAAAGCAGCAAGCTGCACAATGTCGGAGTCAGACGCAAGCGCAAGTTCAATGATAAAAATGCCGCGGCTGATCCAGGCCTGTTTTTAAAATGGATCTTGTGCAACATTCAATCATTTCCAATAAACACCCGTTGCGGTCATTTTAATTAATTATTATGAAAATTTATAGGCTCATAAAATATGCAATGTTGTTAATTGTGTCGCCTCGATAAATATCTCTCTTCTGATGCTGCGATGGTGACATGGTTATAGCTAAATCGTTGGGCAGATTGATGATAATGCTATTATTCCACTAATTTAATTATATAATCCGGCACAGTTGCAAAATCATTCGTTTCTTAATGCGAGTTTGGACACGTAAGTGGTCAAATACGCCCTTGCATTTTGACGATTTGTACTTACGAATAGGTTAATACCATAGCAATTTATTTGGTCATCTACAGGTTTAGTTTTAATCTATCGGCATCAGTGGGTGAATCAGTACGAGCATATATGCAACTTTTAATAAAATGTACAAAAAGCAAAATTTTCAAAGAATCTAGCGGTAGGTAAAATATCGCGAATACTGTTTATTCGCGATATTCTACCTATTGCTAGATAGCGCAGCGCGCTTAACGCATCTCAAACTTTTTTCAAAATGTAAGTTAAAAAAAAAAACAATAAAAAACTATTTTTTCTCATTTTTTATTAAAAGTTGTTTCTTTGCTCGTACTGATTCACACACTTCAAGGATGCCAGCTAATTAAAACTCATCCTGTATTGATAGGTAATGAATGTAATGATTGATTGGTAATGAATGTTTTTTATAAAGGACTGTTTGATAATAAAAAACAATAATCTAATTAATGATAACAATAATAACATGTAAAATAATATAAATTAATACAATGTAATATAAATTATATATCCAATAGTTATGTAAACTTTATTTAATCTCTTGTAAAATAATTTAATTTAAATAAAGTACATGTTTACATAATTTTTAGGTTAATTTATACTTAGAAAACTAGTTTTATAGGAAAAAAATATCCGCATGATTAATTTCATATTCGATATAATAACGCCAATTATGAACCCCTGAAAATCATCAATCTGTAAAGACTTAGGGTCGGATACGTAATTATTTGCCTACCTTCATTATGCTGGGCAATATTACAATAATAAAAAAGTCGGAACGGCAAAATGGCGGTATCGCATTATGTTTGATATGATCTGCGGTTAAAATTATTAGCTAATATAATATATAAAATTTAATTTGGTTAAACGGTTGTGGAGTGACACAACCGTGGCACTCCAATAAGACTCAGGAAGTGAGCTCGCCCTATCACAGGAGTGCCTAGCAAGGCGGGCTCGGTTTCACTTTACTTGTGGCACATTAGGAATAATTTTATGCACTTTCACATATAATTTACGTACAATTTGGCCTGGGCACAGACAGATGTATGCCTAAATTTAGAAGCATATAGCGGTATTTTCTGGATTGTACATTATATTTCTTTTGTGCTATTGCGTTTGAATGTTTATGTAACGAATGAATGAATAAATGAATAAAACAATAAATTATAAGTGCAATCTACCGCATTTTGTTATATAGGCTGATTACATCACAGAAATAATAAGGAGAGATAGAATGCCATCTATCAGTATTTATCTAAATATTAAAATGCGTAATTATTACGTATTGAAACCTGTATACCAAATAAAAAAATACATATTTATGTAAATAACCTGTATTTTAAAAATTCGTGTGTTATTATATTATTATTTTATACCGTATATATGCGTATTTAAAGCGTCATCTACAGTGCTCCGCCGTACTGTTATACTACGAAAGTAGCCATATTGATTTTCGAATAATCAATAGTAAAATTGATGAATTAATCAATTTTAGGACCTAGAAGTGCCATCAACACGTTGAGTTTCGTAGTAAAATACTGGTTTCCAAATCGTAGTACATCGTTGAGCGTGTACATAGTATGATACGAACTGAATATTGGTGGAGTTAGCGTTACTGTTGATAAAATCAGCTGATCGCAATATTCGGAAAAGAAGGCGGGGCAGTCCTTGACATTTGGAGCTTCGTGACCTGACCTGGAACATTTGCTTTGAATTCCAAAATTAGGTCAAGCCGGAAACCGCTAGTGGAGGCAGTCGTGGATAGGATTGCCATTTTATTATATTTTAACAATTTTATTCTACATATATGCTTGTGCAATTGGCAGATAAACCGCTCTTGGATGTGCCAGTATCAGTTTATATTGGTAAAGTATGAAGTATTATATACTATGAATAGAATACCAGTTTTGAACAATATTACAATATTATCATTATCAAATAAGGATGATTTAAATAAGTATTAAATGTGTATTACTAAGTAAATTTCCATTGTGAGTAATAATATAATACAAATAATATAAATCCTTAATTACTACCTTGACTCAATATCAATATAGGAATGAATTAGCCAAATGGAGATAAATACATAATCATACAAATTAAAAACCAACTTACCAATGGGCTCGATTACGTTTCTGCGTGAACTAAAATCGGAAATTAGTTAGTGTGAACGAGACAGGGCAATACGTTAGAGCGGAATGTGAAATGAACGGTTGTCGCTTTTTAACTTTAAAACTACCCACCAAAGATAAAGCATCTGAATCTAACACCGCACGAAATGTCCGAAATTTATTCGGACGAGTATAAGTTCGACGGGTTGTTTTTATCGACGACCGTTCGTTTCATATTCCGCTCTAACATATTGCTCTATCTAGTTCGCTTGAACTAATCTCAGATATAGTTCACAAAGAAACGCAGTCGGGCCCAATATTATATTAAAAATAGTTTCAATTATGAATTCGAAGACTATCACGGTTGCTTGAGATTCTAAATAAGATAAATACGAATTTACCGCGTGAGGTTTGTAGCACTCGACGTTTCGGCGACGGTTGCATCCGCCGTTGTCCCACAATAGACTGAATCACAGACAGAAGTGCCGTCAATCTTCATCCATGTCAGTATGACGATTGACGTCTGCCCTGGACAACGGCGGTTGCAACATCGCCGAAATATCGGGTGCTACAAACCACGCGGTAAATTCGTTTTCATTTTATTTATAGTCATAAATAGTCGTAATGATATCTAGTTATTGTCATCCCTAATATTATGTTATTATTACTCTTCTAATGAATAGCCAACTTAAATTAAATTATAGTCAAAATCAAGGGCAACATAATCATAGCCATTAAAAAACACTAAATATCTATATAAACAATTAGATTAGCAATTTTAACAAAACATAAGCTTTTAAGTAGGTACTACTGAAACGTACTGCTCAAATTAGTTCGTTAAAAAAAGTTGTTGCTTATCAACATCTCCTTGATTGTTTTTCTTTTAAATTATACCTATGTGATTGTAGTATTTAATCCTGAGGCATAAATAACTCTTCCTAACATTGGCTGACAAGGAGGTAACTAGTCACATAATATAATTGGAAGCTACTAAGTACTATTCATGTTGAGGAATGAATGCCGGCATTTACTCCGAATCTCTTAGTCTACTCTCTCTACTAGTCTCTACTTCTACTCTAAAAGTCTCTACTCTCTTAGTCTAGTCTAGTAGAGATGACGTCTAGCATACACCAGACATTGAAATGTGTATGCCGAATACAATGCATTATTATTGAGCCGATAAAATATATTTCCCGAGAAGTTCTACTTTGTCATTAATATAGGCTTCGGAGTGCTCTCTTTTCGTTTGCGAGTTGCAGCATTCCCACAAAATTGACAGCCATATGTCGTCACTTTTATTATTGTTTAGTTCGTAGTATCCTTGAATAAAACTCGGTCTTCTGGTGTATAAGTGAAAACAAATACATTCAAACGGTTGAGCGTATTCAAAGAAAATTTTAAAGATATATTTATTACAGGAAATATGATATTTATCAATATTAATTTCCCTCCCATATTGTTCTAGGATGTATAGGATACAGTGCTCTTGAAACACGTCGATATATTACCCTAATTATTTATATTTGCATGCAATTTTATTTCAGGAACTGTTTATTTACCAGAGATACCACCAGGTGTACAAGTATGATAATGGGGATTTTTTTGTATAAAAACATGTTAAATTCGGAAGAATGATGAAAAAGTACTTTATTCAAAGTACTTATTCTCTATCGCGCGTTGCTCTATACATTTTTCTTATCATTCGGACAATTTATGAATACCACGCCAGTAAAAATCTTCCTCTTTTGCTGCGAACCTATTCATTGAGCCATTTTTTCACATCTTCGTACGAACCAACGCGCTGCTCAGAAGTGCGTGACCGATTGATGCAAACAAGTACTAATCGGACGGAGTCAAGTCTGGTGAGTAAGCCGCATGGTGTAGAACTTCTCAGTTAAGTGCTTCCAACGTGTCGCGAACCGGTTTTGCCGATGTGATGGAGCATTGTCATGAAGAAAAATGACTTTGTGTTGTCTCGGTTCAAATCGGTCAATTGTTGTTGGTAACCACGTTTTAACAGCTCATAAGAGACCACGCCCCTCTGGTATTAACACAGAGCATCATCTTTCTGCCAAAGCGATTCGGTCTTACGGTTGATGTGTTGTGCCCCGCCTTGTGCGGTTACGGTTGATGTGATGTGCGCCCCGCCTGGGTTTAACCATGATTTTTTGCGATTGGGATTCTCAAAATAAATCGAGTTTTCACCCCCTATAAAATATATAGGATACAAAAACGATTTCTTTTTATACTAGCGAGCACTGTAGTTTTGCGCTTTTCCATTTGCCTGTCGTTCAACTCATGTGGTACCCATCTACCGGTCTTCTGAATCTTTCCCATCTCTCGTAGCCGATTGGAAACAGCTTCTTGACTAACGC
The DNA here is from genome assembly GCA_944548615.1 of Micropterix aruncella. Classification (NCBI taxonomy): domain Eukaryota; kingdom Metazoa; phylum Arthropoda; class Insecta; order Lepidoptera; family Micropterigidae; genus Micropterix; species Micropterix aruncella. Next base: position 31,152,555 of record OX155954.1, read on the forward strand.
CTAATTGCTCGGCGAGTTGTTTTTGTGTTTGCGAATCATCTTCGTCTAACAATGCTTGCAATTCCGCATCTTCATATTTTTTTGGCGGTTTTCCACTTTCCTTGTCTGCAACATCTAAGTCACCACTTTTGAAACGCCGAAACCATCGTTGACACGTATCTTGCGATGGAGCAGGTTCACCATAAGTATCTCGAAGTAATTGGTATGATTCATCAGCAGTTTTCTTCAAATGAAAACAATAAAATAATGCTGTCCGCGAATGCTCTTTGTTCGGTATAAATTAAAATTGTTCGGTAACAATATGCACACACTTTTCCAATTAATCACTCGTGAGCGTCTGACACTTGACGATGACACAACAAAATGGCGCAGTGTCAATTTTTTTATAGCACAAACTGAATTGGAGCAACATTTGTTGCCTGAAATATGCAATTCATACATGTATACCCGGTATGTATCTTTGAATTGTACATACCAATAAATTAGATACCTAGCGAAGAATTAGCATATATTATTTAATGTACCGTACCATCATACAAATATTTTTTAAGTAGACCAGTGGGAAGGGTTATAACCCTCTTAATTCCTTACCCACTGAGATAGACATATTCTGTATATCCCTTTGGCAGCTAACAAGTAAACTCCCAGATTAGGTAGCGAACGGTTTCGTGCAGCTTGGGCCACAAGATCCATTTTGTTGTCGGATCGGCTAAACTCACGATTCAGCTCCTATTCAGGAGCCTCCTCGTGCGGAAGGCTACCCCGGGTAAGACTCTCGTGTCTCAGGCCTCACAAGCTGGTGGACCGGTTTCTCCTGGTGGATTGAATCCCGGCGATACTGGATAGTTTACACCGTACGCCAATCCGTTGTGCACTCTGACTTTATTGCTGAAGGAGTCTGGAGACTAAGCAGCGGGGGTGGATGTTGACCCGTTGTCATGCCACTCTTGAAATGACCTTGAGCCACCCGATCCCGTGTGGCACTACGGGCAAAGGACGCCCAGGTCCGCGATAAATTCAAACTGAATTACCGCTGTAATACAGCAGGTATAGAGGCCGCATAAGCGACTTCGGACCTGTAACCAGTCGGGAGGACGGAGGTATCATAAAGGTTAACTCTAGACGGAGATATACTACCAAAACTGGTAGTTAGGGGGCGAGGCTACCGCTGTTTACCTTTCCCGGTGCCTCGCCGTAAGGCGTTGGCCTCTAACGGGCTTGTTGGCGGAACTAGACGGTAGATTGTCTTGTCTCTAAGTTGTCTGAGTTCATCCCACGGCTGAAAGAACGATCACATATCGTTATACCAGCCTGGGGTAACGGGTTCGCCTGCTGTAGTCGACACCGCCCTACTACTCCCAGCTATCTCATATTTATCATAATAATGTACTAAGTTTTTATTTTTAATATTTATTGAATGTCAGCATTAACATACACGTAAGTGAGTTATTATGGACTTGTATATTATGGACTTGTAATCTGATTTATGTAATATTTAAGGGAAAATTGGATCTGTCTGTAAAGCTCCTTATTAATATTTGCTATAAATAAATAAATCTAAATACAATCAGGAAGTTAAAGTAGGAAAAATAAACTCTATTTTCCGCTGCGTTAACGCCAGACGGCCTGTCTGCATTTTATATTTTGAAAAAGAGAAAAATAAAGAAACAAAAGGATAACTGCAATATCCATTTATCCGCTCTATATACTGTATATCGATGTAATTTCGACAATTACAAACCTATGTGTAAGAGAGTGAACGTTGCGGATATCAATTAAAGATATACCTTCAGAAATTACGAGGCTTACATATGCATTATTACGTGATGTTGAATGAGACGCCATGCATGGACAATGACTTATACAGATTGCGGAATGAACGTGACTTCGTCATCGACGCTTGCTGCTTTTCGGTCATTCACTGGCGGCACGTTTCAAAATACATAGAAGTATGTTTGATAAACAATATTTTATTTCTTATGTGGAGATATCCCTCCTTTAATTTTTTATTATGGTATTACCATTGTTTACCATTCGATTGCTCAGTATCGTACTATAATTTGGTAACTAGGATTTTAACGTGTAGTTGGGCGGTGTCAACTACAACGAGCGAACCCTTCACCCCAGGCTGGTATAACGATATGTGATCGCTCTTAAGCGTAGAAGACTTAGAAAATGACTTCCGAGTTCCAGGTTAACCAAGGCCAAAAATATCGACCAGTCCACGTTTTTACCCCACAACGTCACCCATCTGCTCAAATTTTACTATGCAGTAAGTACTGTATTTTATAATGTATGTATGTATGTATGTATCGTATTACATTTTAACTAACTACATTTAAATATGTAATAGGTGTATTCTTTTACTTCATTGATTACGTTTACATTCATTTTAAACGTTACCGGATTTTTCCCCTATATTTATGACAGAGTTCGTGCTATCCGATTTTTCGATTATCCTAGATATCCTCGGCACAGTATACCCCAATACTGTGTCCTCGGTCCACATTACCTACTTCCGATAAACGAGGTCCTACTGTACCTAATGTTTGCTAATAAGTAAGTACATCTCCGGTACATAGTTAATCTACATATTTAAAAAATAATGTGTTTAGGTTTAAAGCTTTGAACATAATATTACGGGTTTCAATTCTAAAATGTATGTGTACATAAATAATACAATAAAATAAAAAGTAATTACTAAACATTTAAAAAATACAAGCACCGTATTAAACGCCGGATTTTATTCCATTACTGTCCAGTGATAGACAAAATTTATAAATAAAAAAAATAAAAGTTTTTTTCTCCTAATTATATGACGTTGCTGTTTATAAAATCTTACAGTATAGTAATAGGAACTGTTATCCTATTTTTAGCATAAACTACGCTAACAAAGAGCATTATTTAACTTGGGAAATATATAAAAGAAATCAGTTGGTTTTGTTCTTTATCACCAGACAAAGTTCGACAGTAGTCTACCTAACATTTTTAAATGCCATTTTCTAGAATTTAGAATTGAAACAAAATTATAAATTAAATATCTATAATTAAAAAGATGCATATTCAATTTATGCACTCATTATAATTATTCAAAGTCGCTAAAAACAAGATTTATTGGGAGAAAACCTTATACGTCCGATACTATACCACTCTCCTCTACTCATTCCTTAGGTATAGGTATAACAACTCGATGCCTTGCACACATAACTACAAAATCCAACTATCTTTGTGATAGATGCTATTTCTGTCTCTTTTGTCAAGTCTCCGCTGAACCGACGCCGTCGCGACGCCAGACGCTCAGGCGCCTGGAATCGCTCATGAAAAGAAACAAAATCGAGTGCACGAAACGTCCACCAATTTATCACGAGTAGTTACGCTTCGCCTGCATTCCTCGATAAGTACAACTTCCTTTACAGTAATATGTTTATTCTCGGTTACTATAACTGCTTTCCAAAAGAGTCTAGAATATAAGCCCTATCATAACGGGTTGACTGCTATGAGTGAAGCTGAATTTTTATTTAAGTTTTTTGGCCGATCCTAAACAGAATCAAGTACTCTTTTTGAAGTAAATTTTGCGAAAAATCAATCACGCGTTACTAAAATCGCCGGTGACAGTACAACCAATCACCAATATCTGTTTTTATGATCGCACCCGTACCCAGGTATATGAATTGTCGGAACCCGTTGGCTCTTTTTTAAAAGGATGGATTTCATTTTTCTGAAACATTAAGAAGAAAATTGTCAAAAGAATCACTGAACTATAGCTTCTACGGGCAAACACTATAGTAAACAAAAATTAAAATATCTTTGATATATAATAATACCTGCAATCGTAAAATTGACTTCAAACTAGTTTTTGCAATAATTGAGTCAGTTTTCGAGGTGGCGTACGATATTATATGAAAATAAGTTTTTTATTAGGTTAAATAAATTTTCTAATTTGTTTATTATTAAAAAAAGAAGACGAAGATCTGATTCTACGAGGAAAGAGGGAGACAACTTAGCCTGATCCAATATTACCACATAAAAAAAACTAAAAAAATAAAGCCTAGAGCGATATGATGGCGATCAATGCAACACCAAATACAATAGGCAATGAGACATCACAACATAGAGTACAAGAGTACAATACAATACAATACAATACAATATAAATTGTTACAATACAATAAAATACAATACAGTAAAATACAATACAATTTAGTTCTACTCCAGTAGGTAGGCTTTTCTACACTTAGATGAGTCATTGCGTCTAACATCCTAAGTAATGTAATTAATTAAGGAATATTAACTATCGCGATAGTTGTGTGTATAAATTAATTTTGGTAATTTATAATCGGTTTGAAAATCATCTACAATTAGAAAATAATCTAATAATGAAAATTGCTGATCAAATAAAGAGCACAATATCCATAGCCATAATTATCAAGGTAATAACGTATAGTCATGAAAATAGTTTGTGCCGTTGACTACAAAATGAGGATTGTCTTCTTAGTGGTCGAGACGGTGGTTAAAATAAATGGTTAACGATAAATAAGTTAACAACAAGCCCACCCAAAATAGTTGAACCCATTCAATTACCTCAGTGGGTTAATATTTCCGTCATAATCTAGTTCTTCTTTTTCTTTTTTTATATCCATATCCGCTTTTGCGCATAAGTAAGTCGTGCCAGAGCTATCAATGCATTTGAATCAAGGTCAACTTCATTTGACGTATCCCTGTGTAAAGCGAAAGAAAGGTCCAACGCCGTTCTCTCGGTCGAGTGAGTTGTTCTCAGGCCGAAATTGAAAGAAATGGCCGTTGTGCGATTTGAATATAATGAGAACGGTATTAAATTTAACCGTGTGAATTATGTCGAACGAGAGGACTGTCAGCTCTCGTTTTTGTGTCGGTATCGAAGATATAATTAGACATTGAATTAAGTAGGATGACATGGTCAACTGTAGCTCAGCAGTACACAGTGAATCAATAAAATAGCTAAACGACTTAAAATTGCGTTTGTCGCTTCTATACGATCACCTCCACCCAGCAACATCCACGAGCATTCACTACTCGCCCAAAGCGGCGCGGCGGGTGGTCGGTTGTACAATATGATTATTTCCATTTTTTTTCGTTTCGAAAATAAAACACGAGACTGCAATTTTGTTGATAAATACAGAATATTTACTGTTTTCCATGAGGACTGTGGTTAATATGACATGGCCACGGGAAAAAACGATCAAAGTCCTTTTTTTATGAAAATGCGATACTAATGTCATCTTATGGCTTGTTCTCGAACGAATCGAAGCATGATTCGATTTGGAAAAGAAAGATCATAGTCTTTCCTTACAAGCCTGAAGGGAGAATAAAACGAGTGACGGGAACGACTCAACAAAATTTAACGCAGCGACGGTGGACTTTCATCATTCTTTCCTCGTCAGGTATTATATTATCTTTGGTCAGGTACAGAGGTGGACAACATTGATGACCCGCCGGTCGAAGCTGAGGAGGAACTGTGATGGAAAATACCTATCAAGGCCAGTAACTTTTCAATGTTTTCGCTTTTTAACGGATGTATAATTTAAGTAAAATGTTTTTTCTACAAACTCCAATATTATTATAATTATATTATTCTTAAATTACATTTTTGTTTTTTTTTTCTGTGTTATAATTTAAGTAAAACGTATTTTTTTAGAAACAAATATATTTTGTTTACAGAAAAAAAAAATATTTTCTCATTAAAACTCTTGCTAAAATGTAATTTTTAAGGTTGGAAATTGCAACAATCAAGTTATGGATTTACCAAATTTTTTTAAAAGGTAATATTGATTCTCCGTGACCCTTCATATATTATTACATGTGCATAAATGCCAGATTATTTACGGGTAAAGGCGATTAGATCCATTGTTATACTGTCCATTATGAGATACTTTATTATACCCTCCTATATCAATAATATTAAAACAAAAATATAATTTTATTTCAAAGCACTGCTTCTTTTAAAAAAAATCTATTTAAAATATGTGATGCATGACGTCAAGAGACCGAATTTAAAATTTTGCATTGCCGAAGAAATACGACTGGATAACCTCACCACAAAACAATACCTTAGTAAAATAACATTCCTCGCGTTTAAATTAGGAATTTATCGACATAACGGTTAAACCGATCTTGTTAAAATGTCCAAAATCTTGAAAATAATATTTTTGTCTGGCCATCTGTATAAAGCCTGCTTACGCCATCAGACCATTCCGTCGTAAAGCATCTCCCTAACATGGCTCGATCACTAATATGATGATTCTCTTTAATCTCAAAAAATATTCCGTTATTCTGCAGTGATTAAACGTTCCGGACATCCCACCGATCGGCCTAATTAAAAATAACAACATCACGTAGAGGCCGTTGACCACGTGAGACCTAAAACCCCGCCTCCAGTTGTCGCCCTGTTGACCCTGTTCCATCGCCGCACTGCCCGCGCCCGGGCTGGCCAAGCCCCTCATTTGTCATAGTCTGAGAGCCCGTTGCTGTTTGAGCTAATCATAGGTCACACGAATCTAAAGTTTGCGAAGCTTCAATCACTAAACAAATGTAGGGTCGGGGAGTGGGAGAGCGAAGCCAGGGTCAACAACAAACTTACGCGCATTGAGGGGTTCCAATTGTTACGAGCGAACCCGTTACCCCAGGGAGTTTTAACGACATTCTGTCTCCCATGTAGTCAAATCCAAAGACTTTGCGGACCACACAATCCACAGTCAATCGCCGACAGAGTTCTCTTTGAACGCCCTTTGAGTTACCGGGTTACCAACGGATAATTTCTCAGGATAGATGACGGTGGGTCTACAACTACCCTTCGTTCTTAGAATTTCCAGACTCCTCCAGTTATTCGCATTCGCATTCGATAGGCTGACGCCGCATGATGCGCAAAAACCGCCCAGTTCCGCCCTAGGTGTTCCCCCAGATCAAACCTAAGTTCCCAACTGCCTACGATTGGAATACAGTCGCAGGCAGAGTTCAGAGAGGTCTCTTGGGGTTAGTCCCTCTTCGGACAGGCTTTTGGATGGGAGGTGAACCCTGAATTAGGCCGACCAAAACGTAAGCAGGCCATCGGGCCTGAGCTGCACGGTCCCATTAGAAATCTTCAAACTTACGCACAGGTAGAAAAAAAGGTGGCTACTTATAGCCAAGCATTCTACGATAAGCGCCTAATGCTTTCCTCATCTCGCGAGTCGCCAATAGCGCCCCTGGGTTACCAATCGGAATTTATCTCTATTGAATTTGTTTGTTTGTCTGTTTCTACTGTTTAATGTGAAATTTCACAATGGACGGGTTTATTAATACGGCAATGTCTAACAACCAACCCTACTATGAAGTGTGCATTTGTACGATTATGTGTGCATGTAACATGTGTGTAACTAATTGTCATGATATTGCATTCGATCGACAGGATCCAAATGCAATTCCTTTAATTTTATGCCAACGGAAAATGGTGATCCAGCCTGGAATCGTACTTCACTCTTAATATTTGTTATCCCGTAGTACAGTTAGGAACGCAAATCGTGGATTTTGATGAAGCATATAATCGAGTCTACCGTTCATATACATTTTTTGTTACAATTGACAGAAAAGATACGTTTCTACCATTGATTTTATAGTTCTACTATGAATCATTTTAAGTTAAATAAAAACTAAATATGAGTTGATAAGTTGTATATCCCAGCATTTATTTTAAGTTTATCAGTATTTTCAGGGCATTACTTAGGAAACATTACTTTGCATAATCATTTTCCAGTAAAGAAATTAGTCTTGTCGGGGACGGGACAACCTATATTCGCATTTATTTTGATGTAGACCACGTTTTATTATTAATTCGTATAGAGATGGAATACGCCTTTTGTTTGTGAGAGAATGGTAATTTTCCAACATATTAAAACGTAAAAATACATCGTTTCTCGAGTAATTTTTAACCCTTTCGATTTTTAGCGTCAATTTTGACTGCTGCCAAATCGACACACTGAACGGCGACTGTCCACTTCGATGGTTGGGATAATACTGATACCACACTGATACAATCGCTATTCCATTTACATCAGTATTTCTCTTACGCGTACTCTATTACGATTTATTCTACTCGTACATATGTAATCAGCTCTATCAGACAAATGGATTTCACTTTTGGTTCTTATTTTAGGAAACGTTTTTAAGCATTTCGTCTCCGACAGCGACTGACCCCCAACCTTAAAGGCTCCTTTATCTTTCTTGGGTAAAAAAATAAAAAGAATGCATTACTTTTTAACACGCTTTCATGAGGTCGACCTGTATGTAACTATGTAATGGAATCTAAGGTAACTAATTTAACCATCTTCCAAGGATCGTAGAGTCATGAAAATTGGCAGCTGTATGTAGTTCTGATGACAATACAATAATATGGTACTGTCGAACTGATCTGATGATGGAGTCGGCAAGATATGAACTGGAACTTCATGATGGAACATCGTATCATAGCTGTGTTTGGACTTATTAGAAAAGTCTTGGAATGAACTTTGACCACGATTAGGTTTCAAGGTCTGATGATGAAGCCGGAAGATAGGCACTGACATTCTATGATGGAATATCGTATCATAGCCGTGTGTATGTGAATACCGTATCATAGCCCAAAAGCATGTTTTTAGTGTTTTTTTAAAAACTAATAATTTATTTAACAAATCGCAATGCGATTCCCTGTCATTACATTATAGTTTATAAAAACTGTTGTAGTAAACTCAGGCCCACCGACTTACCAAAAATGTTGTGAGGGCTCAGTGGTGTTTGCATTCTACTCCGTCGGATGGGGGTGGGGGGAGAAGGTAGGAGCCCGTTTGGAAATGAATCATTTTATGAAATAATTTTGAGCACCGCCTAAAGACCGCCGCTCATGGAATTGTAGACGCGGCGTCAGCGCCGCTGAAAACTCCAATGGTCTCCCACACCATTATCTCACTATTAGGGATAAGTCTGGCACAAATGGCGATGATGGCCACTGCGTCAGCCGTGCAAAGCCATCAACTATTTTAGTATAATGTTCTTCCATTAGAGCGGAACATTGGGGATACAGTCCACGTATGTTCATCTCTACAATTTACGCCTACAGCTATTCCACATCCTATAAATCAATGATTGTATTAATCTTTCTTCCTATTATAGCGAAGGAAGCATTACGTTACTTAAAAAGAAATGAATGGTGGACAGAAATAGCAGCTATCCAAAAGTTCATCGACCGATGCTTACGGTTTACATTTCGCAATCGTGTTTATGATTGTAATCATTATTATAAACCACAAAGTCTTAGAAAGATATGACAAAACTGTTCACATTTCTGTCATACTTCAGTGGTAAAATAGTAACATAATATTAGGTAAACGTAACATTAGGTAAAGATTTTTTTTTATCGAAGTGTTACAATAATTTGGCGATTGGGTCATTTCTGTTGTTCTCATTACCTATTTCAATAACCACACGCGGAATTCTCAGTTAATATCTGGGCAAACCAAACACGCGATACTTTATGCTATTTTATCATTGCCAAATAGCAATTTGTAGAAATGCAGCAATTTGAAACCGATTTACTGTGTGTAGGTCATGTACGACATTATAATTACATTGACACACCACAACCGGTGCGATAACAAAGCGAACTATTTACATAACAAAAATGCAAAATTAAGTTTTCCGAATTGCATGTATTCAGACTGTAATTGGTGGTCAATATCGCGATAATAATATTGATTGTGTAACGGATTGTCGCAGGAATAGTCACGCTTTTAAATTAAACATCCGTTAAATGAATCGTTAATGAAAGCCAAATGATTCCATCGTATATTTTTAGATCATAATCACTTTCACCAAAACGATTTAGTATGAATGACGACTTCGAAAGATTCGTAACCGTAACGGGTGCGCAGAATTTGTACCGAAAGTGATAGAGTTATTGAAATATGAAATATTCAAACTTTGCTCAACCCTTGTCTCGGTGAGTTTGGGGCTTTGGGCTAAAATTAGTACGACCATTGATTATATAGGGTATTAGATTACTCAATACCGTACTACGTTTAGCCTGGTAGAATTTTACTACGAAACGCAACGTGTAGATGGCATTCATAGTTCCAAACAATGATTAATCTTCTCTTATGTTCAATAGCTCAATAGATAGCGTTCTAAACACGCCGTTACGGTACCCCATCTCAAAATAATAATATTATATTATACTTCTTAGTATTTTAATACTATTTACATATACCTATATGTCAATTTTTAATTTAGTATACGGCTTTCAATAACGTAATAATTACGCGCTTTAAAGTTCAAAGAGACTAATACATGGCATTCTAATCTCTTTGTATTATTTCTGCTATGTATCAGCTATATTAAAAATGCAATAAATGATACTAATGTTTGAATGTTATTATTGTTATCATTAATTTAATAATGGTTATTTGTATAATCAATCAGTCCGTTTTTAATAACCATCGATGTTATTATGATTGATGGCCTATAATAAATTGCTGTCCGTTTGCCGGACAATGATATCAGCGCGACCAGGAAGCGTTTTGGCAACCATTCTAGGTTGCCAAAACGTACTATGGCATTGACCAATCTAATACCTATATAGTCAATGGATTACTGAAACTCTGTATTAGTCAATGGATTACTGAAAACTTTCAGTAATCGAAAGCGATTACTGAACCTGTAAGGAATCGGGTCGATGATTTTATGTACAGGGTGGGCCAGAAAGGCGTGCGATTTTAAAAACACTCTAGCGTTTGGACCTTATGAGAGGGGCCTGCGCGGGTGGTGGGGTTGAGAAGCTCGGTTCTCGGAAATTTAGTCGCGATGGATCTCTTCACCGGAGCGCAACGTGCATTCTGCGTTACACATTATTATAAAATGGCGATTCGTGCGCTATTGTTCGGCGATTATTTCGGCGTGAGTTTGAATTACATGACCTAAATCAATGTCAGAAGGAAAATGTGATTCGTTCGTGGGTCAGAAAGTTCGAAGCTACTGGTTCGACTCTCAAACAGAAGCCTGCGGGACGCCCAAGGTCAACAAGAACGGAAGACACAATTGAACAAGTTAGAGCTTCAGTTCAACGTAATCCTGGTCTATCGACTCGCAAGCGATCAGCCGAACTTGTGGTATCCAGAACATCTTTGCGTCGCATTTTGTTGAAAGATCTGAAATTGCACCCGTATAAAATTCAACTTGTGCAGGAATTAATGCCTCTTTGGCGGTTGTAAACGAGATGTTTGCTGGAAAACTGATATCGTGCCGAGGTGACATTGCATGGCCGCCTAGAAGTCCGGATCTAACGCCACCGGACTTTTTTATGTGGGGATACCTGAAAAGTAGAGTCTACTCCAATAACCCAGCCACGATTAACCAGTTGAAGACCAATATCCGAGAAGAAATTGCAGCTATTCCCCGCGCAATGTGCCAGAGAGTTTTTACTAATTTGAGGTTCAGATTCGAGGAATGTTCGCAGCGCGATGGTGCACACCTGGATGATGTTATTTTTAAGAAATGAATTTCCCAGATGTCTATTTTAATACAAATAAAAAATTGTATGTGAATTATATTTAGTTTTTTTATTATAATTTTTTCAAATTCGCAAATCTTTCTGGCCCACCCGTTATAATGATCGACAAATTCGTACGTCAAAACGAATTGGACGACAAAACGAATTGGTTCAGTTCGGGTCCACGCCTTAGATTTTCTTGCAAAAAATGCACATTTTTGGGTGAATTTTGGTTATTTCCAAGCACGGGTTTTCGATCAATCAAAAGTTTGTGAAATATGTTATTATATATAGTTATATCAGAAGTAAATTTCACGGAAATGCTAAATTTTTGCCGTATTATTTTCGGCTTCTTCATATTAAACGCAAAAAGCTAAAGGCTCGGATTTGTTCGCATTTATTTTGTTTGCATTCGAGTAGTACGTTTAAAAGGTATTTTTTTTTAACAAAATTGAGTTCAATTTTCAAAATGAAATCACTAATCTCTCTAAATACCGCTAGCGCTGCGAAAAGTAAACTGGTCATCCGGTCATTATTCATTATTGGTATTACGCAAACAAGTAAATATATTAAAAAGAATAAAAAACACGACTTCGGTTACAGAAAGTGAACTATTTATAATTATTTTTATTACGGTTTTTTTAAATATTTGTGGTTGACGTATTTATCCATATTTCTGAAATGTATTTCTGAAATGTATTCAATCAGACCTTTCATTCGGCACTAAACGCCGATACATTTATGTTAATTTATTGACATTTGGACATTTAGACAACTACTTACTTGATATTTGGACAGTTAAGGTACCCTATGATACTCAGGACGACATATGATTCTAACAATATCGCACACTCCTAAATCGGTTCGAGCGTTTAGAAGTTATGGTGGAATAAAGAAACGGAAAACATACAAAGATTTCAAATCTATCAACAAAGGGAAATAAAATTAAGATGGAACAAATGGCCTAGGGATCAATCTTAAAACCCTGATTACAATCTCACCCCACTCCAAGATACCTCTGAATGAGGAATGCAACTCGACATCCTCGTTTCCAGTTTTTATTGGTCATTACAGCCACTTTCTCGATTAGCTGCGTTAGTAACCGACGACGCAGGCGGTTTACTTATTCTATCATGGATTTTTTTCATTACAAAAATCTTCACATTGAGCTCGTTATCTGAATAGATCGCCAAGCTGAATGTCGCTCAGCCGGCGACTAGCAGCAAAGGTGATAGATAAAAAGTCGTATATGAGCATATCGATTGAATTTCAATCCGACTGCAGTTCCGTGCTGATTGCGAATCAGGTTTGCAGATAAGAAAAAATGTCAACCGTGACATGGAAAGCGACCGGCGCGGCGCATTGCAGCACATTAAGTAGAATTAGCCATTAATGGTTGAAAAAGACGCAAAAAGAGCCACTCGCGTGTTAGTTCGCTTCTTTATCAAGTGCCGGCTCCGTGAATGAAAATCGGCGACCGAAGCACTGGCGTACGTTTCCCAAATGCAGCTTGGGTGATGGTGGCATTCTTTGTGTTCCTTGTTCGGCCCAACTTACGGGTTAGCTCCCATCCGGTAGCCTCCTCGAAGAGGGAATTAACCTGGAAGGGCCGCTCTGAACTGGTAGGCGTAGGCGGTTGGGATCAGAAGTGCGGATCTTGAGGTACATCCGGGCGGAACTGTATGGTTTGCGGACCGGGCTGTGTCGACCTGCTTATGCAATCCGGCAAATAACCGGAGGAGCCTAGAGACGGAGTCTGGGAAAACTGCTCTTGCCAAAATGTGCGGTTTGCGCACGAGCTATTTATATAACCGCGGGCGTATAACCGCGGAAGTCGTATGTGCGTTTTCTAAGAAGCGGGGAGTAGCTGTCGACCTGGCATCACCCATCCTTATGATCCGATGGCCACCTGATCCCAAGTGGCCTTGACGGGCAAAGGGCGCCACGGATCCGCGATAAATTCAATCTATGAATCACCGCTAACGTCAGGCAGAGGCCGCGCAAACGACTCTCCCGGATCTGCAAGTCGTGATCTTCATATCCTACCTTAAATGTTATTTTTTATTTCAAATATAATATTACAATCACGAAGCTGTTGGAATGCCAAACCAATCGAATGATTTCTATGAGAAGACGACAACTAAAAATGTTTCTCGTCTGTTTTACTGTAGCAACGTTCATTGAAGAAAGCTACTAAACAATATTTATCAGCTAATATTTCTCTTGAGATTATCAAAAAAATTAAAGCGTGCTCATGGAAGCAAAGAAGACAAGCATATTTTCTTACCTTATTTCGGCACTGATAATCACATCACTGAAACAAAAATGAAAAATGAAGATTAGTATACCGAAAAAAAGAAAAGAGGGATACCTAGTCCGAAATAAGCCGAGACCAAACGAACGCGTACGAAACTTTCCACATCCCGAGCAAAGCAACTTCATAACTGAACTGGCGCAATGGCAAGTTCACCTGCGGCTACGGGGCGTATCTGTTTCATCTAACAATCGTCCCAGCGAAATGCACAAAGGTCTGTTAGTCATTTACTCGACAATACGTGGCATTTCAATCGCACAATGGCGTCGCGTAAACTGTTTATTGGCAACGTTTGATCTCCACCCGTTGCGGTGTGGATTGTATAGCGGCCGAGAGCTCGGGAACTATTGATAAAGATAATAAAACAAAATACTACACCAAGATTTAGTGCCAGAGAATGTTCAAATATATTTTTGGATATTGTTTTTACATTGACCATAAAATTGGACCTGCGTTGAGGGAAAATAACATAGAAAAGACGATACAAATGTGGAATACTGTTTTGTTTAAATACCTGTGTAATAAATAATTACTTATCTGTCTAACTAGCATGCCTAAGGATCTCAGGTAAGATAAAGAAAGTCTAAGTTATAAGCAGCGTTGCCATATGGCCGGTTTTCGTCCGAACAGTCCGGTTTTCAGGATGCTTGTCCGGTATTGGAATTAATTAAAAAACGAATTAATTAAGAACCGATTGTTCGGATTTTGGTTTTTGCAAACAGTGCGCGGGTAGATAGATCCGGATTCTAATGTTTTATCTGTAACAAAATAAAGTTTGTTTGTTTGAAAAGCTTTATTGCACACACAAAAGAGTACAATGTGGTGGGCCTATTGCCAAGTGGCAATATCTTCCGGCCATACCATATTGTGACGGTCTATGTGTGCAAATCGATTTACAAGCAATAAATGAATACACGTATATAACAGCCATCATAGTATAAAATATAAAACAGTGAATAGTAACGTATGCCTACTCGATATTGAAGGGAGGAACGGAATATAAGGACAAGCAAATGAGACGGGAGGGGAAGGGGGTTTATTCATGAGTTGAGTAAATGTCTCTTTAGAGATTTTTTAAACCCGCTCAGGTTTTCAAGTTGTCTTATGGGCAAAAGTCTATAAAATAAATATATTATTATTAATTTGACAATAAATGTCAATAAAATAAATATGTTAAAATATAAAACAATATCAATAGTATACGTAAATGTCAAAAATAAAAAATAAAAACTAAAAAATATTATCCCATTTAAATGTCTTTTTATTTAGCATTGTCGGTTAAGTTTCTCTAGATGCTCTCCTTAAATTTAGCCTCCTTCATGTTTACAGAGTCTCTAGTTCGTTTACCTTCGTCCTTCTCCTTCATGTATACAAGTACATACATAACGTGACTTCACTTCAACATCCCACCTGCGAGTTTTCCCACCTGTGAGTCAGTTGCGACGTGCCAGATGAGCGCGGCTCTTTAAACCAGAATCGATCGCAGTAAAGAAAGCAAGTAGGTTGATCGGCGAGCCGAGAGCTACAGAGCGCGTGGGCCACAATTGCCGCAAACGCTCTCAACCGATAATGTATATGATCCGGCTGAAGTGACCGCCTCACCATTATCCACCGACGATAGCGCCGTAAACAATATCGCAAATTTCCTTAGTGATCTACTGCCATATTATCTTTATGGTGTACAGCCCTGAACGATGACAGTCAGCTGGCTTATAACAAAAGAAACTGACAGGGGCGATCCATAGAATCGATCTTATAACGAGTACATTGGACACGGCTACATTACAATAGTAGTAAACTGCAGCTAACACTCGTTTGCTCATAACACCAGAAACTTCCAAGGGCCTTTCATAGGATCAACCTTATATATTGGAATGCTCGGACGGGCGCTATGGTGAAGCAAGGAGTGAGGGAGGCGTTCGATGGAATGTGGAATATGTGTATAAATAAATATAGAATATAAATACGTGGAACGCTTAGCTATAAGTAGCACAGTATACTAGAGAGTAGTCTCTCTTAGAACAAAATTGAGAACGAAACGAGCAACGTCACGAGTCCAAAGGGCTCAGATATGACCGTCACATGTCTATTACTCCGCCAACGCAGATATTCAAACGGTTGAGAAATTCGCCAACCTTCGCACGCGCGTAACGCTAACCAAAGGCGTTCGTCCCTACTTCCTGGAGTGGCGGATTCGCCCGTAGTAGTTGACAACTCCAAAGTTTCCACTTAGCAGGCCCGCCGGTTTCCTCAATCCCTGAGAAGTCTCAGGTAGTAAGTTACTAATCTTTGAGTGGGTTGCCTAATTTTTGCTTATCCTCTAAGGCTTGTTCCTCTTCATCTGTGGGCAAGCCGTTTATCCACGGGTACCACATTATATCAGACAGTAGCGTCTCTTAGAACAAACTTGATACGAAGCGAGCTACGTCACGAGTCTAAGGGCTCGCATATGGCCGCTACATGTCTATTACTCCGCCAACGCAGATGTTCAAACGGTTGAGAAATTCGCCAAGCTCTGCACGCGCGTAACGCTAACCAAAGGCGTTCGCGTACCCCTCTGCTCACTTCCCTCGCACCCTACCCCGCAATATATTATTGCTCGAGAGTGCGTCTATTGCTCTCTCGGTATACCGTGTAAGAAGTAAGCTTTTTTACTTTCTTGGAACACTAATCAATGCGTAGGGAAAGTATTGTGAACGCACTAAGTTTTGTTGAGCGGAAATATCCTGTGTCTGTCTGTATTCCTCCACGATAGCAACCTAACGCCTAATTCGATTCAGCTGAAATTTAGCATGCAGGCATAATTCGGTCATGAAAAGAGTTGAAAGGGTTGAGGTTGAAATCGGTCCACCAGGGGGCGCACTAGTCGTATTTTAATCTCGAAATATTGGACTTGAAATTTTGTACACGAATGCCTTGTTGTGCCGGTCAGTATATTTGCGTAAACGATTGAATCGAACGTGTTTCATTAAACACGTTCGATGCATTCTCATGATGCGTTGCATTCTTACTATCCGCGCTCGTCGCCGACTATCCCTTTCTATCAGGGCAATCGCCTTTGCGAAAGGACATCGTGCTCAAAATCCTCACTTAAGTCGTTGGCTACTTGCCGGGAAAGTGTTGTTTTTTATCTATTCTGGCAGTTTTTAGTAATATACTTGTAAATGGCCAGGGTGGCTGATTTTTGAATCGATAAAGAAAATGGCGTATATAAGATGACGTGATTCTCTATTACTTTCATTTGAAGTTCAAAAATGGAACGCGCTAGTGATAGATACATATATGACGTCCGATATTTCCATAGATCTGCTCAAACGTAGCATGAATGAAATTGGAAACTATCCATCCATAGACTAAAAACATCGACCTTCATACAGCGGACGCCATTCGTATCGTGACTCACGAAGTCTCTCCAATTCAGCCTTCTCCTACCAAAGAGAACCGTTTAGCGATGAAGACATGAACGGCATCACAGACAATATGATTCAAAGCTGCCTTTTTGCAAATCACAATAAAAACGAAAATAAATTTTCTACCGTAGCCAATACTCGCAGAGCCGGACTTTGTTTATTTATTTATTTATTTTATTCAGGAAACAGACAGTACAAAAAACATATTTACTTAATCAAAAAATAACAAACATAAACCATTTATATGTTTTTACCAATTAAACGGTCATATAGTGCGTTATTCTATATATAAAAAAGTATAAATATACAAGCATTTATCAAAGTGAAATTATTAGGGTTTTTTTAAATAAACAAAAAATATTATGAAAACTAATTGCTAAGTTACTAAACAGTCCAAAGTATTAAAAGAGTAAATATAAAGTAAATAAAGCAGAAAAAATCAGTAAATAGATTCATAGACATGTAATAAATGGTAATAAATGAATTAATTATTAAATAGATAATAATAAGAAATTAAAATATATAATTATGTAATGACACATTTTATGAGAACGAAAAATAGGAAAAAGGAATAAGTTATGTAAATACAAAGATAAGAGGAGAATAACTATTTTCATAATAAACAAATTACTTAATTAAATTGTAATATATTCATAATTAGATTTTTAAATGTATCTAGGGTTGTGGCAAATATATCAACATCCATAAACACCGAGTTGTAATGATGACAAGCTTTATAAAGAAAAGCATTTTGTCCATAGTTAGAATTGACAATTGGCAGTTGAAAGGAACGCTGAGAGCGAGCTGGTCGAGGGGCACGAAAAAAAATGTTCAATGAGACAAATGCTTTTGCATACCAAAGGTTTTGCTTCTTATGATGCTGCTGCCGAGTAGTGTGTTCAATTACAATCAGCCCCGGATCTGCGGCAGTGCTAAAACTAGACATTAAAGGCCCTTCCTTTCCAGCATTTGAGATTACCGATTTAAAAAAAACTCCCGAACCAAATGTGCTGAGTAGGATCTTTTGTGACCGGGGAAGGAAACGATCCTTAAATAAATGTGCACTCTTTATTAATTATTTGTTAAGAAGTTTTCCATATGTATCATTAATATAGAAATACATACAACCAGTGTAGACAACGTATAAGCCAGACTGTAAACACACATTCAATCCTTAGGGCCCAGAAAATTTTACTACATAATCTTGCTACAGCTTTACACGTCGAGCTTTCCTTTCCGCGAACGAAGCTGTTACCACAACGACTAATAATTATAGCGACACGTTTGAACGTGTAGTTGTTTACGAAGAAAACCAACCCGAATTACTCGCACACATAATCAGCCACATAAATACCGACTGTCGCTTAACCTTCGGCCATTCGGATTTATACGGTTCCACTTGCGTAGCCCCGTGCCCTGTCTGCGGGGAAGACTTTTTCTAGACGTGACTGGAATTCCCCTGGCAGAGACATCACACACACTGCGTGCGTGTGTGTGTTCAAAAAGGGTCCCATCAAACTTGCAGAAGGCAAATTTGCAGACGGCAATCTTGCAGACGGCATTCTTGCAGGCGGCAGTTTTGCAGAAGGCAATCTTGCAGAAGGCAGTTTTGCAAATGTCGAACTGACGTTTCGAGAACCTAACCTAACCTAACAGAAAAACTTAAAACATTTTTTTTAATGTTTAGTTTGATGTATAAAAGTCATCCACTACAAGGATGCCGGTAAATTAATGTCACTTCGATTTTAGGGAAAGAAAAACCTAACCTAACCTAACAGAAAAACTTAAAAACTGTACTGAAGGTTGCCGCCTGCAAGGTTGCCGCCTGCAAGGTTGCCTCCTGCAAATCTGCCCTCAACAAATTTGGAGCTGTCAAAAGTGACATTTGTGCAAGTTTGCCGCATGCAAAACTGGCGCCCCCCTTCAAAAATCAACTTCGGGTGGGTTCCAAAATCAAATGAGCTATCGATAGTACAACGCGCTCTGGATGCTAGGCGATTTAGTACAAGTTTTATACTTTAGTATACTTTTATTACATTTAGATTACACATTTACAAAAAAGTCGTAGCGTTATTACTTTTAGATTAAGCAAAATTTTATGAACATAAATGAAAGGTTAGGGGAAAAACAATAAAAGTATTTTTGTGAAAATGTTTTTTTTTTAAGAGGTATAATATTAAGTAAAATTTGTTACTTTAGAAACTTAAATATTTTTAGTTTACAGACAAAATATTTTTTTTCACTCAAACAACTTTTGTCTAAAAGGTGATATTTTAAGTTAGTAAATATTAAAAATGGAATTATCAAAAAGTTAACATTGATCGTCTTTCCCCGTAATCCTTCAAATGTATTTAAATGTTATTTAGATTATTAAAATGTTGATTTGTTGAAACGAAATGAATATCGGTGTTGATCGTGTCGATGCATAGAATTTGCGGACGGGTGGGCAGGAAGCCAGAAATCGCGAGTGATAAACCCAGATTTTGAATCCTAGGAATCCAGAGACATTTCGGAATCAGATGACGAGATCGCTGACCCGTCTGTCTATAATCAACGGTTTCGTGTAATAACGTCGGTATTTGGGTTTTTATTACCATTTTTATTACTGTCTATAATTTTTGAAATTATCAAATAATTCTGATTGATTATTATATTAGTACAATATGTACGATAGCGCGATAGCGCGATAGGACATATGATAATTTGGGAAATAGTTTGTTTATAACATAGAAAATATGCGCTTGAATGTAGCTCCACCTTTTTGTATATATACCTTATAATACATATGTTCCCATATATAATATATATGTATAATACCTATTCCAAGATTATTTTTAAATAATTTTGAATTCTGGTTTATATACATATCCGAGTAGTAATTTTGGTTAATTTCGACTCTACCAAGAGTAGGAACTTTTATCAACTGCTTTAATAAATGAAATAAAAAATAAAATAACAAAATTCCTATACTAGCTTAATTGCTCGGCGTTGCCCCGATGGAATTTAGTTAGTGAATAGAACTTTACGCAACGATATACTAAAATTAAGATTTAGTCAAATGTGATTTTTTTCAAAAACCTGAAACAAGTATCCCTTGATTTCCCTAGGAGAATGAATTAACTAAATTTCAAATTGATCAGATTTTTTCAAAATATCATCTCCATGCTTTGCGTTGGCTTTTTATGGCAAAAGCTTGCGATTTATTTGGATTTACTAATAGTATTTCAATAGTTAATAGTTTTTCGATTTTTCGTCCATCGAAAAACGTATGCGAGGTCTGAGTTTATAGTGCTAACCGAAGAATTTATAATTCCGCGTACGTCTTAAAAGACGCAAACGAGCTTCTCAATTCTTTATTGCTCACGGTAGATCTTTTAAGTCGCTGAATGGCAGTAAATCTGGAAGTCCTTAGGGGTTGAATTCCGATAACCCTTGTATAGATATTTCGTTATTTTATAGGTGGAATAATTGCGCATTTTTTTACACGGTACCATATCCACTACAAAGTTATGCATTTGACCGGCTAAAACTTAAACTCAAACTTAAACTTTCACCCTGTTACATGGCACAGAGTTTTAAAATTTTATTTTTCAATATACATCACGGACTACTTGAACTAATTGTATTTTTATAATTTTCATTTTATTTTCCAAGATCATTTTTTATTGTCAATTTATTTACTCATTTTGTAACATGATTTATGGATATTGATTCAATTTTGTATGATTTCTTGTTTCAATTTTTCTTCTGTTTGATTAAATTTTTCATTTCTCTTTTTTTGTATATATATTTTTTTGGTAGATCGCCGTCGATTTGTTATTTCAATTTTTGATATTTTAAAATTCTTATTTTAGTATTTTAAAATTCTTATTTTAGTATTTAAACAATGTACCTAATGGTTGTTTTTTAGTTTCTTGTCATTAAAATGTTTTAGGTCATTTTTTGTCGTATCGTGGGTAGTGTGTCGTGGATTCGGTAATTCTATTTTAAATATTATTTTATCATTTAAATGTTTAACCTGTTATTAAATATTTACACAATGTTTATGGTTATTTTTTTAGTTTCCTAATATTACAATTTTTAATATGCCAATGTATAATATATGGTTTTTGATAAACCTTCAATTAAATGTAATTTCTGTATATTGGGTTAATTTTCTAAAATGCTAGAGAATTAGAATATTATCAGATTGCTGAATTTTACAGGTTTTTTTGCGGTAATTTTTATCAGTACATATGTAGGTAGCCAGATATAACGTTAAATTGTTTTATTAAAATTATGTATAATGTACTTATGTAATTCTAAGTTTTGTACTCCTGCATGGTTTTTTGAATTAAAATAAACTCTGAAGTTTAACTTTCGAAGAATTATTTCTTAGCACACCCTTATAAATTTAAAGGAAATTTCTGTGTTGAATGTGTCAATCAGTCAGTCAGTCAGGACACTGCCTGTTATTAATATAGATTTGTAATTTAACGTCATGTCATTTTTTACCGTTAGCTGAGCGTGCTCTAGCAGCGAGGAAAACGTTTCTTCTTCATAATATTTCATTTTCTATATCTGATGTCTTATTTTATAGCTTTCCGTGCGTTCTCTCTGTTCTACTTGTACAATCGCGTGTCCGCTTCGTACTCAGAAATTAAGTTTATTGCGACGTTATAAGAGCTAAAGTTCAAATTTTAATACGACCTTAATCCAAGCATTGATTCGTCTATGAATATCTACGAAAACATATTAAAATTAATTACTGTTTAATCCCTAATTGCACAGATCATACATACAAAGAATCCATCTAATCTGTGAGTTATGACTAAGTCGACATAAATGTTGACCCTCATCAGCCGTTGGCCATCAGCTTATTTTACTCATAATAAAGTAACCGGTTATTAATTTAGTATGCAAACGCAAAAACCCGCGGGTTTTAAAGAAGCTACAAGTCGATAAGTGGATTTTTAACGAACTTCAAAAATTGACAAACGATTAGCGACCTCTGTTATAGAAGTACATACGTTAAAAATAAATAAGTTATGAAGTTCGCAAATTAACTGCATAAATACATACATATATATATATATATATATATATATATATATATATATATATATATATATATATATATATATATATATATATATATATATATATATATATATATATATATATATATATATATATATATATATATATATATATATATATATATATATATATATATATATATATATATATATATATATATATATATATATATATATAGGATGATGTTTTTATTTAAAATAAAATTAGTAAAAGCTACTTAAAAAGTAGCGAAGGAAATCCCAGCTTGTATTGGGAAATGCTTATGTTTGAATGAGATATACTTACGGATGTGCACGACTTTCGACGGTGCAATGTAAGTTTAAAGGTCCTTTTGCAGTCGACTAACGATCACTATTCATCCATATATCTCATAAATAGGGCTTATCCTTATGCAACACAAAATGCCTTCAATTGAGACGAATTAAGCGAAAAAATAAAAAATTAAACTATTGATCACTTCGGCAAAGCCGTTTTCCACAATGAAAGTGACATTACGAAATAATTCAAATTTCGAATGCTACCAACATTTAAAATATGATACAATTGGCTGAGTTTGTTATCAACGAGCCATTAAATCGAAATAAAAATAAAAAAACAAATATATATATATATATATATATATATATATATATATATATATATATATATATATATATATATATATATATATATATATATATATATATATATATATATATATATATATATATATATATATATATATATATATATATATATATATATATATATATATATATATATATATATATATATATATATATATATATATATATATATATATATATATATATACAATTGGTTTTTGTAAAATTTCTTTTTTTAAGAATTCGTTTAAAGGATGACACTTTGATGAAAAAATAATAAAAGCCACTTACATAGCTGGAAGCTTTTCCCGGACTGGATTGGGAAATGCTTATTTTAAATGAGATGTATTCCTGGATGAGCACCACTTTCGACAGTGCAATGTAGGTTTAATGGGATCCCTTTATCGCTAGCGAACGATCGCCCTTCATCCACATCTCATAAACAAAGCGTATCCTTTTGTAAACCAAAATAAAATGTCTTTATTAAAGACAAATTAAAGCAAAAACAATGAAAAAAATCACAATGAATCGTCTCTTAAATGCGGAATGACATACCGAAAGTTCGATTTGAAATTTGAATATATCCACTCTTTAAAAGGACGATATACCATTGCTGGGCTCGCTATCAGCCAGCCATTAAATGAAAATAAAAATAAAATTCTTCATTTGCTCGTTACCATGAAATAAGATATAAATCGTAATTTCTGGTCGAGAAGTTTATACTTAAGGCTATATGATATTTACAAGAGTTCAAAACATAAGATAAAATTGTATAATATTGTTAATATTTGATTGGTTTTTGTAAAATTTCTTTTTTTAAGAATTCGTTTAAAGGATGACACTTTGATGAAAAAATAATATTATTATTTTTTCATCAAAGTGTCATCCTTTATTTTCTATATCTGATATATATATATCTACTAAGTTATATTATAACTAATTATTATAATATTATATGACACATTAAGTTTATTATATTATATTATGTTATATTATGACACATCCCGATGTATCAGGACATCTACAAATGTAGGACACTATTTGTAGATTTTTTGAGTGGAAAGGGCTGGATAGCGGTGGATTAAGCAGTTTTCTGAGCATTTGGATGGCGGAATCTTCAGCTGTGGCGGCATTCTCGATGCCTGGATAGCTGGAGCCTAACAACCGTTGGGGGACAGCATCTGTTGTTGTTAAGAGCTATGATTAACCGCAGCTTATAAAATAGAACACTATCGCGGTTGCTTGACATTATAAATAGGATAAAGGCGAAATTACAGCGTGAAGTTTTTAGCACCCGATGCTTCGGTGATGTTACAAGCGACGTTGTCCAGGGAGGACTGAAGTACTATCAATCGTCAATATCTTATTACTGCTACTCGTAGTGTAGCAGTAAATAGAGAGAGCGCGAGGCTGTAGGATTGTTCATAGATCATCTCGCTCTCTCTTTCATATGTCGCCTCTAATTTGCTAAAAGATATACTACATTTCCCTCATTTTCTTAAAGGCTTACAACTTTCTACTAAAACTTTGAGCAACCGAATTTATAGAACCTCCAAAATATCTTTCGACAGCAAAAAAGCGACTAGAGCTTTTAAAATCGCTATTGGCTAATGAAGTTACGACTCTGACAATGGGCCCACCTGATTGATTATCAGAGATAGTTTTGGGCGAACAATCGCCTACGTAAAAGTATGCACACGAAGCAATTTGAGCGAGATCGGGACCATCCCATGTAAAATAATAGTGAGTGTGGGAGGAGATCGTCGATTCGCGCATACGCGAGAAACTATACCGTTATGTTTAATGATATTTGAAAAAAGGCTTGTTGAATCAGTTTCATATATGATGCCTGAAGGCGTAATTAATATAAGTAAAACCTAATAATTTATTTCGCTTAAAATTAATTAATCCTTAATAATCTTGATGCTTTCGGGCATTATTACAGATAAAAATTAAATAATTGACTAACAAATGAATAATAATTTTAAAAAACATATAAAAAAAAAATTATTTATTATGTTTTTTCCTAGTGTTTAATCGTATAAAGAAAGTTATTTTAAAAAAAATACATTTATTGTATTTTTGCCAACAGCCTCGATATATAAACCCTTCTACTCCATCGCCACTTCAGCCTGTGGTTCAGAACATTATGTTGTCAATACAACCCAGTTTATTTTTTTCTAATTTGTCGGGTGATTCGCGATTTTACGATTTATAGGAATCTAATTTCTGAACAAACAACTTTGTGATTTTAATTCTAATAATAACATATAATACATAGTATTATTACGTATATACATTTTACCGTATAATGGCGGTAAATCTCTCCTCCATAGGGATAGAAAATCTTATTTTTTTATACTCTTCCGCAGTTGCCGGTTCAACTAATTTAACAAGTTCATTGAAGCTGGTTATAATAATAATAATAATAATAATTAAACGCTTTATTTGCTTTAACAAAAAGGCGAGCTTATTGCCTAAAAGCAATATCTTACAGCTAACCTTAACCTAGTGGAATAACATGTTATGCGGTAAAAATAAACTAATCATTTAAATTCAGCAGGAAAACAAAACAATAAATTTAAGAAAAAACAAACAATAAACCTATAATGACGCAGGGGACGCAATAGGGAGGAAAAAATAGGGAAAAATAAGGAAACGTTTATGGGCGTGGGTTCAAGTGTTCTTTAAGCCTGCGTTTGAAGCAAAACAAACTAGGTGATATCCTTATACGCGTGGGTAAAGCATTCCAGAGACGGGCTCCACGTACAGAGAAGGAGCGCGAGAAGAAATGACTACTGTGACTAGGGATCGAGAGCAGTAGGTTGTCTTCAGATCTCAGAGGGCGCCCGTGAGAAGATAGAGGTTTGAACCTACTTATAAGATAGTTCGGAGCGGCCCCCTTCAGGATTCTGAAGAGCAAACCTAGGACTCTCGTATCCCTCCTTTCTCGGGTCGTCAGCCAGTGAAGTCTCCTTCTGTACTCCGTAATATGGTCAAACTTTCTTAGGTCGTAGATGAATCGAATGCAGACCCTGGTGGCTGGATCTTCCTTGATGTCGAGAAAGGCAACATCTGAATAATCAAGGAGAGTGAGGAGAATAGATTGACAGATTGTGATTTTGCTTTCCTCGGGGAGAAAATTCTTGAGTTTCTTTATTGCATGAAAGCGACCAAAGAGTTTACATCTCATCTCCTCGATGTGTGGCTGCCACGAAAGATTTTGGTCGAGGTATACACCAAGATTTTTAACCTGAGAGCTGATTGGGACCTCATCCGCACCTATGCCAATCCTTGGTAAAGAGTTTATGTCGATCCTCGAGGTGAAATAGCTGCTTCCGATTATAATAGCTTGAGTCTTGGATGGATTTAGGAGCAAGCCATGGGATTTCGACCAGTCAGATATCATCGCAAGATCAGCGTTAACAGAAGCTATAGCCTCGTCAATGTCTTCTGGGCGAGAGTGGGAATAGATTTGGACATCGTCGGCATAGAGATGATATTTTGCATTAATCACGTTAGATATACTCATCCTATACTCATCTATTTATACTCATTCTATAAAATGCGTTTCTTTTTATTGACAATTCAGTAATTTAGAATGGATGGGGTAAAACTGTTCTTGCAATAATCTATCAATGTAGATGGAATGCACACAATATTCTCGCCTTCTCTGTTTGATTCTCCTCCTCCTCCGTTGTATAAGGGTAGTAACAATAGTTCTGGGCAACATTTCGTTAACTTTAAGTTCGCGGCCGTTCTCTTTAAGAGTAGCTTACCAAATAGCAAAATGTTTGAGAGCGAATGTGTACTTGCGGTGTCAACTACAACGGGCGAGCCCGTCACCACAGGACGTTTTAACGATTAGTCGTTCTATCGCCCTGCAGTGAACGTAGAGACTTTGGACAGTACATTCTACGTCCAGCTACGTCAACAACCCGTGAGAGTCCAACGCCTTACCGCGAGTTAGCCAGGAGTAAACCCGGCGGGCTCGAGATACTCGCGCCCTCACTTCCAATTGTGACCAGATTTCTCCGGTCTCTCGATTGGTACCGAGTTCGAGGTCGCTTGCGCGGTCCTCTCCCTTATGAAGCGGTGAAACGGAGAGCACAACCGATTGGAGCAAACCCCGCACGGTGCGCAGACCGTACAATCTTCGCGGACCAAGGCGTCCTTTGCCCGCCTCTTACCCGGGATCGGATGGCCAATGGTCAATTCCAGAGCAGTCGCCATAAGGTACGCAACCACCCCCGCTCTATAGGAAACAGTACAGTTCCCAGACTCCCCCGACTGTTAGTCGGAGAGCACAACCGATTGGAGCAAACCCCGCACGGTGCGCAGACCGTCCAGGGGCGCCAGAGGTTTGATTCCCAGGGGAGACTGGTTGACCCAGTGTCCTACCCAGGACTCGCACCCCATGCGAGGAGGCCGTCGGATGGGTGTTGACCCGTGAGTGTGACCGACCCTGGACACATGGGTCATCGTGGCCAACTCATCATGGGCCCGTTAGCCCCCAGCGAATGTGTACTAGCAAATTGTCTGCTCACTTACCCCCTACCAGCCTATTTAGTTGGCTCTGTGTGCGCGCTAGCAGCTCAGCCCGGCTAAACTATCGGCCGATAGAAAGTCTGTAGTCTACGGAAACGCTTAATTCGATCAATTGTGTAATTTTATCTTTCTTTAACATGACTGATAACGAGGAACGCCCACTGTTCAGTAATCCTGCGGCACATCCCTGCACACCGCGACATATAGGTACTATATTGAAAAAATATAAATAAGTTAATAGTTAAAACAGATTTTAAAAACAAGCTTTTATTAAAATGCTCTGTCCCGAGCCAACCCTGTGTGCGGCAGCCATGTTATAGTAGAACTTAGAACGGGCTATCACAATTGAATGCTATACAGACATTTGTGTTTGTGGTGTTGACCGTTAAGGAGTCCTCTCGTTGAAAGCCAATCCTGGGTGCAGCAGCCCTATTGCGGTGAAATGTAGAACGGGCGATCATAAATAAATGCTATACAGAATTTCGTGTTTGTGCTGTTTACCGTTGAGGAGTCCCCTCATTAACAGCCAACCCTGGGAGCGGCAACCCTGACGCGGTAAACTTAGAACAAGCTATCATAATTGAATGCGTAGGTATACAAAATTTCGTTTCTGTGCTGTCGACAGTTAAGGAGTCCCCTCGTTAGAAGCCAACCCTGGGTGCAGCAGCCCTGTCGCAGTGAAACTTAAGATCATAATTGAATGTGTATACAAAATTTCGTTTCTGTTCTGTTGAGGAGTGCCATGCAGCAGCCATGTCATGGTGAAATTTAGAACGGGCTATCATAATTCAATGCGTATACAACATTGTATGTCAGTGCAATTGACCGTGGAAGAGTAGCCTCGTCGGGAGCCGATTTTGGGTATAAAATCAGGTCATCCTCGCCATAAAAATGCATTGTCATCGGAACTGAACCAACAAGTAAAATTTGAACTTCATAGAATAAGAGGAAGTGGTTCTAATTCATCTTGCAAGATTTGACCTAAATAAACTAACATTCAAACATTGTAAGGTAAACAAAGGCTTGTAAAAACACGACCGCCGTTACAGAATGTGAACTATTGTATTATAGTTATTTTTGTTACGGTTTTTTTATAAAATATTTGTGGTTTATGTGTTATAGAGACATGTATATTTCCGAAATAATGTACTCAATCGGACCTTTCATTTGACACTAAAAATGATATAATTATGTTAATTAACTGACATTTTGTTGGACATTTAGATAACTACTTACTTGATATTTGGACAGTTAAGGTACCCTATGTCACTCAAGATGACATAATGTTTGTAACACACTTCGAAATCGGTTTAAGCGTTTAGAAGTTATGGTGGAATAAAGAAACGGAAAACAAACATATATGAGCTCTGAACACATTACACTAATTTTTTGTTGGGCAGTGTAAAAATCTGTGAAATTGCAAAGCTAATAAAAATCTTAACAATATGCAGCACACATTTATATAATTCTTTAACAACTTAAAGCTTGCACACAAAATTGTAGAGCTAAAAATGAGGTGCGCTATCACTGGTAAACTTTTTTGTTTTTTTTTATTTTGACCGTTTTTAAGTTGTCTAAATTTAAGATATCACGACTTCAACTGGACACTTATATATATACAGATTTTGAAATTCAAAAAAGAACTTTATTATTTTCTAGAAAATATATGATCCTTTTATAAATGAGGTTAAACACGACATAATATCTAAATCTATCACCCGTAAACCAGCGTGCGTCGCTTGACACTCGCTCGACGAATCGCGTGCCTATTTCCATTAAGATACTTCCTGCAAAGAAATAGGCTTTTAAATTTTCCTTCAAGGTACCACACAGGAATGTCACATAGAAGAGAATAAATATCAATCGCTCAGGCGTGTTATCTCTTTTCTTTCATTTGGGAGCGAAACGATTTTCGGGTCACGAGAGTACCAGACGAATATATTGATTTTCCAAAGAGCGCGTTTGGCGAGTGGGAATACTCAGTAATAAGTATGTATCTATGTACTTGGATAATTCTGAACAGCGAAATATGAAACCGTTGGTGCCTAGACGATTTGAGATGACTCGAGAACACGTGTGAACATTTATACAATAGTGTGCGGTCGCCCCGTTCCTTTGCACACCAGGACTTCAGAAGTCCGGAAGCCGCACCCGCGCAGTCTGCTAAATTAGCAGACCGCCAGCGCAGGTATCTCAGCACAGATCATCGCCACTGAAGATGCCATGTACCTACTCTTTTTCATTCTTTCACCATAAGGCGTCTGAACCATCAGACACCTCGCAAAGATATAAGTCCTGCGACGCCATATACTGAAAGCCGGGTCAATGGACCCGACGCAAGATTTCCCGCTCAAAGCTTCTATAGCTAGCGGTTGACGTCACGGGCCTTTATCGGAGCCTGACGACTAAAATACTGATGGCCGTGTGTCGGATAGAACAGATGATCAGCACCGAAAAAGAAAACAGTGTGATGTTTGTAACACCCAACGTTTCAGCGACGTCGCAGCTGCCGTTGTCTAGGGTAGACTGAGTAAACCCAAGACAATAGCGGCTGCAATGTCGCCGAAACTTCGGCTGTTACAAACTTCACGCGGTAAATTCTTTTTTATCTCGTTTATAATGTCAAACCACCGCGATAGTCTCCGATTTCATATAAAAAAATGGTGGTTTACTGAAAATGGCATGGAGCAATGTAGTATGGAGGGTTGTGTGGCCTTCAATAGTACCCCTCCCTATTATACTAATTTATACACTTGCTCTGTAATCGACATATACATGTATCCCAAAAAAATAAAACAACAATGGTCAAGAACGTTTCTGTAGTGTTATGCAACCTCACACCCCAGAATGATAACTTACGAATGATACAATCTCTATTCAAATCAAATCAAATCAAGTTTATTGTCTTCAAAACTGTTTACATGGTTGTTTAGACAATACTTAATGCTCTGTATAGATGAACAGAACCAGTGATTAGGGAGTTTATATAATATTTTAGTAGATTAGTAGAAGAGTCCCACTACATAATTATAATAATCGTATGAGACACTTAAATTATTACAAAGTCAAATTATTTTAAAATATTTTGACGTGAGAATCAATTAAGTTGTCATGTAATAGGAAATAATAGGATCCTATAAACCCAAAATACAATTTATTATCGGAGTGTAAATAAAATAGTCATAATAATATAATAGTCAATAAATTTATTGATAAAAATTACAAGATAAATGAAGGAAATCAAAATAGAAATTGTCTGTCGCCTAATTAGAATTCGTTTATATCATACGATTCTCTTTCAATAAGGTGGCCTTGACTCTAGTCTTTGACTCTAGGATTCTCTCATTTCCTTTACCTTCACTGTTAATGATCAACTTATAGATAGAGCTTTTGCAGTTCCTGTAGGATGGGTGTTCCGCCTGTTTTTAGGAGCTCCGGCGTAATTCCATTTGTACCTGACCTTCAACGTTTGCGGGCCAGCTGAACGCGCTACCTGATAAAAATGCATGAGGTTTTTATTTGGCAGACAACCTTATTCCCAAGACCACGCCATAGTATTGCGATTTTATTTTATACAAACATAATAAAAAGAAGGCAAGCGAGTCACGTGCTAGTGATGCAATTTCATATGACGCTTGATTCGGCGTCCAAATTCAAGTTTTTTAATAATATGTGCCGACTGAGATCCGTATCCGCCCTGAGTTTTTTTGCAAGAATATATCAACCAGTTTCAACGTATACATTAAGTAGATCAACTCTGCGAAGATGAAACTAAAGTAGCTAATGCGGCTTTGGAAATGTCAGGAGGCCTACTCGTTGACCTATCGCGCTCATTTCATCGCGGTATGATAGAAAGAGCGCACTGTTATGTCATGACATACCTGCTCGAATGATGAAATCTACAAATGAAAACATTTTACAACCATTATAAATAAGACCAAAACGAATTTACGGCGTGAAGTTTGTATCACCCGACGTTTCGGCGATATTGCAACCGCCGTTGTCCAGGTTAGACAGTCTACGTCGGGTGCTACAAACTTCAAGCGGTAAATACGTTTTTATCTTATTTCTAATGTCAAACAACCGCGATAGTCTTCGATTTTATATTTTGCAACCGATTAAACATTTTGTAAAATAAGTAGATAAGTAATCGTTTTTTTTAATAAAATATCAGGGGGGAGGGGGTGATTTTACAATCGATAGAAATAACTTCGTTTACGTGATGACGTCACGATGACGTAATTTTTATCGCTATTCATTTGTCATTCAAACACGTGGAATCCGGAAGTTATAGAGATATGACGTCATCTGGAATACGACAATTTCTCTGTCGATTCGAAAATCACCCCCAGATTGAATAAAACAAAAAACAAACTCATCGAGTAAGGAATACCACATGTTTTGATATGAGGTAAATTATATATTTAGAATGGTCAGTTGAGACAAATCAATAATCAAAAATGTAACAAAAATCATTGTTTGTATAGTTAGATTTTATTCTGGAGTCCACCGTCTAGGCACAGTTGAAGAAACAATGCAACGTCGCGTCGGTTTGGGTCGTGGATCGTACCCTATGACACTCGGGATGGCATAACGATTCTAACAATACCACCACTAAATCGGTTCAAGCGTTTAGAAGTTATGGTGGAATAAACAAATGGTAAACGTACATAGATGAATCCTAAACACATTACGTTGGGCAGTCGTGTAAAAAGTCATGAAACAGTTATCTACCTCTTAACAATTACAAAACAAAGCCCTCAAAACGTGTCGATCCTTCTTGGAATGATGGAATGTCGTGATAACGGGCTCATGTACGTACGAAACCATATATTAAGTATAACTATACCTATAATAACTATATTTCCTTCCATATATACCTGCATCTCCATAGTCGAAGCAATTTTACAGCCACAATTGCCATTGGACTCCTACTATATTCTTTAATTCTCTCGCTGAATGCGTTTATTTGTTCTTTCATCGGGTCGATTGCATCAGTCGGTAAAGAACTCCGCCTTCTCGTGGTTTCCAATCCCATAAAGTGCAACGATTTATCTCGCGAGCGGTCGAGGACGTCCACAAGCCTTGTGCGTGCATCTCAAAAATTGCGCCCAAAGATGGCATCAACCTCGTTTCGGTTTAACGGCTCTCGGATCTGATAAATGTGTGTCAAATGAATCAAAAACCGATATGGACAAGTGCACTTTTGCGGGGAAATTAACAAGCCGTATACGGAGAGGGCACGGCTACAATACGAGAGCATACGTAATAGCGAGTTTCCAATTAATACGGATTAACTATCGCAGATCACGGGAGACATATTAAATTGCACATATGGCAATGGCCGTTTAGAATAAGGGAGATCGGGACTGATAGGCGCAATTTTTGTTAGATTTTCTTCTGGAGTCTACCCTTGTAAGTATTTGTGACCATCTAGGCACAGTTGAAGAAAGAATGTAGCGTCGCGTCGGTTTGGGTCGTGGATCGTAACCTATGATTTCTATTTTTCTAGTTTTCATATATTTTTGTTATTGAATTGCTGATTCTCTATGTTTTCTCATTATTTCTGTTGTTTTTTATTTTTCAAGTTTTTATGTCTTTGTTATTTTTGAATTTCTATGATTTTTTCAATTATTAGTTTTTTATAGACTTTTTTATAATTTTATGAGTAATTTGAAATGTCATTTTATTTGTAGAAATACCAATATTATTTGATATGTAATTTCTATACCCAGATCGGGTTTTAGAAAATAAACTATTCTTCTTATTATTATTCTTATGACACTCGGGATGACATAACGATTCTAACAATACCACACACATCTAAATCGGTTCAAAATAAAGCAAACATAAAAATATACAATGATAATAGTGTAAAAATAAAGCAACAATAGTCGACAAAGTTTCTTTGGTTTTGTAAATCATCATATGTCTTTACCATAGTTGTATATTTAGTAGGCGCAATAGTTTTCAGGCCCTATCTTGTAGATTTAATTGAAGAAAAACTGGGAAAATATCCAACCACAAAAACAATAAAATGAAAAAAAATTTTATTAAAAAACAAAGTAATAATACTTATTTACAGGAAACTAAAATAGCAATATATATGAATATAAAATTATTTACAATCATCCATTCTAAGAGATTATAGTTCTGTTAAAATTGCTGCATATCGTTTTTGCTTTCTCTCTTTGACCTTTTTATAAGGATATTTCCATTTTATTTTGCATGCATTTCTTTTAGTATATATAGTGGCCTGCGACCACTACCGCAAGACAAGAATGCGCCAACCTACCCCAAATGTCAATTGTTATTTCTAAGGACCATAGCACAATAAAAAAGGCGAGCCAATCAGTCATCGCTAGTGGCATAGACTACAACACAATATAAATCGCGTTTATTTTGGTCTCATCGTTTGGAGCAAGTAAA
The DNA here is from genome assembly GCA_944548615.1 of Micropterix aruncella. Classification (NCBI taxonomy): domain Eukaryota; kingdom Metazoa; phylum Arthropoda; class Insecta; order Lepidoptera; family Micropterigidae; genus Micropterix; species Micropterix aruncella. The sequence continues at coordinate 31,186,470 of OX155954.1, forward strand.
GTTTAAAATTGCAATAACAAAATTTATTTCAACGTCTTAAAAACCCAAAATTTTCAATATCATCGCAGGGACACATCCAAAATCCATACCCTGGCATTAGCCAATAGAGAGTCGTTGAGTTGTACGAAATGGTCCAGGTACATTGTTGTCAACATACTACCATTGATTATTTGTATAATTTTTATTTTATTTTATTTTATTCTGAAATCAAACAGAACTACATACAATGCAATAAAAACCTATTTAAAAGTGACAAAAATCCATTAATGTGATTCCGAATATAAAGTATACAAAATGAACGCAATATAATTTTATATTGTTTCCGCTTGAGAATGGGGGGAATAAGGATGGGAAGTGAGGTGAAAGAAAGAGACAAAATAGATAAAAATATATTATGTATGTATATAAATATATTTATATTTAATTTTATGATACATAGGTATTGTAATTAACATACTTGAGATAAAATTATGTTCATGAACTAAATTAAATGAAATGTAATATGTATAAATGTTTTGTAATCATCTAGATAGACTCTAGATTTTTTTATTGAGTTCTTATAAGAGGTTTTTGATGAGTGTAATAATCAATGATAATCCGTATCTTGTGAGATATTTATTTGACTTGCGTCCAACTCTCTGTCCTCCTACTAGCCCCGGTCTCCCCTACATTTGCTGGATACAATCATTGATTTCAGATTACTTTCATTCCTTTCACGGTAAATGCATAGCGTTCCAACATTTTCTGTGCCTGCTACGACAAAAATACGAGACGATAACGCCAGAAAATCTGTTCGTGTTTACAAGAAATTGGTATTTTACCAACCCCACATATAATCTACATTTTTCAATTTTAAAAAAATACGAAGGCTTATTGCTGGATTGACAATAAAATAAATTTTCTTTGATTATTCTACATAGAATTTGCATCAGTATATTTTGATTATTTGTATGTAGGTAATATTGAATATAATATTACCGCCATGACAAGTATCATGATAGTTATGATTTTAATTAAATTTTAAGCATGTAATTTTGTGACGCATCCATGTAGGAATGCCTATCTACTGGAGTAGTTGATTCATGATTGTATTGTATTGTATTGTATTGTAATAGTCCTTCGGGCCGGATTCCAAAGTGGCACCTTTAAACAATTGAACGGTATTTTGGAAGTCAACCTCTAACGACTTATCAAAACAATGCAACCCCGTACTTCCACTCTTGGAATAGAAAAAGCTATCGTTTTCTGAAGAAATTCATAAAAATGCTACATCTGCAAGTCAGAGTTTGGTTTTCATCGATTTCAACTCCGCTGATATTTAAAGCTGTGGCCTTTTTTATGATGGCATGATTCCAGCGCTCTGGATGAAAATTAAGCTTTAAAGCCATTCGTTTCTGATACCTTTTACGAGTAAACAGTTTTTAAAAAAATATATCATTTATGCACGAAGAAATATCTCAAATGTTAAAGTTTCTAGTGTGGCGCTGTAAGCTTCGATTACAATAAAACCGTTGTCAAATATGTGATTAGGAGCTTATGAAACCAGATTCCCTCAGATATTATAAAAGCGCTAGGACAGCTTTCCGATTTTAAGGATTCATCGAAAAAGCAACATGTCTCACTAATATAAAATCGAAGATAATATCGTCTACCCTGGACAACGGTGGCTGCAACGTCGCCGAAACGTCGGGTGCTGCAAACTTCACGTGGTAAATTCGTTCGTTCTATCTTTTTTATACTGTCTCACTAAATTTACATTCTCCCGAAGAGGAGAAAGTAATTGAGGATTAAATTGACGATAAAGTAATTAAGGATAAAAGAGGATTGAGAAGTAAATCCTCTCCTTTAATTCCTACTTCTATTCTCTACCTAGTGACATACCTTTCAAATTTTTATTAGAGTTTGACTACATGTACCACGAATTAGATTAACCTATTTTGGATATTGTCAATTTAAACGGAGGATATCTGCGGAAGAGACAAAAAAACACATCGCATATTTAAAATAAAATGTATAATTATAAATATTTTAACTACATATTTTATATGAATGGCGAGATGAAGATCTAAGGTTTAATGTGATAATGTGATTTTATATTTATTAATCTCGTATATTTTATGAGAAATACACGAAGAAACATTTGTATTTGAGATTTTGAAATAGTATGTACCTATTTGTATACTAGAGTAAATCTATATTTTATTTTTATTACGTAATATTTTGTATTTGGATTTATTTTATAATTATTTCTGACTACTAATGTTATTTAATGATTATTTGATTTTATTCATTATTTTTAGTAGTTTTAAAGAGTTTTATAAAAAAAAACTTTAATCAAAATCACTTTAGATATACATAAAAATAAATAAATTGTTATATTGCTGCAAAAGCGGTAAAACTAAATGATGTTTTATGGGTTTACCTATAACCTCCAGTTAAGTTTGCACATGTTTATTAAATTAATTATTGTAAATTAAATAGTAGTTTTTGATACAAATATTAAGCATATATTTATAGTTCACAACAGCAACTAGAGTTGATAGTTTAAATATTTAAATGCCGCCCAACAAGAATGGCTTGATCTAGGTCTGGTATTGCTATTGTAAGTAATTATTATTTATATGCTGTTTTAATGTGGCTATAATTCCTCCCTTGTGTCCGTCTATTATCAGTTTAATTGTAGTTCAAATGCAATAACAGCACATACACGTATGCTATATGCGCACATACATACACACATTTTATAGCAGGGTTGGGTTTTAGAGAATGTCGTAAGATAAACCTGCCCATTGTGAACTTTCACAATAAAGAGTAATATCATAAATAACAAGTGTGTGCATAGAAGACGACACTGGTTGAGAAATATGAGAGAGGGGTTTGGATGCAGTATACGAGGAATAATTCATGTAGCTGAGTCAAATATACTCGTACATATATACAAGTAAATATATTAAAAAGAATAAAAAACACGACTGCCGCTACAGAAAGTGAATTATTATATTTATAATTATTTTTATTACGGTTTTTAAATGAACTATTTGTGTTTTATGTATTCATCCATACGTAGGTATATTTCTGGAATGTACTCAATCAGACTTATCGTTTAACACTAAACAAGATATATTTATGATGATTTATTGACAATTGGACATTTAGATAACTACTTACTTGATATATGGACAGTTAAGGTACACTATGATACTCGGGATGACATAACGATTCTAACAATACTACACACTTCTAAATCGGTTTAAGCGTTTAGAAGTTATGGTGGAATAAAGAAACGAAAAACATACCTACATAGAAAAATCCTGAACCCATTACACTCTATTTTCGTTGGGCAGTCGTGTGAAAAGAAACCTAATCCAAGCCCCACACACTATTTCGCCTAGAATATGTTGAGACGCCAATATTATGTACATTTCATGATTGTTGAGTGTTCTAAAGTGTATATAAACTCATTAAATTACTACAAGAAATAATAAGTCGAATGAGGAAAAAACAACACTCTGTTGTTAAAAAATGGAAACTCCAATATTTCGGTCACGTCATGGAAGGTCAAGCAAGGGCCATACTTTAGCAACAAGTACAAAATTGGGCGGGTACATATTTTTTATTTTTTTTTAACTGCAGTACATTGTTAAATTATCACTCAATTCAGCTCAATTGCAAATAGTAGCAAAAAAGAGAGTTCCCTAGCCCAGTATATATTCAGATCAACAACGCCTAACTAGGCCTAGGCCCGTACTAAGGCAAGCGTACCACGTAAACAATGGCTTGTGCATGCTTAAAACTTCATAATAAAAATAAAAACATAAGTATCTAATAATATTAATAATTACCTAATGATAATAAACAAGGTAGGTACAAATTAATCATACAACTGAAAACTAGGTCATTGATATGTCAATGCTTCTGTCAGTTTAAGTCAGTCGGTGAATAATATTTTAAAAATTCCTATCATAAAATATATAATAAAATAAATAGTAAATGAATTTCATTAGCACGTGATATAACACATTAACATTGATATAGTCAGAGGATACAATTATACATAAAATGTGCATGATTCCAGTTATAATATAATTTTGAATGTAATTGTATTGAAAAAGAATAAAAACACAAGAACAACGATATCAAAAAAAAAAAAACTATAAAAGAAAGTTAAAATTTTTGTGGCTAACATGCCGACCTTTATTCACAAGCCTTTATACATCGGTTTTTGGATTGTTCTTTGCTGGGTATTGATGGTTTTGAATTAGTCTTATGCTGTGTATTGGTGTCTTATAGATTTATCCAATTTGTTGTATGCCCTGGGGCCTACGCTCATCAGGTGTCTCTGACCAAAGGTTGTTTTCATTCGACGGACGTCTATCATATCCGCTACGGATCGCCTTGTTCGGTGTACTTGTTGTGTGGACATTGTTATTTGAAATTGAATAAA